>JAQQSE010000141.1:600000-1085034 GCA_035772565.1 Antheraea assamensis
CAGGATAGGAAAAAAGTACTGTTTAAGAGGGATAACTCAAATCTACAATTACGCGTTTTTTAGCTCGTTCGAGCAACGGTCGAGTGCACACGTGCCCCGCTCGTAGCTCTAACGGTCCGTTCGTTCGCCAAATCGCGCGCAGTTGTCGGATATTTTCGTGAGTGTTCGGAAGTATAGTGTGTTCGTACGGCTACAGTCGATCGTTACGCTCTTTTCAGAGCGACGGTGCACCTCCTTTAGTGTACCACTTAAACCGCATTTTTCGGTGCGAAGCCGTGCACACTGCGTGCAGTGCGTCGATTCGCCGTGCAGAGCGTCGTTCTTCGCGTCGCGCCGTGTGCAGATACGAAGAGAGAAGATTTTGCGTCGCGTCTCCCTTTGGCCCGGACACGGATTGTCCGTTAAATTTTAATTAGGCGCACCCCCCTGTCCCTCAGGCAGAGAGGTTAGTCATGTCAACCCCCGCGCGCCCGCGTGCCCCTCCGGCCCATCCGGCTTTTGAAGATGTCGCCCACATCGAAGAACTAATTCGTTTTCATATGTTCGTCGAAAAGGAAGACCCTCTACTTGTCTCCGAGTACAATAGACTCCGGAAAGTCTTCGCGCGCAATCCTTCCGATCGTAATCCGCGTTGTTTCTCCGAGAACCCGTTCGCGAATCTCTCGGAGGTCGACTCCGACATGGACCTCGACACCGTTCCCGCGACCGCGCCCGCGACGGTAACCAAGGCCGTGACCGTGCCTGCGCCCGCGACCGCGCTCGCGACCACGCCCGCCGATGATGACGGTTTCATAACCGTTACGCGCCGCGAATCGGTCCGATAGTGACTCGGCTGCGGGACTTTCCTTTTTTTTTTTTTTTTCGAACTGACCTACACTGCCGGCTTATTCCGCCTTCACAGTTCCACCGGACTACTAAGGGGAGCGCTTAGGGCACTCACCCGATTGTTTTTAGGCGAA
Organism: Antheraea assamensis; assembly: GCA_035772565.1. Taxonomy (NCBI): domain Eukaryota; kingdom Metazoa; phylum Arthropoda; class Insecta; order Lepidoptera; family Saturniidae; genus Antheraea; species Antheraea assamensis. The sequence continues at coordinate 600,960 of JAQQSE010000141.1, forward strand.
ACATCTCAAGGGCACTCGGTGCACCTCGGCTTGAGCTGTCGCCGGATTCCCGAACTAACTAAGCTAGCTAAGCTATCTATCCATACAATACTCATATATGAATTCGTGAAAAATGCATGTGTGACCATGCATGTTTCACGAATGTATATGTGTATTTGGTATCTGACTACTGTGTTACGTGACCTATTTCAGTCCGAAAAGGGCAAAAAAAACAGCCCACCACTAAGTGCCTAGATGTGCAAGAGTGTGGGGTGATCGTGTAAGTGTAGAACATGTGTAAATCACTGTATTCGCGCGAGTAACATACTCGAGGGCTCCACACCGAGGGACTACCTAGGCTCGAGCTGTTACAAGAAAAATCGCGACGAGTGTGCGGGATCGAATCTTCACCCCCCGCTCACGGAGGCGTGAGCAGAGAGAGTCGCGGGCGTGGGCGCAAACACGCATCTTTTGAGAGGGAATCGAGCTAAAAAATAAAGTACAACGGCACGGTGCCGATTTAACTAAATAATTACGTAACAAATCCTAATATATCGGTCTATTATGTATGAACACGCGGGTTCGATCTGATATTTTGATTTACGCGAATTTATTTATGCGCGGCGCGGGTTAATTGCTGTACCGTGGTCGCGACGGCCGGGAAAGCGGAGATAGCGTTTAAGAGCCCGAGCTCAGACGTACTATTAACTAACGCGTTAAATGCGATTATCTCTTGTACATCGTGTACCAAGAGTAAGCGAGCTATCCAGTCTATACCGGAGGTCGATGCTGAAACCGCGATAGGTGGCGCAGGAGTGGACAGAGCCTTCGGGGGCTGGGGCTTGGCTTTAGGAGCCGAGGGAGCTGGCGGGGAAGGCCTTACGCGCCAGGAGAGCGCGCTCGGCGGAGTAGCGGATGCTGCCGGCGCACTGGAGGTGCCCGGCAGTTCGGGGAAAGCCTTCTGGCTTTGTATGGGCGGAGGCGGAGGCCGATTCGTCCGAGTCGGCGGGCCGTGCGCCCTGGACCGGGTCGCACGACCGCCGCGACGGTGATAGGTCGAGCGAGGCGCACGGGGACACCCGCGATAGTTCGCGGTATGACCCGTTTGCTCGCAGAGGACGCAGCTCGGAGGCTCGACGGATTCGGGAGTGCGGGGGCACTCCTTAGTGGAATGATCCCCGAGACACTTGACACACCTGGGACGCAGGTGGCAGTGTCGGGCGGAATGACCGTACACCTGGCAGTTGTGACACTGCGAGGGTACCTGGGACTTGCGAGGAAGCTCGACGTAGACAGGGGACAGGCCGCAAACTGAGTTGAGGCTGAAAATAGCCTTGCCTTCCAAGGAGCGGTCCAGAGTGACCAACACCAAGTTGAAGGGGGCCTTCGTACGGGGGTGGCGCATGCGCTGCACGCTCCGGACTGGGAAGTCCTGACCGTTCAGGCAATCGCAGATGTCGTATTCGGTGAGCTCAGAGGGAACTCCCCGAATGACGACACGGAGGCGGCGCTCTTCCTCGAGCGCGTGGGTGAAGAAAGGGAGCTTACGCTCCCTGAAGTATTTGGTGAGCTCGCGATGCTCATCGGGGGTCGAGACACGAATAGAAATGCCGGCAACAGTGTTGACGGCAGACTTGTAGACGATTTCCTTCGACTTAAGGTCTTCAGAAATCTCTACCCATCGAGCTTTGTCACGGAAGGTGACGGGAGGCGGTAGGCGTGGCTTCTTAGCCGCGACCGCGGGTTCCGCAGCCGAGGCTTGAGCCGAATTCGCGGCAGAGGGCGCGGGAGAGGCTCGGGGCACCCGAGCGCCACCTATATTGGGCTGCTTTGGGGTCGGACGTCCCGCAGCAGAGTCGCTATCGGTCTGAATCGCGGCGCGTGGGCGTTTACCGCGGCGCGTGACGGTTGTGAAACCGTCGTCATCGGCGGGCGTGGTCGCGGGCGCAGGCACGGTCGCGGGCGCAGGCACGGTCGCGGGCGCGGTCGCGGGGACTGTATCGTAGTCCATGTCCGAGTCGTCATCGGAATCGAATTCCGAGAGCCTCGTGAACGGGTCGTCCGGGAGATTCGCGAAAGGGTTCGCGGAGAAACAACGCGGTATCTTACCGGGAGGGTTGCGCGCATAGACTTTCCGGAGTCTGTTATATTCCGTGACGAGATTCGGATCTTCCTTTTCGACGAACATGTGGAAGCGCAACAGTTCTTCGAGGTGGACGGTATCATCATTGGCCGGAAGGGCCGGATGGGCACGCGGGGTCGTGGGGGTAGACATGACTAACCTCCCTGCCTGAGGGACAGGGGGGTGCGCCTAATTTGAATCTAACGGACAATCCGTGTCCGGGCCAAAGGGAAAACGCGACGCGACGCGAACGCGAATCTTCTCTTCAAACTGCACACGGCGCGGCGCGAAGAACGACGCTCTGCACGGCACACGACGCGCTGCACGACTCTCGAAGCGCAGCACGAGGCACGACGCGTAGCACGGCGACTCGACGCACTGCAAACAGTGTGCACGGCTTCGCACCGAAAAGTGCGGTTTAAATGGTGCACTAATGGAGGTGCACCGTCGCTCTGAAAAGAGCGTACGATCGACAGTAGCCGCTCGAACACACTAAACTTCCGGACACACACGAAAATATCCGACAACTGCGCGCGAGTTGCCGAACTAAACGGACCGTCAGAGCTGCGAGCGGGCGCGTGCGCACTCGGCCGCTGCTCAAACGAGCCTAAAAAAAACCGGGACTTTCCTTCCTAAAGCAGTCCAATGTAGGTGGCGCTCGGGTGCCCCGAGCCTCTCCCGCGAATTCGGCTAAAGCTCCGGCTGCGGAACCCGCGGTCACGGCTAAGAAGCCACGCCCACCGCCTCCCGTCACCTTCTGTGACAAAGCCCGTTGAGTGGAGATCTCGGACGACCTTAAGTCGAAAGAGATTCTCTACAAGTCCGCCGTCAACACTGTTGCCGGCATCTCTATGAGTCTCGACCCCCAATGAGCATCGCAAGCTCACTAGGTACTTCTCGGGGCGAAAACTCCCTTTCTTTACTCACGCTCTCGAGGAAGAGCGCCTCCTCCGTGCCGTCATTCGTGGAGTTCATTCAGAACTCTCTGAATACGACATCTCCGATTGCCTGAACGGTCAGGACTTCCCAGTCCGGAGCGTACAGCGCATGTACCACCCCCGTACGAAGGCCCACTTCAACTTGGTGCTGGTCACACTGGAACGTACCGTGGAAGGTAAAGTCATATTCGGCCTCACCTCTGTGTGCGGCCTATCCCGTGTCTACGTAGAGCCTCCTCGTAAGTCCCAAGCACCCTCGCAGTGTCACAACTGCCAGGTGTACGGTCATTCCGCCTGGCACTACCATCTGCGTCCTAGGTGTGTTAAGTGTCTCGGGGATCACTCCATTAGGGACTGCCCCCGCACTCCTGAGTCCACCGAGCCTCCGAGCTGCGTCCTCTGCGAGCAAACGGGTCATACCGTGAACTATCGAGGATGTCTCCGCGCGCCTCGCCCGACCTGCCCCCGCCGCGGCGTATGTGCGACCCATTCTAGGGCGCACGGCCCGCCGTCTCAGACGCAACCGCCTCCGCCTCCGCCCATACAAAGCCAGAAGGCTTTCCCTGACCTGCCGGGCACCTCCAGTGCACCGGCAGCACCCGCTCTCGCGCCGAGCGCGCTCTCTTGGCGCGTAGGGCCTTCCCCGCCAGCTCCCTCGGCTCCTAAAGCCTAGCCCCAGCCTCAGAAGGCTCAGTCCACTCCTGCGCCACCTACCGCGTCTTCAGTATCAACCACCGGTATCGACTGGATAGCTCAACTCCTTTTAGTACACGATGTACAAGAATTACTCGCGTTCAACGCGCTCGTCAATAGTACGTCTGAGCTCGGGCTCTTAAACGCGATCTCAGCTTTCCCGGCCGTTGCGACTACGTTACAACGACTAACCCGCGCCGCGCATAAATAAATTCGCGTTAATCAAAATATCAGTTCGAACTCGCGTGTTCATATACAATAGACCTATACATTAGGAACTCGTACGTAATTGTATGGTTAAGTCGGCACCGTGCCATTGTTCTTTAATTTTCGCTCGATGTCCTTTTAAAAGATGCGTGTTTGCACCCACGCCCGCGACTCTCTCTGCTCACGCCGCCGTCAGAGGGGGGTGAAGATATGATCCCGCACACTCGTCGCGATTTTTCTTGTAACAACTCGAGCCTAGGTTTGTCCCTCGGTGTGGAGCCCTCGAGAATGTTACTCGCGCGAATACAATGATTCACACTTGTTTTTCATTTACACGATCACCCCACACACATGCACGCCTAGGCACACAGTGGTGGGCTGTTTTTTTGCCCTTTTCGGACTGAAATAGATCACACAACATAGTAGCCAGACACAAAATACACATATACATTCGTGAAACATGCTTGGTCACACATGTATTTTTCACGAATTCATATGTGTATGAAATGGATAGATAGCTTAGCTTAGCTTAGTCAGATCGGGATATTCGGCGACAGTTTAAGCCGAGGCGCACCAAGTGCCCTTGCGCTTATTGCCTGAACAAAATCGGGTAAGTGCCTTAAGCGCTCCCCTTAGTAGTCCGGTGGAACTGTAGAGGCCTCCGGCTCAACAGTGTAGGTCGGTTAGAAAAAAAAAAAAACTTCAATAACGCGAGCTAAGTCAAGGGCAGAAGTAAATTTTATTTAATTTATTCTTGTTATTAACTCGAACTGTTATTCATAGTATCTAATTTTGTCATTCATACTTTGCCATGGTTCAAAACAGTTGTTCTTCTCTTCTGCCTTGCGTTTTTCCGGCTTGGTGCCGGGGTCCGCTTTCCTACTTAATTTATTCCGTTTTGTCCGGTCTTTGGCATATTATTCTGTAAGATCGTTCTCTTTCATGTCTGCCATCACAACGTCCAGATAATGTTTTTTGGACCTGCCATTAAATATGTAAAATGTTTTTATACTCACGTCAAAGAAGTATAATAACTATAAAACTCAATAATACTTTGTACTTAACTTTAGAGAATGGAAGTGTGGTTTCTAATTTCGTCCGTCTCACATGTGTTGACACAGGAACTATTATAATGATGAAGCCATGAAACTCGCTCAAAGTGATATTTAAGTGCGTCCTAAGACAACAAACCGTGCGTTTGTGGTTACGAAGTACTTTACGAATTAGGTCCGTAATGTTAAACTACCCGTGTGTTTACACCGTGAGGTAATATGATAGAATAAGAAAGGAAATATTAATTGTTAAGTCAAAATATATGCGTGCAGAAAATCGCGAGCGCATTAAATTTACAAAATGATCAATTTAATAGGATGACTGGCTGTTGTCGGCTATTAAGGTGCTCTTCTCACCCCAACCCAATTCTTTTGATACCTAATCTCGCGCGCGCACCAAGACGATGGCTGTCGCTGCCAGCTACTGAAATTCGATTACAATTGACTCTAAACATGTGGTGCTTTCCAAGACTTGCCCTATCGATCTGGTAAGTGATAGGGAATATCTAACATTAATTTTATATTAATATGATATTTATTATTTTGTGACTGCGTTCATCTGAAAAATTAAATGTTTAAATAAAAAAAAAAAGTTCTACCATAATTTTTAATAGACCATGTAGAAAAACCTTTATCGAATGTATGTCTATTAATCTATCTAGCCGGTAAATAGGTGTTAATAAATGAGGTACGTACCTTTATTATTGGATAACGGAACTAAAGTAAATATTGATCAATCAATATGCATCACACTCATGTCTGTTATGATTTGTCCACAATAATACCTAGAAACCTTTTAAAAGTATTCAAATTACCCAATAATATTACCCTTTTCAGAAATTCAATAAACAAATTTGACAAAGAACAAATTTAGAAAAATAAATAAAATTTTGGAGGAGGAACCACAGGAAAACGAAATCATGATTTTGTCTATTTTATATAGGTATAATCAGTCCCAGCTGGGTAATTTGTGATGCTATTTTGACAATATAGTAGTAATCCTTATACAATTAAATATATCAGTCATATCGAGCAATGAATGTACATAAAAATTCCTTTCATAGATAATTTAGAAGATTACTTTGATTGCAAATTACGCACAATAACAAAATTACTGTCACGAGACTTACTGAGCTCTTTTAACCCTAATTTCAAAGCGTCAATAAATGGATGAGTTAGTATATATGTCTAAGTGGTTTTAAAACTTCTATTGCCAAATCATAATATTGCATCCATGCGAAGCCAAGAAAAGTTACTAGTAAATTATATAAGCCGAAATCATGAAACTGTCTAACTCTATATTTCACAACAACGACAAACCGTAAGAGAAATACGACCACCCTTGGCAACTAAATAAAAAAGTTTATAAATATATCACAGGTACTTCACCCCCCTCCCCCTCCTTTTCCATGAGGTAAACAGCTTCGGGAACTTGTTGGAATTTCCCCCTTTGTTTTCGAAAGCGACCTCTCTACCCGGACCGATAATTCTATTATGTTATATATTGTACCCCATACGAAACCTACAGTGGGTGTTGTGTTTGACAATTATTTTTTTTTTGTGACCCGTCTCCTATATTTAAAAACAATGACTCTCATTTATATAAGTACATTATTTTTCATTGTTAGCCTTTGAACAAACCGTTCACTCTGTCGATGATTTCTGTATAAAATTTACTGGTGCGATGGGAGGTAACATGAACCTCATGCTTATATTGACTCAGTACATTTATTAAATAATGTAATATTCCATCATGCAATTTAACAGAAAATTGAATATAAAACTCTTGTAGTTCTACATACTTTAATGTAATTTTCTGCCGTAAAAACAACATGACGCAAAGCGCTATAGGCACGCAGGAAGTTATTTCCGCTTTCTTTTGCGAAAAATACGTAATGTACGTAAGTGACAACTCGATTGACGTATGCTGCAGCTAGAATAAGGCTTAGCTCTTAATTTATAAATCACTCCTTGATGGAAACCTGTAAGGAGATGAATACGATATTCTCCATTTCTCTAATACATACCAATCCCGGTCTGAACCTTCTATTGGTGCGATGTACTAATGTGACTTCTACAGGATTTAGACTCATTTTTTGGTGCATTGATAGTTACAAGTCACCAAAGAAAGTCAAAGAAGCCACGAAAGAATCTTCACAGAAACATTTTTTTTATTGCATCCATTTAGAGCATAATCTTCACTACTATTATAGAATGTTTGTTTTTTTACGCCTTAACGTCCTTTTCATTCAGGAAAACAGTAATGTCCCCGAAATATTGACGCGTGCAAAACCGCAGGTTATAGTTAGTTGGATTATGTTATAAAGGTAGCTTACACTCTTGACTGCGTTCGCGTTACTGTACTTTTTAGAAATACCTAAGCAACAGAACTATAGCTTAGTTTAGCTTAGTTAGATCGGGATACTAGGCGATAGGCCAAGCCGAGGCGCACCGTGCTCCCTTGTGCTAGTTGCCATTATAAAATCGGGTGAGTGCCTTAAGCGTTCCCGTTAGTAGTCCGGTGAAACTGTAGAAGCTTGTAAGGACAACAGTATAGTCACTACGAAAGAAAAAAAACTGGTTATCTTTGAAGTCGGTTTACGGACGATAATTTTACGTGATAACGTCATAAGAAATGATTGATGAAAAATTGCATTCTTGTATAAATTAAATTGAATTATTATCACTGAATTGCCGACGGAGTGGAAGAGACAGATGCGTCACAAAACGAACGCTTAGGCCGATCGCGCCTCTCTATCGTTTGTTTCGTGCTCTCACTTGCACGCTCGGCTCAAGTGGAACGTGACAATGAGTCATGCTTTTTCATGCATTCAGCCGGACTTCATCGATTTACAAGATGTTATCACGTCAAAAGTTTGGCGCGGACTGTACTAGGTTATGTAATTATTCAATATTTAAATGAATTACATTACATGCGATTAACGACATTTCAAAGACCCATTCAAAATCAGTTCAAACACAACACATTGTCAGACAACTCTTTTTCACCGGTCATGAGCCGCAAGCCAAGAAATGTCTGTCACATGGAACTAAAATAGACGAGATATAGGTCATCGAACGATGACAAGCGACTACGCCGATACCGGTCGCCACAGTATAAATTTATCACCTGTGTTCAATAATTAACCTGTGAATTATATATTGGATATAATTCCTTTATAATGTGAATACTTCCTTATATAATCTTATCTTTTTTCTAAAATTTTGTTGGAGAGCTAAGTGTCAAACGATCTTTATTTTATGTTTTTTTATTTCATTAGCTGTTGCTAAAAACTGTATATTTCAGTTAGTGATTTTAATGAAATTCTCATTATGTGTAATCTACTATATTCTAATGAATAAAAAAGTGTGTGTGCCTATGACCACATGATAGAAGTAAAAACTTCTTTATTAAAAGTACAATAAAAAGCCAAAGTCACGCGGGGTGCCCAGGCAGTCACCCACCTAAGTACTGACCACGCCCGACATTGATTGACTTCTGTTATCGGATGAGAATCGGTATTTTCAACACTCTACCCGACACAGTGTTTACCTCCACCACTTTTCGTCACACAAAAAAGTTGCTGATCAAAAATTAATAGCCCTCCCATTACAAGTTTCCCTTCAACAAAATTTCTTAAAACTGCAACCCAAAATCAATATTCGTTGTTCATATGAGCAACCTGATATTTTCTCCTATTCACACCTGTTAGTTATTGCATAAAGGTAGCTTGTTCTCACGTTGCAATTACTCTGTCGGTCATTGTGGTTGTCAATAACAATGACGGGTAATCAACAGTTGAATAATGATGTCTTCAATATATTGCATTACCTACATAAATAATTTTCGTAATAATTAGCAGCTCTAGTTACCACCATAGAGACGAATGACAAGATCAAACATGGTGGTATTATCGGTATTATAACCCGCCAAATTGTTTTTTTTTAAACTAATAACTGTATTTTATGACCTTCTGTTTAGTGTGAGCAATCGCCACTGCGCCATCTTTCGACACCAAAACAGGTGTGAAAAACAAAACCGACCTTACAAATTAAAAATACCTTCAGTCTCTCTTCCGCTCTCGTGAGTTATTTATCTCTAACATATCGTTAGAAAAATTTATCATTGTCAATTGTCACATTTATGTATTTATATAATAATCCTTTAACAAAGGAATAGATAGGGACAGTTTTTGGTGGAATCTTGGAATGTCATGTAATGGGTTTTATATTTTATTCATAATCTTGTGTTATTTGGGTCTAAATTTTGTACTATTGATGGCATTTTACGTAATATAGTTTGATTATTGCCCAAGTGAAGTGGATAGGGTATAATGCCACGAACCATGGATTCTGGCTTACCACAAAAACTCCCGGGAAAGTCCTACCACCTTGTAAGCCACCATCATTTTGTTAATTCATTGAAAACTTCTATATCATTACCTACTCTATAATAGCAGTAATAATCTACTAGAAGATTGATTGGCAAAAATATATTACAAAAAAAAACTTCATATTATATGTGAAATGATATTTTCTCTTCTTTTGGCACCGTAACAGCTTTCACCAGTATCAACTTTTTAACTCAAACATTGAATATTGGAAAGTGAAATCATAATACCACTATATATTTGATTCTATCTTCAGAATGTACTTTATACTTCATTCATCATATAAATAAAGTTGTAGTGTATGTTGTATTGTTGTTTTGAAGAGACTTTTAGAGACAGATAAAAGAAATTCAGAGCATTATCTAATGTACATATTTTCTACGCTTTCCCTATAGAACTAAGCAGTAGCAAAATAACAAAGATTGCTTAAAATCGATTGAAGCGCTTAAGAAGAAATGACAATATTTCATCTAGAAAAATAATTTTTTTTTTTCGAACTGACCTACACTGCCAGCTTATTAGGCTTTCACAGTTCCACCGGACTACTAAGGGGAGCGCTTAGGGCACTCACCCGATTGTTTTTAGGCGAAACATCTCAAGGGCACTCGGTGCACCTCGGCTTGAGCTGTCGCCGGATTCCCGAACTAACTAAGCTAGCTAAGCTATCTATCCATACAATACTCATATATGAATTCGTGAAAAATGCATGTGTGACCATGCATGTTTCATGAATGTATATGTGTATTTGGTATCTGACTACTGTGTTACGTGACCTATTTCAGTCCGAAAAGGGCAAAAAAACAGCCCACCACTGAGTGCCTAGATGTGCAAGAGTGTGGGGTGATCGTGTAAGTGTAGAACATGTGTAAATCACTGTATTCGCGCGAGTAACATACTCGAGGGCTCCACAACGAGGGACTACCTAGGCTCGAGCAGTTACAAGAAAAATCGCGACGAGTGTGCGGGATCGAATCTTCACCCCCCGCTCACGGAGGCGTGAGCAGAGAGAGTCGCGGGCGTGGGCGCAAACACGCATCTTTTGAGAGGGAATCGAGCTAAAAAATAAAGTACAACGGCACGGTGCCGATTTAACTAAATAATTACGTAACAAATCCTAATATATCGGTCTATTATGTATGAACACGCGGGTTCGATCTGATATTTTGATTTACGCGAATTTATTTATGCGCGGCGCGGGTTAATTGCTGTACCGTGGTCGCGACGGCCGGGAAAGCGGAGATAGCGTTTAAGAGCCCGAGCTCAGACGTACTATTAACTAACGCGTTAAATGCGATTATCTCTTGTACATCGTGTACCAAGAGTAAGCGAGCTATCCAGTCTATACCGGAAGTCGATGCTGAAACCGCGATAGGTGGCGCAGGAGTGGACAGAGCCTTTGGGGGCTGGGGCTTGGCTTTAGGAGCCGAGGGAGCTGGCGGGGAAGGCCTTACGCGCCAGGAGAGCGCGCTCGGCGGAGTGGCGGATGCTGCCGGCGCACTGGAGGTGCCCGGCAGTTCGGGGAAAGCCTTCTGGCTTTGTATGGGCGGAGGCGGAGGCCGATTCGTCCGAGTCGGCGGGCCGTGCGCCCTGGACCGGGTCGCACGACCGCCGCGACGGTGATAGGTCGAGCGAGGCGCACGGGGACACCCGCGATAGTTCGCGGTATGACCCGTTTGCTCGCAGAGGACGCAGCTCGGAGGCTCGACGGATTCGGGAGTGCGGGGGCACTCCTTAGTGGAATGATCCCCGAGACACTTGACACACCTGGGACGCAGGTGGCAGTGTCGGGCGGAATGACCGTACACCTGGCAGTTGTGACACTGCGAGGGTACCTGGGACTTGCGAGGAAGCTCGACGTAGACAGGGGACAGGCCGCAAACTGAGTTGAGGCTGAAAATAGCCTTGCCTTCCAAGGAGCGGTCCAGAGTGACCAACACCAAGTTGAAGGGGGCCTTCGTACGGGGGTGGCGCATGCGCTGCACGCTCCGGACTGGGAAGTCCTGACCGTTCAGGCAATCGCAGATGTCGTATTCGGTGAGCTCAGAGGGAACTCCCCGAATGACGACACGGAGGCGGCGCTCTTCCTCGAGCGCGTGGGTGAAGAAAGGGAGCTGACGCTCCCTGAAGTATCTGGTGAGCTTGCGATGCTCATCGGGGGTCGAAACACGAATGGAGATGCCGGCAACAGTGTTGACGGCAGACTTGTAGACGATTTCCTTCGACTTAAGGTCTTCAGAAATCTCTACCCATCGAGCTTTGTCACGGAAGGTGACGGGAGGCGGTAGGCGTGGCTTCTTAGCCGCGACCGCGGGTTCCGCAGCCGAGGCTCGAGCCGAATTCGCGGCAGAGGGCGTGGGAGAGGCTCGGGGCACCCGAGCGCCACCTATATTGGGCTGCTTTGGGGTCGGACGTCCCGCAGCAGAGTCGCTATCGGTCTGAATCGCGGCGCGTGGGCGTTTACCGCGGCGCGTGACGGTTGTGAAACCGTCGTCATCGGCGGGCGTGGTCGCGGGCGCAGGCACGGTCGCGGGCGCAGGCACGGTCGCGGGCGCGGTCGCGGGGACTGTATCGTAGTCCATGTCCGAGTCGTCATCGGAATCGAATTCCGAGAGCCTCGTGAACGGGTCGTCCGGGAGATTCGCGAAAGGGTTCGCGGAGAAACAACGCGGTATCTTACCGGGAGGGTTGCGCGCATAGACTTTCCGGAGTCTGTTGTATTCCGTGACGAGATTCGGGTCTTCCTTTTCGACGAACATGTGGAAGCGCAACAGTTCTTCGAGGTGGACGGTATCATCAACGGCCGGAAGGGCCGGATGGGCACGCGGGGTCGCGGGGGTAGACATGACTAACCTCCCTGCCTGAGGGGCAGGGGGGTGCGCCTAATTCAAATCTAACGGACAATCCGTGTCCGGGCCAAAGGGAAAACGCGACGCGACGCGAACGCGAATCTTCTCTTCAAAACTGCACACGGCGCGGCGCGAAGAACGACGCTCTGCACGGCACACGACGCGCTGCACGACTCTCGAAGCGCAGCACGAGGCACGACGCGTAGCACGGCGACTCGACGCACTGCAAACAGTGTGCACGGCTTCGCACCGAAAAGTGCGGTTTAAATGGTGCACTAATGGAGGTGCACCGTCGCTCTGAAAAGAGCGTACGATCGACAGTAGCCGCTCGAACACACTAAACTTCCGGACACACACGAAAATATCCGACAACTGCGCGCGAGTTGCCGAACTAACGGACCGTCAGAGCTGCGAGCGGGGCACGTGTGCACTCGACCGCTGCTCAGACGAGACTCTAGAAAAATAAAACGCAACCAACAATTAAATCCCGAACAGAATCACAGGAACCCGTTAATTGTTTACACAATAACGTTTGAGGGCGGTCCCGTTCGAAAGAAACGCTGAAATATTTCGATGTTAGTGTGTCATAATTTTATTCACGGTCGCCATTTTTTTTAGTTTCGCAACGACCGTCGTAAGTTTATTGTTGGATACAGTGAAATTTAATTTTCTGAAATATTAAAATCGTCGTTTTGAAGAAATTGTATCACAGATAGCATTGGGTATTTTCAGTTTTTAGATATCACAGAATTAGCAAATCAAAAATGAGATATTCTTTCTATCAGTCAAATGAGAATGCATATTTAATTGCAATTGTTGTCCATGCTTGTTTGTTCGATTAAATATAATGTATATATTATTATAAATTCAGCAATCGCATACAAGTATGCTTTATATTTACAAATAAAGCGTTTTCAACTGTGATCCAGGAACTACAACACGACAATCAAACAGGACATACTAATGCTTTCTGCCAATCCAATGCATTTTTTCAACTGGGGTCCATGAGCTACAACGTGTCTAGTAAATAAACAAAGATTTTCGAGTTTTTTAAATCAATCAGTCCAATATATTTTTGTTTCCCACAAATCAGATGTGATTTTTTTCAGTTGTGAGCCATAGACTACAACATTCACAAATTACAATAACTTAATAAAAAAAGCATTTCCATTCTTATGTAATAACCAATCAGGAAAAAGATAATTACTTTTACTTTCTATCAATTCCGTAATATTTTTATTGCCTAATAATAAACGTGTTTATCTAATAAAAAAATATGTTTTCGTTCTCATAAATGAACCGATCACATGCGAGACATTCATTTTTTTAATTCTAGGAAGTGCAATTTCGTTTTTATATTTTCAATTGTGGATCGTGGACCACAACGTGTGTAACTATAAAAAAACACAATAGTATTCTCATTCGAGTTACAAATATATTTAATATCTGGCATCACTCCAAAAAAATAAGCCGAGGGATATACTTTTTTTAAATTTAAAAGTGAGATCTCTTATTGTACCACTTTTTTTTTTCAATTTTAAATTTACGTTCCCGGATATTTCATTTTGAAATTATTACAGCTTTGAAAAGTGAATTAATGTTCATTGACTAAGTTAAACACCAGGATTATTATTTTTTTACAAAATATTTTTTGTGTCATTACAATTAAATGCTCCTTTACTCAAACTATCTGATGAACTAAAGACATGTGATATCTTAAAATTGCCAATTTAGAGCATAATCTTTACTGATATTATAAAATGTTTGTTCTTTCACACCTTAACATCCTTTTCATTCAAAAAAACAGTAATGTTTCCGAAAACTGACGCTAGCAAAACTGCAGCCTATAGTTAGTTGTATTATGTTATAAAGGTAACTTACACTCTTGGCTGCGTTCGCGTTAATGTTTTTACAAATACCTCAGCAACAGAACTATAGCTTAGTTAGATTTGGATACTAGGCGATAGTCCAAGCCGAGGTACACCGTGCTCCCTTGTGCTAGTTGCCGTTATAAAATCGGGCGAGTGCCTTAAGCGTTCCCTTTAGTAGTCCGCTGAAACTGCAGAGGCCTGTCAAGCCAACAGTATAGACAGTTCGAAAAAAAAAAACTATTTTCTAGATTAAATAATGTCGTTACTGTACCACTGACAACATGCTTGCTAAATGGTATGATGATCGGTTTAGTACTTAAGGCGTTCCGCAGTAACAAAACAAACTGGACAAACTCACTTTCGTATTGATAATATTTGACTTACTAATATTATTATCCGAATAAAATTACAATATTGGCTTTGAGTTATTAATAATGGCAACAACTGTTCTAACTCAATTTGAGACGTTCTGTGAATACTTTGAGTGGATTTCAGTAATATAATTTTTTTTAAACAACATACAATTAGTAACCATGTAAATAATTTTATCGCTTTGATGTCAAATGTATCAAATATGCTTAAACTGCTTATGAAGTCTCGGAACAATTACAATTAAGATTTTAAAGCGACCGCGGCCTGAATACTATGCAGAAACTTAACGGCAACAGTTTGCGAACGTTTTGAATTATTTAAACTTCATTAAGGGTACAACGTCGACTCAATTTGCCCGGGTTATAACTCCGGTCGGCTCACTAACCGTCTTTATATAAAATACAACGAACTGACTTACAAAACGGGAATTATTCTACGAACCGTTCCACTTTGAACTTTGAGCGAACGAGGTCGTGTTTTTGGGGTCAAACTGCTTTTGAATACAATAAAATTTGACAACTACACTTTCGAAGTTATTATTCCCATTTCCGATCGTTCCGTTTTAAATAAAATATATCGTATGCAAAATAAAATGGAATAAAGTGAGTAGGTACGGTCAGCAAAAAACCAACTGTCAAAACCGCGCATCTACAGTACATTGTTAACCTATATTGCGGGGAACTCTTCACATTTCCGCAATAATAACTCAGCGCGGTCGGAAAACATAAATCGCTGACGACTGCCAGCAGTGCGTGCCTCCGCGAATTTTAATGGTCGTCGAATTTTTTTTTTCAACCCCGTGAAGCTGTTTTTTTTTCTCTCTATAACTTTTAAACCGCATCCAATGTCTATTAGTAGACGAGGGTTTGTTGAGAACGCGTAAATCGCGTGTCTAACACTTATTAACACGTTCACTGCGCGAGGAGGTCGAAGCGGCCACTTGCGTGTCTTCACCGCAATGCGTTAATCAAAAAATTTCATACAACATAACTCATACAACGAGTATAAAAATGAGATAAAATTCGAAGGGTAAAATAAATAAAAGTTTCTATCAACCTCTTATCAAGTGAAAAATTATACTGAAATATCTTTAACGAAGTGAAGGTATTAAAAAACCCATATTATGCTGACATGTAACATAAGGTTATCGAACTAGTAAATGTAACATATATTTGATTGGCAAATAAACTGAAATAAAGAAGCGTAAAGTTATTCATAATAAAAAATTATTCAAAATAGAATGAAAGTAACACACACGAAAAAATACAGAGTAAACAAGAACGAACACATTTTTCACGGTACTCTCCCACAGTCGCAATTTCTGTTGAATACGTCCAATTTGTACTAAAACCTCGGAGCATATAGAAATTTATTTGGCTTTCGAATAACTATGGGAAAAATATTAAATTCACGCATGGATTTTAAAGCCTCTAATCTGCGTACCTAGTTTATATAATAGGCGTCGGTAAAATTCGGAAGGGAACTAAAACTATTGACAAGATTAAATTTAAAATATGTTGTATGATACCTTATAGGTTTTGGCGTTTGACCACAAGCTCACCTGGTGTTAAATGGTCTATGATGGTAAACACGTAAAACCTAGGCGGAGGACTAGCTCTCTAGTGCAGCTGTCGGAACACTCTTAAAGGCGTTTGGCGGCAGATTTTCAACTTGAGGTTTGTAGTTAGCCAGGTGTGTTTAAAAAAGCCCTATCGCCATGCAGAAAAACCCTACTACCATACGAAATTTTAAAAGTCCCTAAACATTTCTGGTTTATCAGACTGTGCTTCGAAAGTGTGAAGAAATTCGATCGCTTTCTCATTCATTATTAAAACTCATAGATGTGTATAAGTGTTTTTATTAAAAGCCTAGAAAATCCGCATTTCACAATAGAATCTTCAATAAAGAGCGACACCGGGCCTAGTGACGTCGTAATTATTCCTGGTAATGATTTAAGAATAATACAAGTGATAAAAACCAATTTAATGTAGCTTTGTTCCGAATACTGCGTAAAAAAGATTCCCAAAAAGAAAATCAAATGTTGCGAAAACTCTTTAGAAAATTTAAAAGAAGAAGGTGATATAGTTAATTAACGATTATGATAGTTGTAAAATGTAAAATACATGAAGAGACTTCCTCTGTGATGAATTTCTAAAGTATCAAAAGGAACCTCGGAAAATAGTGTAACGAGTTAACATGACCTAAGCGACAAGCTGAGGCGGAACGATAAGTGAAAGTCAAGTGTGTAGTTTTTTACAAACGACCTTATAATTACATTCCGAGATTGTATCATTACGAGAGTATAAAAGCGAAGCAACTACAAGTTCAATGAATGAGAAATCTATACATCTGTATATCGCAGCTCTTTTATCGTATGTTAAGCTTCATTTCCTAAATTTGACCTTTACTGTTTTTAGCTTAGCGTATTGATGTATAGGCCTAAATAATACTCTGAAAGTCCTCTATGTATCTGATAAAGACTTGTCAAAATCGATTCAACTACTTTTAAGATTAGCCCGAGCAAACAACTGATGCTTTGATTTTATTTGTATGTTCTTATAGATTTTAGTAAAGGCATATATTGATTAAGCAGACATTTATAAGCTGTTTGATCAACCATATTTTCTTCCAGCGGCTCAATATGTCAATATTTATCTGTTATTGGTAAAGAAAAAAAAACACAATATGCCACATTTATAAATGACATAATAGTCAATAACTCAATAATTCGTAAGCGAGTGGTTTGATCGACGGATAATGTTTCGATGTGCGCAGGTTCATGCCCCAATATATACGAAGGAATTGTCCGGAATTCTCGTACATTTACCGATTTCGATTGATAATATTATCGACTGACGGTGAGGAAAAACATCATTAGGAAACTCTAATCAGAATTTCGTTTTAGTACCACCGCATGTGAGGAAAAATATAGAACTGTATAGAAATAGAACTCTTAAATAATGGCATTATTATTATTATTATTTTTATTAAGACTCCAACTTAACCAATAAAACATAACTCAACAGTTTCTAATTTGTACCAAACGCGCAGCATAACATTCATCGCGACTAGCTTTCCACAGAGAAAACGTCTCTTTGACATTTACTGCAGTAACACTGTTGCGTAGACAGTCTTCTCGAAAATTATAAGTTTTTTTTTTCAAAGAAAGTAGAAACTAGGGCATCTATATGCGCGGTATCTATATTTTGTAGGAGTCACAGCATTATTTAAATACTAACTTTTCAGCAAGCGGTTTCGTTCGCGTTAAAGTAGCATTGACCTATCCTTAGGTAACAGTACTTTTATCCAAATGTAAAGTAATCAATGCCGCTTTCTGTATTCCTGACAACGTGCATACAAATTTTAATGACGATAAGTTGTTTAGACTTGAATTCGTTCAGAAAAAAAACACTATTCACGAAGGATAGGTGAAATGTACATTAAAGCAAGCGAAGCCGCGGGCAAACGCAAGTTCAATAAAATGGACAATTGGGAAAGTACAAAAACTATCACAAATATCGTGTTATTTTAAGAGACCTGCATACACAATACCAAAAATTGAACTGTCGAAGTGGATATAGTGACGTTACCGTTTTATTATTTTTTTATATCACATATATATAATGTATTTATTATCATATATATAATATATACATAGATGTCTGGGCGAAGATAAAATGGCGTCCATATTAAAGTATGAAGTCGTCATCCATAGTACCGTCATGGTTATGATTTGATCGATCAATCCACCAAGACCAATCGAATAAAAACGTTAGCAGATACAGAAACGCAATACTAAATATAGTTACGAATTATATATCGATATGAATAGTCCAACTGTCTGAGCGAGCAGTTTCAAGTCGTCGGTCGCCTTTTAAATCTGACAGCCAATAATAATCAAGATGCATAAACAGCCGATATCTCCCACCAATGGTGTTTCATTTCGGTCATTAGCAAAAGTCAATAGTAAGGACGCAGGTCAATAGTAATCCCCCGGATATATAATGTATTTATTTATATTTAGAACCCGCGACTTTTTCCTCGTAAAAATGGCTTTGGCGTGTTTTATTTTTCAATGGCAACTAGTATAATATCTGTCATTACTATTTAACCATTTTTTAAATATTACCATAAAAAAGATTAAATATACGTCTTAAACGATTTGAATTTTCTCGTTAACTTTTGTCATATGCTTAGCTCCTTTGAATAAGCTTCATCATGTGTAGGTTACAGAATGCGTTGTAAAGTCCTCCATCTGTCATCAAACGTCTTTTCCAAATAATTTCAACTGTTTTTCTAGGTTAACTTGGACAAATAGACATTTCCATTTTGTTTACACGTATACACTTAACCGGTTAATTTGGAAAAAATACCGTAGTCTAATTAAAATATATTTTACAGATCTCTATTCAATTAGTATTCAAAAATATGCAAAGCCCATATTTCAATTTCAGTCCACACAAAAGTACCGTAAATTAGTGATATGTCGAGCCCGCTGATTTTTATATTCGAATCGCTTTGAAGTATTAATTAGAAAACTCGAATTTTTATAACAGTAAATGTTAAAATAAGTAAATAAAAGGCATATTAGTAATCGAAAAGAAGAACAGGATCGTTGAATGTTGTATACGTCATTATTTATTGTACTCGAAATACTGATATCTGCATTTTGAAACTTAAGTACTACCTAGCACGTTCCCAATTCATATGTAATTAAATATCAGAATATTTATGAATTGGAAAATTTAATTAACGGTAAATTCCAAAGCTACCTCTTAATCGCTGTTCTATTATGTCGGCGATAAGAAAAAAGACACATAAAAGCGCTATAAACCTTCAAACCCGAAATTGATATTTTCTTTCAGCGCTTTATGCATCCACCGTGTACGTTTTACAGCTAAAGTCACTTTCAATTTTCGACGTAAAGCGCTTTATGGCTGACTCGGAGCGTGACGGGCATAAAACCTCTGAAGAGAAAGCCTCAACTTGTCTCCATCTACGCTGTAGTCGCGTCAGATTTAGCGATTCACTACGACAGGTGTGCATTTGAATTAAACCGTACCTCCAAGCAGGTAAGGTTCATAATACCATGCCGTTGACAAATGTAAAATTACTTAATCTTTTCAATTTTTTTCCAGCGGACAGATGTTACCGTGACGTAAGAGAGCGTAGTATAAAAGTTTTCGTTTTATTTTTTACGACTCTCACAAATGAAATTAGGCAGTGCGATTGTTTGAAATGTTAAATGTAGGTCATAATTAAGGAATTTCAACTAAGAATTCCCTCTAGGCTTAAATTAATGTCTCTTATTCTATACATTTTATATTATTACTACCTATGCTCCACGGTTGCACTCGCGTTTAATTTTTGTTGTCCTCGATTCCGGACACTCCCGTCGCTAGACGGCTTGTCCGCACTGTTATTTCGCATTTTCCCTATAAAAATTTTTTGCTCTGCTCTTAAGTGTCGTAATGTTAGACAGCGTTTAACTTTCCTTTATAAGCCCTATTGATATTATAAACGAGTTAATTTGTGTGTAAATGAAAATGGATGTATTTTAGCTCTGTTATTGAAGGTAAATGCACTAGAGCACATTAAAAAAGAATTGAAGATTGCCTTTAATTGTAGAGTCCTTAATTAAAACCGAACCTAACAAAATTTCTAAATCATCACATCTTGTATTCTATATGGCGGTATTCGAAGGATAAGGATTAATTACATGAACAAAACAATTTGTTCCGTTAAGAGACATAACGCGAACAGAAGTGTATAAAATTTGGCATATTTAAAGTTCATATAAGGTTTTTTTTTTTATAGGGGGCAAACGAACAGGTGCGTCACCTGATGGTAAGTGATCACCGCCGTCCATAGACACTAGCAACACCAGGGGAGTCGCAAGTGCGTTGCCGGCCTTTTAAATATGTGGGCCTCCGGCGCTCTCACTGACCGAACGAAACGCAACAGTGCAACCACTGTTACTTCACGTAGGTTTTCTGTGAGAGGGTGGTACTACCCCGGGCGAGCTGACCCATTCATGCTGAAACCGGTAATACCTTCAACGTAGCTCTACTACTATAGGAGTGCAGAAAGATAAATATTTATTTATATAAATAAAAACATGTAAATATTAATTAAAACAGATAAATCATTCATTGTTTACTCTCATATCGAATGTCAGAACTTAGACATCAGTCTGTGGTCAAACCGTCACTCTGAATAGAGATTATCACAAAAAATTTAGTGTATAGGAGTGTCTAGGATTGGAACCAATTCAATACGGATTTTTTTGTAGATAGTCCTATGCTATTTATTTTTTGAATCCATTGACACTTTGCCTCTTTTAAAATTAAAAATTTATTCATAGTTTATTCCACAACGAAGCGAAGGTATCAGCTAGTATTTCAAATAAATCAAATATTGATGTATAATGATGTATTTGTATACGCTCGTGGCTAAATGCTATAGCTTTATTCCTTGGCAAAACAACGTCAATAACGATCGAATCCCGATTTTAAATCGAATTACGATCAAATTTCAAATTGAAATCGATGTCTAACCACTACTATTTATTGAATAGATTATTGCTATAAGTATGTCACCACAATAACATAATTACATGAACGAAACGTCATATATAAAATACCTATGCTATTTAGTAATATTTAATTTTTTCTTTCTTTTGTTATAGGTTGTGTCACGTATCTAGTAGGTAATACGTCTGGTACAAGATTTCACACTTACAGATCCAATAATTTTTAGACCCACGCACTGTGCCGACGCGTAATCACGAACTATGAGCTTAAAGGCGAATTAATATTATAAAGCTATGTCTGTTTGTTCCCATTAATTCGTTTATCATTCAAGAATCATCTAGCAAATTTGATTTAATTAAGGGCGATCCAGGCCAAAGTTATTGTCAATGTCTTCTCGGGTGTCTTGAAAATGCTTAAATTATTTAGAAATCTGATTTGTTTTATATTAGTTCTGTAAAAAGACTGCACCATACAGTACAGTCCAAAGACAACGACGACTCTCAGCTACAAATACTGACAGTAGCCGTCGCCGTCATGCAGGCCTCCATAAATATTATTTCTTGAAAATCATATGTGACTGCATTGACTGAACAGTGACTGCACCGATAGCGCAATGGTTTATTCAGCCGCTTCATTGCTGTCGAAACGATGAGTGTTGTGAGTTTGAATCACACACAGAACTACTATTCCTGCAATTAACAAATGATACAAGACAAATGTAACTGTGTCTGTTTGTTTGTTAATTTTTCTCAATATATATTTGAACCATTCACAACAGAATTTGCTCAATTATGACCATAATGTAATAAATAAAATGACAATGATATGCTATTTTGCGCGCATCAAGCAGAAACAACTGAATAGATTATGATCATTTTTCATTTTAATAAATTCATTGACATTTGGTCTTTATTTAAAAAAAATATCACGAAATCTTAATTTAATGCAAAGTCATTAAAGTTTTCGGAAACTACATTGTTATAAGTACGTTCAGTGATATGTATTTTCTTGTCATAAAAATGTGGGACAAGCGGTGTGATGCGCATGGTCGCGGGTATCAGCTAGTTATTAATATAATCGTAAATCGGGGAGGCTCTAACCACATATCAGAAGAGATTAAATATAAAACAAAAATAAATTTTGGCATATAGATTGTCTGACTAGGTGTGATCTGGATATATGTTACTTTTTACTTTGTAGATACTGTAAACAGATAAAATAGCGCAAAAAGTTAGTCAATATATATGTGTGTGTTCAGAAAGATCATTCTGGACCAAAGGAAGAGGAGTCGTAGTTGAATAAAAAAAAACCAATCCCCCATTAAGTTTCTCGGAGCACAATGATTTAGGGGCGGCACTCACTGAATTATTACCGCGGTAATTTTCTTTCGAGTCTCAACTCGTCCGGAAGTTTATTGTTATGTTCACAATTTTCACGATATCGCAGTTTTAAAATATTAACAAAGTTGAAATAAGGTTCTGTTTTGAAGTTATAAATTATTTTGTATTATGGAAAATATGAAGGTGTACTGCGTTTATTTATACATTTTAATTAAAATGTTATAAAGATGGAAACGACTTGCGCGCCATCTACTGTAAAATGAATGTAACTAATTCGGAAATGTTGCGTGCACATAAAGTAAAAACAAATTATTTACGTAGGTATAAGGTGCAAAGAAACATTAATCTATACGTATAAATAGAATTAAAGTGTATGTTTTTGTGTGTTAAGTGAAACGGTAACAAACACCAGTCCATCTTCACATACTTTCTCCTTATATTACTAGCTTTTTCCCGCGGATTTGCTCATTTTAGTGTACATTTAATTATTCCCTCGGGGATAGTACATTTTTTCGGGATAAATGTTGTGCTATGGACATATATATATACCACTTGGAACGTGTATACAAAACATAACAAACAAATTTATATTCCCATTTATAATATTAGTAGGGACTAATAAGTTTGTTATTGTAATGAGACACATAACCTTTTACAAATTAGTGCACATAAAAAAGTCTTTCCGAACTGATATGTCTTATCTAGTTTTACGTATAGTGCTGTGACAGGGACTAGCCTCGTAAGAACTAATGTACACATATTCAAGCCCAAGTTAAAAAAAAAAAATCATTTAAAAGCCCAGTGTACAATATAATGTACATTCAAGTTATATGGATTGTGCTTTTAAATTTTCGCGCCAACTGTAATCTCACCTAATATTGTGATTAATGCTATATTATTCAATAAAAGATTGTCTAAAAATATTCTTTCATTTAAAACTCAGGATCCTCTAAACGTTCATTTAAATGAACAATACGTAAGAAATATTGGTTGAGTTTTTCATTAAAAAAAGACTAAAATGCGTGGACCAGAACATGTTAAAACATATTTTACAACATATTGAACACTGAGTTTTTAACTTATTGCTTGGGCGTTAGAACGTCAACGTTAAGTCATAATAGACGACCGCCTCGATGTAATGGTTAACAAAAACGTTGCCGTGCCTTCGATATAAGCTGCTGAAAACGTATTAGAGCGATGATGGCTTGGCTTAGTTGTTAGCGTGTTCGAACACTGCGACGATGGATGTAGGTTCGAATGCTAGTAACAGAGCCGAGCTTTCGGTGAAAGAAAATATCGTGGTGAAACCATAACCACGAGGTAAGGCTTTTATAAGCAATTCTAGCTTTGTCCCTGCTGATGTTCTTGATAGCCGTTTATCATTTGGGGTAGGGAACGTAGAGGGGGAAGTAATTTGGATTTGAAAAAAAAAATGTTTAATGTTTACAATCGACCGTCTGCCTCACATCAACCCTCCCTATAACTGTTGATTTCTCTTCATTTGCTAGAATGATCTGAGTTGAGGAGATGATTACGTTGGGTTGATTCCTCCAGGCAGAAAGATTTGCCCATCAGTGGTACACATACAAGCTGATAATATCTAATATTTCTACATAGAGTTATGAAGATATTTCATGTGATATAAATGGGTAAGTAAGGCCGCCATAATTATCATTTTTACCTGGAGAGCAAATAATATAAAAATGTCGACAACAATTTCAAGAGACACTCAAACATTATAATAACTCTTCTGATGGTTAGAATGTCTCTCTTGGTTTAATTTTTGGTGGCAACCTATCAATATGATTACGAGGTCTAATAGGTACATATTTTAGCTTTATAATTTTTCTGTCCATCCAGTTTAAACACGAAGTGTTTAAACTTGCTTGACACTATCGTCGTTATATTCTAGCCAATTAAAATAATATATATAAATAAAAATAAATTACTGCATATACTCGTATGTACGCGCGTCACTTAAGACCGGTTGACCATATTTGAAAAAATCTGTTTTTGTTGTATTTGTAACTGCCAGGCCAAGGATTGTATGAAAGATAATCTTAGAAAAATTAAATGGAAAAGTGGAAATTTTGTGTAACATCTCAAAAAATCACTATCTATAAAACGTGAGTGAGTGGGACAGAATACTATAAGAATATCTTTAAAATACTGACGACATTCAGTATCCATATTATTTCATTACATGGTACCATCCTGTCAATGGAAGATTTGGTCTTATTTTTTGCAGAAGTAAAGTTTACGAAGCCCGAGCGGGCAGTTAATCCTATGCGTTATTCTGATTTATAAACTACATTGCTGTGAATTTTCATTAAAATTCGTTCAGTAAGTTTTGCGTGAACAAGTAACAAACGCTCAACCATTCTCATAAACTTTCTCGTTTCAGATTTTAATAAAACTTTATACATAATGTTCCCTGTTTGAATTTCTATAATTTATTTGTTATTTTATCAAACTTACTACACTGTTAGCCTGGCAAGACCTCTACAGTTTCATCGGACTACTAAGAGGAGCGCTTAAGGCACTCACCCGATAATTTATATAAGTTTTATGATTGGTTTATGTAACATTGGTTGTAACAGTACATGTATAAATGCTATATATGTATCGGATATACATAAGTATAATTAAAGATAACTTTAATTGCGTTACATACTTTTGCATCTACTAACAGATTCTCTATTCCCGAGTAATCATATTAATGGATGGATGGTAATTTATTATTGGAATGATGATTCGTTAGATTTCATATTTACTTGGATGACTGCTTTTTTTACTTAGCGTAATAAATTAACGGTACCTACAGTGCTGTTCTAAACACCGTGTAAGCCACCAAGAGATCCACAGTCCATCGGCAGGCGTCGCTGTCAGCAGGTCTACAAGCCAGTTGGAACTGTGCCACTATGGCGGGTATTACACCCATTGTATGGTAGTTGCGATCTTGTCAGATACAATTGTCGCGCTTACCACCTACCCATACATTTGGGCTTTAATATTGACCAGTGATCGTTCAATGGTCTTAATTCGATATAAAACTTTTTCTTCACGTGTTTATTAATTTTTATTATTTAGGTATTGTTTCTGTATTTTTTTTAGTCATGGTAAAAAAAATCTGACTTTTATAAAATATTTCTAGATTGTAGAAGTATGGAGCGTGTGATATGACGAATACAGACTTTTAAATAAAGGCTTCAACTAGTATGATGGCATGGTATGGAAAAAAACTATGTCGATATTTTTAGAATGAATAACATTAAAGTTATTCAATAGCTACTAAATAGAAAAAAAAAAGAAAATCAGTTGGCCAAGCCAAGGAGAAAAAGGTCTTGAACTATTCTATTTTATATTGAATGTATTTTTAAATTCAATTCATTCATTTTATTTTTAAATATTTTACAAAAAAGAGAAAAATATACCTACTTTTTCTTTTTTTTTTTTTTCGAACTGACCTACACTGTTAGCCTGGCAAGGCCGCTACAGTTCCACCGGACTAAGACACAATATACCTACTAAAATTTTCTGGTATATACTTATATCATAACTTTTTGGTGTCAGCATAAAATATGACTTTTATAGACTTTCACCCAGGAAATACAATATTGAATTTGTCGTTATTATTAGCGAGGGGTAACTGATATATACGCCGATATAAAAACACTGAAGTGATTAATTACAAAAGAATTGCAAATAACACTAATATATTAATATTTTGCTGTATTACTAAGACATCATTTATACTATCTAAATACAACAAAGAAAACAGATCTATGGTAACACAATATTATAAAATATCACCACACTTTTCGAAAGGGATTTTCCATCGTTCTATATTACCTAACAATCTTTTCCATTAAAAATGGTTTATAATAATGAAAAATTACATCTTGTAATTGAGTTTTAAATGGATGTTAGTTATAACTGAATCAAATACCATTTACCCCCTTACTATATATCCCTATATTGTATAACTATATGCAAGATATAAGATTGTAGGAAGGTATTTTTCAAATACTTATTTACATGTATATTTCTTAAGAAACAACAGTATGTATTATACTATACGGCAATAATAGTATATATAACTTTCAAAAATGATATTAAAGGTATGTCAAAAATGCTATACACAAAACAATTATTATATGTTATGTTATGAAAGCGAAGAAAAATAACAAAAGAAAATTTTTCAGACGTGTGCCGTCCACCTGAAACTACACTCACCGTATCAGCGAGTTAAAATCACACACAAAAATCCACATTCACATAACGATATATTAAGCACGGACTGAATATGTCCCTCGGGTCGTTAGAACCGAGTATTTTTAATTCTTCATTAAATACCCCGAAAAATATACACCCGACCCGGAGTTTATCACATACTCGCTCACGATCGACACGACCTAACGCCGCCAGGTCGCAAGCGATACTAGGAGTAGGAGCTCGGAGTGCTCGAAACCCGAATTAAGCTAGAGAAGGATAGACTGGTCTGCGAGAACGGGACACATAAAGGAGCAGAGGTGCGCAGGAAAGAAATTAGATGTTTATTTGGGCTACGGGTAATGGGATAACAGAAGCTTGCTTTCCTAGTTTCGAGTATTGAAGACTCTTGAGATAATTAAACTTAGTTTATGTTGACCCGATTGTGCAAGGTGATGCTCAAGGTATCTATAGCCGTCACTCACCCAAGTTATTAAATTTTTTTGACAGTTTTGAGAAACTAATGTTTACCGCCATAATATTGTTGAATTCAAAATATACTTAGAAAATGAATTTAATAAAAGCATAGTGCTCTACAAGAACGAGCATTTATATCCTTGACATAAAACAGTAAGCTTCTTACATCCGAGAAGCGATAAAATGACGTTCAGCGCCATAAACAACTTGGTTCATAGAAAATTGTATAAAACACGAGTATTACCTACCACTTTACGAAGCTTTATATTTTTTTACTTCTTCATTGACTCGTGCTTATACCTCGATTTTAGTCAATAGAAATTAAATGGTACTTGAAAAAATATATTTATGTCAGTCCGTTTTACTATTGAAGGCGTAAATAATGACAAAGAAATAGAGTTGTATTTAGCGCATCTCCTGAGAAATGTGTCAGTATATACTGGTACTTATTTTTTGCGGATTTAATTTATATTTGACTTTATAACATGCTTCATATAAGAACTAATATAGCAAAATAGGGTCAGAGCTGCGACAGGGCCAGTGAATGAAGATGTGATTTAAAAAAACAGCAATACAAATCAGTTTAGTGGATTCCGAGTTATTAAAAAGCAAACTGACAGACAAATACACTACGCCTTTTATAATATTTCAGAACGGACGGGTTCAATTGGATTACATATTATATTACAACGAACTTTATAGTTTCATGATACCCAGGGTTTATTGGTTTAAAACAGAGAGAAATAATGTTTCCATTTAGAACCTTTTAAATTTAATTCCAGTCCAAAAAATACAGATTGTTTCGCAAATATTCGAAACATTTATTCCACAGAAGAACCAGCAAAGCTTTCGATATTAATAATGCGATTCTATATCCACAAGATAAAGTTGACAAATTCGATAAAAGAAATTCAATTTTTTTTACACAAAAAAAAAGATAGGGAGTCGAATTCATCTCCCGACAGGCATTAATATAATGGACAGTAAATTAACTACTCCCGAAACTCACCCAGTCGGAATGCATAAAATAAATAGGCTCGGAGTTAGTCATTTTTTACACACGTCTACTTTTTTATTTTTGTCATTAAAACTGTTGAGTTATTAATAGTTTATAGTAGTGTATAATTGATGAATGGTTTTTATTGAAATCAAACATATTTTTTTGAATAAATGGCTTTATTACCATTTTCCAGGTGTTTAATTTTATCATTAGAGAAGCAACCTCGACTGAATCTAAATGATTGATAGACACTATTCGTAGACTTTGAGAATATGAATTTATTTATAGCTGATATATTTCTCTGATTCCCGCCACTTCGTCGGGTATTAATAAAATAGCAAAGGCACAATCGAATCCAAAAAATAAGTGGTTTAAAACCATCCACAGAAAACATCATCGAATGGTCATAGCCGTATGCTGTTACGTTTTATAGTTTTGAAACTTTTGACTTGATCAAGTCTCAAAGGAACTGTGTTTCCATTATATATACATATATATTTTTAACAGCCTCATTAAGAATGATAATAGTTTTATTACAAGTAAAATTTCCAGTTAATACATTTTTGAATATACCTATTTTGAGAAACTTCACATTAAATTTGATGACTTTTTATTTATTTATATCGTCACCCGGATGTTTTCAAGCTATAGTTGGAAGCGTTAGGTGGTGCTTTTTTTAAATCGCTTTTTTTTAAATATTCAACTTAGGTGTTTTTAAATATAAATTATTTTGATTTTTGTCACGAATCTTCACATCACGAATCTTCAGCTGATCAGCATATGACACAACATCAGTTATCTTTTCTCTTCGAACTGACTACACGCTGTCGGGTTGACGGGCATTAATAGATTTTAATGACTATCTATACGGTCTACTTGTTTTAAAATAAAATAGGGTATGTTAAGTATTATCTGATATAAATGTAGATACTGTTATGTGAAATTCACAGGATTTCTTCTAAATGTTTGGGATTTAGAAATAACTCATTATTTAAATGTAAATATAGAAAACAAATTTTAATTAATATAAATGTTAGTTATTTAAATTAAATTATCAAACGTCGAACATATTATCAAAAGTTATGTTAAGATTTTTGTGATTTAACGATTCATGAAATCTTTTGTATTTTCCTGTGTATTTATATTGGATGTTATCTATGACTTTCGTTTGATTAAAAAGACCATATAATCCGTGTCAATGAATAATATCCAACTCCTAGACTATGTTTGCCCGTTTGATTAATATTGTTAGGCGTTGAATATATACAGGTCCGAAGGGAAGACTGCACATGAATATATGATAACACCTGCACACCTGCAAAACAACGGTGTACGGTGGTGATTTTGATACAAATATTCGACCGAAAAGGAGTTTATATGAAGTAGGTTATTCTTTGATATGCATGAACATGTTACTATATTGCTATTCTCATTTCGTTTTGGGATTAACTATAATTGATAAAATCATATATTTCGACTATTTTTATAACGATATTAACTATAACTTTTGAAATAATAATGAGAGTAACGTGTCTTTTTTTACTTATTTTCTTTTTAAGTAAATATCGTATTTATGTTTTACCTATTCGACAAATTTGTGAACTAAATTACTTACTTCTTCGAATTATTTCTGAGATTTATCCGAATTTGCTATGGAAAGATTACGACGTTCCAAGAATTTTATTCACAAATAAAAGAATTAGAACTTTATTTGATTTTAATTTTACAGTTTGTAAGCATTAACAACGAATTTTTTTTTAATGTTTTTTCTATCTACTTTAAATCCTCTTACGGATTGGTACGGATTTTCGGGGTATTAGGGTGGTATACAAGATGGTAGGATTTATTCTAAGTCCGCCTGGCTAGCTATCACCTTCAAGTTGAAATGTGTCGCCAAGCACCTGTTGGTGTGTTCCTGCAACTGTACTCAAGAGTCAGCCCAATCCAGGTTTAGTGTGTTTACCATCTTAGACCACATCATCATTTAACATTATATAAGATTATAATCAACATTAAAACCTACAAAACATAAAAAAGGCACTTGATTTTATATCGAGTTGCTGTCAACAATGCATATAGTGATAGTCCCTTGTCATGAACTCTCTTTTTTTTTCTTTTTTTTTTTATATAAGTTCGGCAAAATGACTGTACAAATACCTGATGGTAAGTACGGTACAGTCCAAAAACAACGGCAACTGTCAGGGTTAAATATCATCATGCCGACCTGCAAAAGTGCCTCTTCACGCCTCGTTTGAAGGACTCCATATCATAAGAGGGAGGGAACACACTTGAACACTTTTGTGTTTATGAGTCTAGTCCTGACCATTAAGCAATCGTGCGGCTTGCATGACATTGACCATCGGCGATCAATTGCCGATCTCGTGTTCTTTATGTGCTCTTGTATTGTACTGTGCTTAGCTTCCGACATAGTGTCGTACTAATATTAAGGTAATACTAACTAAACTAATATTTTGTTATAAAATATTATAAAATAGGTACACAACTTACCGTAAACAAATGCTGTTTAAGTTATAAATATTGTACGTTTGATTTGGCACGTCGCGGAGAACACCGAGATAGTCGGTTACATTCAGTTTCGCATAGCGTTATCTTATTTATTGCGTATGCGTATTGCATAGCGTAGTTATTGCGCTGTGCGATAGAGAGAACGCTATACAAAGCCGAATTAAGCAGATCTTAGTCTTACGACTCATTCTTCTTACCGACGTGCTAAGCCAAATACCGGGTATTGTACAACCCACCTGTGTTATTTATATTTAAGACGATGAGAAGTGTACGATATTATCCGTAAAGCAGAGAATCTATTAAACTTGTCAATTCGTTATCACCCACGTGTATGAGTTTCGATTGCCCTGTGCCTTTTCTTTTCTTTGTACAATACACTTTGTTCATCCCAATTACATTTACCTGTGGGAGAAAATATAATATATATTTTTTAATCTATTATAGTACCGCCTAAGGAACCAGAGGTGCATTTACTTTTTATTGCAATATTGAGTTTCTGATATATTCGAATCAGAAAAAAATTCGTATTTCAAAGTATTTCGTTCACCAATGAGCTTCTGTTCTCAAATTATACTTATTTAAAAACCGAATGAAACATACACACAAACATTTTAATTTTTTTCTTTATAATTGTATTATAATTTAAATTGTGTGTTGCTTACCTCTTTTGCCAAGGGACAGAAAACAGGCAGATGGCTCGTCCGATGGGAAATTGTTACCGTCGCCTATTGACAACTGCAAACTAGATGTATCACTGTTGCGTTGACGGCCTTGAAAAGCATGTCTCAATCCATTTAGCCCCATGTTATAACCCTGGGAGAATACCGTAGCGAATAACCCATTCCACAACGCTAGCGTACGCATAATGAAGGTTCTGGAGAACCTTACGGTTATCGCTATTTGCCTAGGTTTTAGAGTGGGTGGATGAGCAACCATCCAACGGCGGAATATACGAATTTGGATCGACCATGAGGGTTCCATATCAAAAATTTCTTCAGAACACTCTCCATTGTATATGCGATAAAGTTTATTCAGAGATCTAATTAATGCCTCTGCGGAATTATAAGTACTCTAAACTGCATATTTGCTGGCTTAAAGTATAATGTATATAGTCGTTTCTTTTAATTTGCCTCTGACTAAGAATAATTAATTCTGATATGCTACTATTTTTTATTTTGTACGTTGATGTTAATTGTCGACGTGGGCTAAGACAGTAAACACGCTCAACTTAGTGGGTGATTGGCTTTCAAGTGCAGTTACCGAAACATAGCTATAGATTCCTGGCGACAGATTCTCAACTTGATTGCTGTAGCTAGAAAGATAGGCATTCGAAAATGATCTACCGCTATACTTTAGTTTCATTACAAAAGCTCCTGTTTATTACAGGTTTCAAACCCATGTCGACATATGTAACACAACACGGTGTTCGAACACAGAACGGAATAGGCATGATAGTGTCATCAGGAATTTTATATTTTATAAGTTTTCTATACTCCCCAAAATCAATGTTGTTAATTAAGTTTCTAAGAATGTCATATTATTTTATAGTGATAATTACAGTAAAGTCAGTTCACCGAGTTTATTAATGGCCTTCACACAAAAGCTAGATATTATTTTATTCAGCGAGAAACTATTTCGGTTAGTTACTCGCTTTAATATACAGAGAAAATTACAGACTATATTTCACTGAGGAGGCTCACTGTAAATTAATTTATGGTCTTCTTTTGTTTGGAATACGGTATGCAGTCGCAGTACCACATAGGCTACATTTATAGACTGTAGATTATGATGACCATGCAAAATTGATGTCTTTATATCACAGTTGTAGTTAAATAGCTGAAGTTGAGAGACCCCTATAGCAGTCATTCAACCTCCGAATACTAAGTCAAGATGTACGCTAAGGTAACGAGACATATTTGAGTAGGTAATTAAATGGCTGTGTGTAGGTAATTTTGTAGCTAATTACAGGTAACTAAATTACTGGTACCATACCCAATTTTCATGTTTTTACATTACAAAAGACACTTCAATATATCATATATTACTTTAGATTATTTGATAGCCCATACATATTTTTTACCAATTCCTGTTCTAAAATTAATTAGTATACTAAGATTGTTACGTCTAACCTGTCAAATGGCATGTGTCGGAGTACCTAACAACGAAGAGTACCCAGTATATTCCAGGAAGTCGCAATAAAATTCTTTACGGGTCGCTGAATAACGTTCCACTGTGAGAGAAATAAACTACAGTCTGTATAATACGTACCCTGTATTATTCAATGATTTTATCAACATGTGTACGTAGAGGAAACTTATAAAATTTTACCAACTATTGGCAACGACTATGTACTTTACTAAACAAGTTAATTCGACAACAAGAATTTTGACAATAATTCGATGAGCTTTATTGAAAAATGATTCCATGAGGCATCGATAGACAAGTCGTGTAAGCCAAGCGGTTTGAGCGGGGGGAATAACAATCATATGTCCGTAGTTTCAAACCCCCGCATGTACTAACAAATTGTTCGATATTCGCGTATATTTACTAATTTACATTGATAACACTATCGGTTGACGGTGAGGGAAAACATCGTGAGGAAACCTGAGAAATGTTCTTGTAGTACCGCCGCATGTGGGGAAATATAGGACTGTTGATATATCGGAGTTTGAAATCGCCAACATGGACATCGTAGGCTGGCGTAGTGATTATGTCCGTACCTTCCTTCGAGAAGAGACCTGATGATGGTGTAAATAGACACTTACATTGGAATAATTTTGTTGTTTTATTTACTATTTGGATCTACCCGATACTTTATTTGCTTTGTTTATTTTCTTGACACTATATTTTATGTACAGATGAAAAAACATGAACATGCGTACCATACCGCTACCTTACTTCTTCACGGCAAAAAAACGTACATCATTAAGAGCCTAATGCTCATAAATATCATAGTTTCGTAAATCTTCAATAACTTTATTGTAAACGAAGATATCGTGGTAGTTTTTTTAGATGAAATTCCAGTATATCTATGAAGTAAAACTAAAAAAAAAATGATCGAAATCTATCCATTACTTTTTGCGTGACGCGCGCACAACGGCATATTTTTATCATTTTATTTGTACTAATGATCGTCTGTTGGTCTAAATTCGACCAAAGATCAATACTGATGAAAAAATCGAATTATTCCTGTTTTTTTACTAATAGCACTAAAGCTCGTCAACAACTATATAGAGAAGAAAAGATCAATACTATTTCTCCAGGAAATCGAGGAGTTACAAATAGGAGAGTGAGATAGAGAGAGACGTTAACGTGTACATCATGCCATGACGAGGAATAAGTGTCATGTAACTAGAGGAGTATCAAGTATCAAGAGGAATGGATATAGAGTTGGGGGTAAATAGAAGAAGGAACTATTGGATTCTGAATTAGTTATTGAATATAAGATAACGCTTCTAGTGTATCATAGAACTTATCGCCTATTTGTCAAAACTTTGAAGCCGTAGCTTTACATAGACTAAACTCGCATTGTCGTCGTTTAAACTAGGTTACTCCTTTCAACTTAAAGTTTGCTTAACTTAGTATGAATATAATCGTATTTTCATGCTCGACTTCCTTTAACTTAACCTCTATACTTAATCCTTTATTATGAGAAAATAGTCTATATTATTATGTCGAGTTATTATTGTCATAAATAATTCTTCATCAGTTATTTGCAAAATAATTGATTAAATTTTAAATGTGTTACCTTTGTTCGAGTTATTATTTATTATTTTGGTAGTATTAGTCCATTGAAAAGTTACATTTGGGGTTGCGTTTTTTAGAGGACGCAATTTTATTTTTTTGATGTGTAGGGGGGGTCAGTGTAAAGCTAAAATCAAGTTTGTGGGGTCGCCGCCCTTGTCCCACGGCCGCCATCTTGAAAATAGGGGTTGAAATGGTTATTACGATATATCTCTTAAACTATTTATCTGATAAAAAAATGTATTAACATTTTTTGTTGCAAATTTAATCCTCTACAACTTTGGTTCAGTACCTTTTTGTCGTAGAATTATAAATAAAAAAGTTATAAGCGAAAATGTTCACAAATTCGAGAAAAAAATGTATACTTTTCGATATAACTTTTTTTTATCATTTTACGAAAAAATGATATCAGACCATTTTTGTAGATCGTTTTTTAAGGATTACCTTTTATAAGCAACATTTTTTAATTAAGTCAATAGCTAAGGTTTTACAGTGCTCCGAAGTGAGTATTATTTTTCAGTACTCTTAACTATACATATATTATACGTGTGTACTAATAATGTGTCATCAGTTATTTTCTTTTTTTTTATTTCGTTATTATAATTTTCTTAATTTAATTTAATTTTCTTATTCTCTCATGATGGAATAATAGAAAAAACACGCTTAAAAATTCTAAATGCTAATAAAAAAAATAGTTTTCACTGAAGTTAAAATCGTGTCTAAAATCATTCGAAATCGTCTTCACAATTAAAAACAGAATAAAATACATCCGCACGTAGAGAAATATGTAGCATAACTGAAAGATATAAGTTGAACGACAACTTCAACACAATATCATCAGCTATTCTTACAATAAGAGAGGTTAGAAATAATAATAATAATAATAGCAGGCAGATGTTCTTTTGCTCCCTCATGGTCACTTTAAGTATTTTCTACCTGGACAGTATTCTCAGTAACGGCCATCAAATTTAAAATTATTTTAAAAATCAATAATTGTAAAATTCTTTAATGGAGTGGAAAAAAGTCAATAATTAATAATATTGCAAAATTAATAATTAAAAAAATTATAATAACAAAATAAAAAAAAAGAAAATAACTGATGACACATTATTAGTACACACGGATAACGTATGTATAGTTAAGAGTACTGAAAATTAATACTTACTTCGGAGCGCTGTAAAACCTTAGCTATTGACTTAATTAAAAATGTTGCTTATAAAAGTTATTCCTTAAAAAACGATCTACAAAAATGGTCTGATATCATTTTTTCGTAAAATGATAAAAAAAAGTTATATCGAAAAATATAAATTTGTTTCTCGAATTTCTGAACATTTTCGCTTATAACTTTTTTATTTATTTCTACGACAAAAAGGTACTGAACCAAAGTTGTAGAGGATTAAATTTGCAACAAAAAATGTTAATACATTTTTTTATCAGATAAATAGTTTAAGAGATATATCGTAATAACCATTTCAACCCCTATTTTCAAGATGGCGGCCGTGGGACAAGGGCGGCGACCCCACAAACTTGATTTTAGCTTTACACTGACCCCCCCTACACATCAAAAAAATAAAATTGCGTCCTCTAAAAAACGCAAGGTAAGGCCTAAAAAATGTAACATTTCAATGGACTATATCTTAAACAAATGATCTTGAATAAATTATTATTATTTGTAATATTATAGATTTTAGACGTAACGTGTTCGAAGTATGACGAATAGGGATTTATAAATAAGGTATGCGACTTGGCGATGGTATAGAGAAACAGGTAAATTATTTTTAAAGCTCGCCAATAACTATCACCAAAGGAAAAGGTCATCACCTAATTTCACGGCATGTTGTTGAGGATGTCTATCGTATTTTGATGGAATGTGTTCAATACGAAGTTTGTAAGATTTTTTTCAAGATTACTCGGTTTTTCGGTAATTCTATGCTGTCAGACCCTCTGTCTTAGAGTGCGAAAATAATATGTCTGTGGTGTTGTTACGCGGCGTCATAGTCGCTATGCGACAAAGCTCATGTTAAAGATTAAAAAAAAACTAATAACAAAAAAGAGAAGATAATCGGTTGAGAAACAGTGTAGAAAAAGATATTGAAGTGATTTATCTTAGCACATTTATATATGCATCAAATATGCTATTAAATTAGAAGAAGCAATGTGTCAATGGAATTTAATATAATTAGCCTAGAACCATCTATATCAAGAAAGTATTTTCATTATATATATCTTATCTTATATATATATAAAAATTAATTGCTGTTCGTTTGTCTCGCTAAAACTCGAGAATGGCTGGACCGATTTGGCTAATTTTCATTTTGAAATATTTGTAGAAGTTCAGAGAAGATTTAAACGGTGAGAAACATAAATAATAAGTAATGAAGGGTACTAAAAAGACAATTTAATTTTCAAACACATTTGTCATTTTAGAAATAAAAAATTGTCACTCGGTTGTCAGTGCGTTCAGAAACTTGTCTGTTTCATAGCTGTAGTATGAAGTTAGATCGCTTAAGTCTGTTGTGTTGGAATACAAAACAGTTCTGTTACAGAAATAAAAATAGTACATGAGAAAGCTTTAAATTGATTATGTGCATAATTGTGTTGCATTTATGAAGTAAATAAAGATGTTGTGTTAAGTTTTGACCACATTTTACACAAATATATGTAAGTGATACGAAGTTAACAGGGTCAACTAGTATATATATATACATAGAAGGAATATTATGTCACATCAGAAGTAAACATTTTCATTTGAAACGAAGTGTCAGAGCCACAATCTATAATTTTAGATCAAAGGATTATTATAAAATAATTTATTTGAAGAATAGTAACATCTGTGCAAGTTTCGACTGTGGAACGAAACCATTCTATATCCATTTCTATTGCAAAGCAGCAGATTTTTCGCTGGTATGTTCGAAAAGTACCATCAAATGTTACAATTTATTTTTCAGGAGTGTTATATTCCCTGTAATGATTGACTTCAGGACAGGGATCCTTTTGAGTTTGGCTGTACATAGTCTATATAAAATGAATACAAAGCGTGAACCGTACACAATTCATCCCAATTACAGCAGTTTGTTGACATTTGTGTGTATACAAAAAAAAATACTGCTTGATATACAATATGCATGACGCAACTTGGTTACGAAATGACAGGCATTAACGAAATCCGATGTTGCAACACAAAGGACAACGTTAATGACTTTATTCAATAAATCAATTTGCGTACACAATAACGTACATCAGTGGACGTCGCGTATGGAGACAAAAGGTGGACGCAATAAAGAGATGATTAAAGTTAGTCAGTATTGTAAGATGTCTTTGGTGCCTACGTAATTATAAATAGAAATTACTTCTTTTATACATTATAACAGGGATTCTCAAAGTATTGATGGCAAGAGACCCCTTTTCTAAAATGAACTGATACCTCAATCCCCCATAATTTAGTTCGGTGAAGCTGTAAAAGCCCATCAAGCCAATAGAGTATAAAAAAACACAAATCAGAACTTACCTGAAGGACTTGTACGCTCGAACACATTATGTTGTACAAACTTGTCCACATCTATTGAATTGCCGAGGTTTGCATCTTCTAAGAAGTTGTGCACACTTATCGACTTGTTCATTTTTTTAAACTACAACAATGATACTTCCTACTAACATATTAGCCAGTCTCGTTGGTACATGTAACACTACTTATACAATATCTTAAAAGTATAAAATAAGAACTTGTGTTAATTAATAGGGATAGATTTTTGGACGTCGTCGACCTTTGAAAATCCGTTTTCATGTATGTTTACCTCTGGGAAACCGATATCGAACCCTTGGGATCGATATTGACTACTTTGGGAATCCCTGCTTTATAAGTTATGGATTGATCACAATCGCACCTACTTTCAAATGACGATCTGGTTTAAGATGATAAACACGCTAAACCTGCTTGACATTTACAATGTATCTAGGTGGGCGATAAAAAACACTACCACTCTACTACGTTTTCCTCATGCTGTTATCCTTCATCGAAAGCTTCAATCTTATTCGAAAGGATTTCAATGTACAAGGATCGACACGGTGTCCATATTCGCTAACCACGAAGCTGTCAATACTTCGATATATAGGCAACTATATAATATACACTTCAAAGAACATACACATGCACGAGTAATTGTTTCTAAAACGTAATTTGCAATTGCATTATTATTATCATTATATTTCTTTCATTTTGATTCCAGTTACCTTTTAACTAGTACATAAGTATTTTGTGAACCAGATTTAGACATACATAAAAAATATATTTAGAACTATATAGAATTAAAGGCTATTACACTTCAATATATAAAGAAAAAATATAGCAAATACATGAATACAAAAACTTAAAAAAGGTGCTTGGCGACAGATTTTCAATTTGAAGGTAGTAGCTAGTCAGATAAACTTAGAAAAAGTCCTACTAATATGCTATGGTTTCATCACGATGGTTTTGTTCACCGAAAGCTCCGACTCAGTTGCTTGGATTCGAACCTACGTTCTTCGACGCTTTGTCCAAACAAACTACCAACTGAGCCATCATCTCTTCAAAAAAATATCTTGACAATACAATGACGACATCTAAAGAAAATTGTTGTATTACCGATTGTAATTGCAAGATACGACATATCACTAGGTAACTGAGTATGTTGGCTAATTTCAAAACACGACGTATTGACTCTAATTACTGTGAAATCTTATTCAGCAAGCAATTGGTAACCGCTATTCAAATGGTAACCAATCTTTTGTCTCGATTTCTCGTACTATTCAATAGGATGTACCGCGTCTGAATGATGTTAGTTTAAACCTTGAAAACGTTATTGAGTCCATTAATCATCTTTACTATATAAATACACGTACTTCTCTGATTGAGAGATTCCATTGATAGTTGCCAACGTCATATTTCTTTATTCCTCGTTTTGTGTTACCAAATATTTTAGGCTACGAGCTACCTTATAGATGACGAGTTTTTGCCTGTTCCTTTGCTAGCGTTTATATAGATTTGACTTAACCCCTCGTGAATAGTACTTTTTTCTGAATGAGAGGCACCTTATGTCCTTTTTTGTGCCCCTGATAATGTGTATCAAAAATTTCATGATAATCGATTGAGAACTTTAGGCGGGAAAGCGTTAGAAATGTACAAACCCACTTTCTCAATTATAATATTAGTTATGATCCCATAACTTCAGAAATTAGCAAAGAAAATAATTTACTCTTTACGCTTTACGTCTGACCTAACGTGTAGTTATGTAAACGTAATTCAATAAATGAACGAATAATGTGATCTCATACAATAAAACATGCCCTACTGATTAATTCGTTATTTTTGTAGCCTATATCAATGCACGTCTGGCTGTTTACATGTGAACCATTGTTGTAGGCGAATGTGCTACATTTTTTCACGCAAATCATTCTCACAATGAATCTCATGTACGTAGTGGATATGTACAAAGTAGTCTTTGAAAACTTACACGATATACTGTCTATTAATTCGAACAAATTATTTATAATATATAACTGAATCTGTAGAGACTTAGGTGATGTACACGACTTTTCCTAATTTGTACAGTGTTTGAATATATATTTTTTTGGAACTGAATGCCCTTCACAGCTTCACCGGATTTTTTTTGAACGAACATTTAAGGCGATCAACCATAAGACAACAAACTTAAGGGTGCTAAAATGGCCGAACCTCGGTTTGGACTTTTGCCTTTAATGCAATATCACGAATCTTACTAAAATAAGCTAATCGTACATATAAGAATTAGTGAGACACACATGTGTATCGCATGTGTGTTTCACGAACTCATCATATATTTTGAGTCTGCAGATTGAATAGACCTGACAATTTGACTTATGCGCTCATGACCCTCGCAAATGAATGAAGTCTAAACAAAATGTTAACGTTTTGTTTAAACCGGTGGCCTGACCTTGTCTTTTGTTCTAATGGCATATATTTTAAAGTAACTCAGCTATTGTATTTACTTTGAAATTTGAGGTTATGTAGCTACATCCTACAGAAGTCGTTCACTTAACAGGATTACACCACATGCAAATCTAAAAAAGTTTATAAATTCAAGTGTAACATCAGATTGCTTTTGGCCTTTAAACTCATCTAATGTTAATCGACGATGTTTTGGTTTATAATGGTAAACACGCTAAGCTTTAAACCGAATGGAGGAGGAGAGGTGTCTCTCAAGTGTGACTTGCGGAATACACCAACAGATGGTCGGTGATAGATTTTCAACTTGAGGGTGGTAGCTAGCCAGGCGGACTTAGAAATGGCCCTATGACCATGCAAAGGTGTTATACATCAGGTATTATATGATTAGAGTTATAATTGTCGATTTTCTACCCATGGAAAATCTTTTGGGTTCCCTTGTTTATTATTACTGGTGTTTGTCCAATGATTGAAATTTTTTTGATGAAGATTGACCATAATATTTGGGATACAACATATTTTTTTAGTGTTAATATCGCGAGATATAGAGATTATTATCTGTAATCCTTTTTGAATATTCTTTTCATTAACTATAAAAACTATACCTATTGTGTATGGTACCAATATTGTAAATGTAAATATTGTGAGGTATGACGAATAGTGACTTATAAATAAAGGCTTAGACTCTTGTATGGTTTAGAAAAAAAAACAAGATAAGCTCATCAATATCTAAAACACATAAAAAAAACACAAAATCGATTAACAAACAAAGTAAACAACGCTACTGAACTATTGTTTCTTTGTTTATCCTTATATGTAGATGATGATTCACATTATCAATACATGTCATTGCATTCGTTTTATAACTGCCTGTATCATCCCTGTTTCTGAAAATAAACGTCGAGAAATGTGAAAGTCGATGCTTTAATTTATTTATAATTTTAAATCATACGTATAGAACAGACAACATGCCCGCTCTCCATCAAGATTAAATTTGTACTAACACACACTCGCGCACGTCTTGACCGATATATTTTCATCTACCTCCAATATTCTACAATATACAGTATTACCATTTCCTTAAAATACTACATTACACTGATATAAGGGGTTTTAACATTATTAAATGTCTTATTTCTATTCTATTTCACCGTAAACATTTGGAGAGAGAAATGTTTTTCGACGTCTATAAGTCAGACCAATGAGACAGCGAAACTCCAGTCCAAGATAAACTAAAGCAAATTAACGCCAACAAGAAGTGGCAGTTGCTTAGTTACGCTAATTGAATGAATAGAAACTTCCATGTTTACTATGTCTGTGTCTACTATGTCTAACAGTTAATTAGATAATGTTTAGGTATCGCCTTCTGGGATTTAAAATGTTCTGGCTAAACAACTTTTGACACGTTTTTCATGCGTTGAGTACAATATTTGTTGTTTTCTTTTACAATGGAGAATATCTTTAAATTCGTCATTATTTTACGATGCATTTCGTTTCTCCTAGCAGTTGTACCGAGTTATAATGTTAACTCGAGAATATTATTTTGGTTTTTATACGAGTAAAATCATTTATTTTATTTGAACTAAGACACTCAACCACTGAACATTTTTAATTGTGTATATTTTAATGGGTTACTCGATATTATAATGTTTTTTATGACTTTCGATATGATGGATACACTGATGCCAGATTAGGTCCTATTTAGGTCATTTTAGTGAGATTCAGAATTATTTAAGTTTTATTTTTAAACAGTTTGCCGTAAACGGCGACTAGACTATGAGCAGAGTTTGCATATGTAAAAGGTTTGATGATCCATGACCAAAGCCCAATGACCAATGTCCAATATATCAATCCTTTTTTTCGAACGAACTACACGCTCTCAATATCACGGGCCTTCACAGTTTCACTGGGCTTTGGGGCGAGTACTGAAGACACTCATCCGAAATTGCAATTAGCACAAGGGTTTCAAATTGTCGAACCTCGCCTTTGGCTTTCGCCTAAAATACAGCAACGCGAATCAAACTAAACTAGCAATACGAGTTAAGCTAACCATACATGTATACTTTTGTGAGACTCACATAATATACCTTCAAATGTGTCGTACGAAAGCGTCATGTATTTCAAGTTTAACAATTTTGGATAAGGCTAACTAACCAAA
Organism: Antheraea assamensis; assembly: GCA_035772565.1. NCBI lineage: Eukaryota > Metazoa > Arthropoda > Insecta > Lepidoptera > Saturniidae > Antheraea > Antheraea assamensis. Next base: position 643,380 of record JAQQSE010000141.1, read on the forward strand.
AAAGAAAAGTGCAGTGTGAATTCAGCTATAAACAGGTTAATGCGAAGCCACTGTATCGAGATAGTAACATGCTTGATAGCTCTACTTCTGGGGATTAAAGCTAGGCTTAAGATATTGCCGAAAGGGGGCCACGGCGGGTATGTGGTAAAGAAGTTGACCACCCGACCACGGCGACTTAATCAGTATTTTCGCGAGCATGGGCGCGAATACGCTCTATTTAAAGAGTCGGAGGAGTACAAATCGTTTGCTGCCGTTATAACATGGAAAAGAATTGTTGTTAAAATGTTTCGATTTTTAGGATACTTCACGACGTGCTTCACCGTATAGTTTGCGGTAGAAATCATTGACGAGTTGGAATGGATTGCGGCCCTGTCGAAATAATCATGCGCAAATCCTTCTGGCGATCGTCATTCTAAACCTTATATAAGGCACATAAAGAGCTTCACCGTTGTGCTCAGAAGATATCAGCACCTTTTAAGACAACCGATCGAAGTAAATAACCAACAGCTATTAGCTATTATTGAGATTGGTCAACCACTCCAACCTAATAGTAATTTAGATCGTGCCAGTAGAAATAATTAGACATAGTTAACAGTGGTTAATATTACGAAAGTATTAAAATACCGTGGTTTCAGTAATCACAAAAATATTAACAATAACAATATACTTTGTAAGTACAGTAGAATATAAAGGATTATTAAAAGGTTTATTTCAACAAAGTAAAATAATATTTTACATGTCGATATTTGCGTAGTTAAATGTATTCGAATCACGCGTACCGCTGGATGTAAGGGAACATTGTCAGTAAAAAACAATTGTTACATTTTTTCACGATTCTTTTGTCTTCGTTCGAAATTCTATTTTGTTTTGCGTGTTATTTGCAAGTTGTGAAGTGTTTTGTTTTTTAGATTAAAATAATAAACCTTCTATTATACAGAGAAATATTTAATTTATCTATCTATTATCATTAATATTTTTATTGTGCCAAAACAGTTCTCGTCTTTGAATTTGACAGATAACATAGGTAAGACAGATAATTCATTTCGATTGGACGTACTGCCATATACAAGGCGATGCTTTGTAGATGCAATATGAAGCAGTGTGGTAGAGGTCTATACAATAGTGTCACACGTGATTTGGTATACCTCATAAGGTTTAGTCAAAGTTTCCAAGGAAGCGCCCGAAAACTCCTTACTATTTATATATCTTTTTTCTCTACGTTATATAAATTTAATATACACGTATATATCTATACAAATAAATATAATTGAAGTGTAAGATTAATCACAAAATAGAAGCTTTTTACTAAATGGATATAAAATAATATGCGATACTTATAAACAAAACGCAATTTTAAAAATGTTTTTTTGTTCCGTATAATCTCCGAAATCAATCGATCGAATCGATTTTAAAGGGGCTTTCACTTCTAGATAACTGCTGTTATAAAGAACAACTGTTAATATGCAAAAAAAAAATAGGGATCCGCACAAACGTAATAAACCAAAGCAGCAAAGTCAAAGTACTGTATCAATTTTTTTTGCTAAATTTCACACGAACTAAAACGCGGGTAACTACTAGTTGTAGATAAAACTTACCCAAAGAAATTCTCTAAATGATAGTCGAAATCGTATAAAAAATTCTTTGTATAGTTTAGAAGAACTAAGGGAACACACAAACAGCCACAAAAAGCGATTTTTTGTTAGAATAATTATAGATAAATTAATTGTAATTTATTAATATATACAACTTTGAATTGTACACAATTTGACTAGGTTAATTTTGAAACGGCTGATCCAATTTTAACACGGCTTTTACTGGAAAATAGAGGACTTTTCAGGGTGTTCCTAGATATCATTATTTACTTCAAGAGGAGATAAACAGTAAAGATAAAATTTAACAAAGATAACTTCAATATAGATAAAAGGGTTGGAATAGAGATTACGTCCTAATATAATATGAACTAAATGATAGAAGTCTGTCACGAAAACACTATTCGATAAATATCGATATTTCTTTTAGTTTTACTCCTTAGGGACTTGGTTCTTGTCTAAAAAGAAAACAGAGGCAGTCACAAGGAATACCGATAGAAGTGAAAACAATGGCACTCCGATCAATAATGGCATACATTTTTATATAGTTTATTAATTAGTGAAACATATGGTGGGCTGCAAAAGTTTAATACTAAATATCAATATTACACGTACACACATAAAACGCATCTTTAGTTTGTCGCAAGTGCACTACTGCACGAGGATGTCGAAGTCATCCGTGACGCGAACCCTAAGTTTTCCCCCTACTAAAAATCGCTCAACGCGGTTATAGAATTTTCCACTACGAAAATAATGATCACAAAATCACGATGTAATATAAAGTTATTAACGTTTTAAAAATCTACAATTTTTATAAACACTATAAAAGACTAAAGAAATTTTATGAGCAAAGTATAATTGTGCTTTTAATTTTTTTTCTGTACATATATCTGTTAAAATGATAAAGAGCGCAGACAAAGTCGCGGGTATCAACTAGTGATAAAATATAAGAATAAAAGCTAACGATTAATCGAAATAAAATATGTAGTTTCTATGGAATAACAAAACTAATTTCATGAAAGCGAAGTCAGGACGACCAGCTAGTGTTTAATAATTATTAACATTGATGTAGTTACTTTTTGTAATAAATTTACTAATTTTCATAAATCGTTCGTGTTTTGTTCCGGTGAACAGAAACTTTACTGCGCCGTGTCACGGCAGAAATCATTTAGCATAATATTTATGGCATCGGTTACGTTATTTTGTGTAAATACGTAATGGATTAATATTACCATCGCAATGGGGTTTCGTGACTGCAGACTCTCTTGAGAGTCATTGGATTTTTAGTTGATTTATTCCTAAACTAGCTGTGCTCTGCGGCTTCCAACAAAACGTGATTCATGCGGTTCGCCCGTTCTATTACTTCTCTACTCGGTTTGCGCAAACACTATACTGTAAATTGCTTCTCTTACAAGAGTTGTAGTGTAATTATAGACCTTAACCTTCGTAAATAAATATGCTATAACACACGAAAATAATTTTTCAAACATGATTGATAGTTGCAGAGATAAACGCGTTCAAGAATATAAAAAAAATAAACAGTAAATCTCTTAAGCTTTATAATATGCTAATCCTGATCCTGTCAGTTCGTTTGCTATGCTTTCGCACCTTAACTACTCAAGCAATCATTATGAATTTTGCATAAACCTTCTCAAGGGTATAGAGAAGGACATATGGTACCATCCATCGTGAATTAAGCGCTGTTCCCGAAAGATAAATCAAATCTACAATAACGCAAGAAAGCCGCTGGTAAAAACTAGTATCTAATTAAGAGGTACATATCCATATTTCTTAACTCTTGGATCAAACGTCATCAGGCGTATCAAGCGAAATACAGCCACTATGTCGTGTTCCGAAAAAAAACAGTATTTAATTAACTATATTGTTACTTATGAACTGTCGTGCTCAATGCCACAAGGCGTTTTCTTCCAGCTAACGAGCGGTAATGTTATCATAAGTAAAAGTTATTGTAGATAGTACAAATATAAAAGAATCAAAAGAGAAAATGAATAAAATGAATACATATAGAACATAAATAGATATACATACATACTTACAAATTTATATTAATAATATAGATAATAATAAAAATGTATACACACACAACAAAAGTTAATAGTAAATACTAATTGTAATATCACGAACACTCGTATCTCCTGTTTATCAAATAAATATCTGTTTATCAAACGAACAGGTAGGTCACCTGATGGTAAGTGATCACCGCCGTCCATAGACACTAGCAACACCAGGGGAGTCGCAAGTGCGTTGCCGGCCTTTTAATATATCTGGGCTTCCGGCGCTCTCACTGAGCGAACGAAACGCAACAGTGTAAGCACTGTTACTTCACGTCGGCTTTCTGTGAGAGGGTGGTACTACCCCGAGCGAGCCGACACATTCATTTTGAAACCAGTAATAGTTTCAGCGTAGCTCTACTACCTACCCAGTCGAGACCGTAGTCATATAAAGTATAAATAAAGAAGACCATCGCATCAATGGACACCTTGCATTCTACTGTCGTTTCATACTCCACGATGTTGCCTGCCTTTGCATAATAAGAAAAACGCGAGGCATTGTTAAACTTTTAAGTATACAAACATATTGCGAAAGTTAGTGAAAACAAAAGGACTCGTGCTCACTGAAAACTTAATTCGGTTTGTTAGTTGTAAACTTTATAAAATCAAAACAAAATTGGAAACCTAATTGAGCAGAACACAAATTTTAGGTATATATATATATATATATATATATATACACATATATATTATCATCACTATCACTACATATTAAAACAAAGTCGTCCACCGCGTCTGTCTGTCTGTTTGTTCACGATAAACTCAAAAACTACTGAACGGATTGTAATACGGACTTCACCAATAGACAGAGTAATAGATGAGAAAGGTTTGGATACATAATTTGTAAAGGTTTTTTGTAACCTGGTTGAAATATAACGATAATTATTGAAAGTGTTGAAGAAGTCAAGCCGCTTGGGAGTTTTCATCGTTAACGTTGCGTAATTCTTATAAGATATGACAAAACGATGCATAGTGAGATATTCCTCTTATATAGATCTACAAAAAAGTCACCCATGGCATGTACCTATCTTTAAAGGATAGCTTACTATACCCATCTATCTTCTAAAAACATGGTCATATACAATGAGGTAATTGGTATTTAGGCGTATTAATCCTTATCAAATTGAATACATCAGTTAAGCATTTCATACACATAAGTGTATATTTTTTATTATCAGGGCAGGACAAAGTCTGGCGAGCCTGCTAGTTGTTGTTACCACCACTAGTTTGTTTATTAAATTGTAGTGTTAAACACGTTTACTGTAATATAAAATAAATCATAGGTAAACATTTAAATACTATTCGCGTCTTCCCTTTCTTACATAAGATATTAATAACCCAAAATACGCCCTTCCAGTACCTCGTAGATTTGCATGTACAACTCTGTACTTTGTATTGAAATTGTACATATATAGTGTTCTTATTACACGCATAAAAATTCGAAATTAAAATCTACAACGAACCTAATGACATATACACAGTATATATGCACATACACATACATATATTCTAAAAACCTTATTGTCGAATGAAAAACAAATCCGAATTTGAATTTCGAAAACGCGTTGCCGGCATTTTTGCGGGATTAAAAATCAACATTGTCTGAATAGTGCGAGGAAGCGCGATTAATCTTACGGGACTTGTCCGGCGGTGTCCGCTGTCCGGGACTGTCCGCTTACAGTCGTAAATCTTGAACACCCGCGTCCTGCGACGTTTCGTTTCGCATACAAATAACAATCGCACCATTGTTTGCGCGTGTAAGAAAACTTCGTTGAAATATTTCATTAATTAAATTTATCTGTGAAGTTTATCCCTTTTTTTGGTAATCAAGTGTTAAAACTTTGAATGCGATCTGCTTTAATTTCGCTAATCGATAAGCCTAGAACTGGAACCGTCTATTAAAAGTAATTTCAAGCTAATAATGTCAGTATTTACAATACTCTTGTGGTTGAAATTCGGCCATAAGAATGGGTGCAAAGATTTTCATCGCGTGTTAATATACAGATACCAGCTTTTGTTCGCGACTTCTTCATGTTAGTATAGATTTGACCTACTTTCGGGAATAATACTTTTTTATGGATTAAAGATACCCAATTTCCTTTTTTTTATATATATTATAGGGGCAAACGAACAGGTGGGTCACCTGATGGTAAGTGATCACCGCCGTCCATAGACACTAGCAACACCAGGGGAGTCGCAAATGCGTTGCCGGCCTTTTAATATATATGGGCCTCCGGCGCTCTCACTGACCGAACGAAACGCAACAGTGCAAGCACTGTTACTTCACGTCGGTTTTCTGTCCTTCCTTTTCTGTACCTCTGACAAAGTCTATGTCAAATTTTGAATATTGTTATTATATAAATATTCATTTATAATATGAGTAAAGATAGTATGATAATCAAACAAATCAATAAACTAAAATACACATATATAATTAACAGCCAATGGGACATCCTATACGAGATTCAAACTCACGATCTCACACGACCTTAGACCTCGATACGAAATTTACTACCATTACACTAGGATTATAAATACATGTCCGTTGCTCGGGCAGCTTAAGCTGCACAGGCCCATGTGGTGGAGGCGCATTGTGTCGATGCGACTGCCACAGTTCGTCAGGGGGGTCTAACACCCACCTTTCCCTTTGAGGGGTCTTTCGATCTCTCGGACCGCAGTCGGGGCCCCTCAGGAAGGGCTAACACCTGTCGGAGGAGCAGACGTAATGCCTGTAAGGATGTTCCTCCCCCGACGAAAAGGTGTAAGAAGGCACCATGGGGTTTTAGTCCGTGCGAATAGGACATAACTCATCTTTGCCGCCCGACAAGGTGAGTATCCGTTAGGGATTTCCCCATGTAAAAAAAAGGATTATAAATACAAGGAAAAAAAAAAACTGATTTACAAGATAATCAATAATTACAATCATTTTATTTGTAAGTCTGTACGTAAGAACTACTTTATTATAGGATATACTAACACCTGCTTATACATAAACAACCCCCAATTATTAAATCTAAATTAGTTGTATCTGATAAAAGTCAATAGAAAACAAAGTTATTGTGAAAATATATGTAAAAAAATTTAAAAAAAAAATCTTAAATAAATAAACTGATATATTATATAATTAGATAATGTAGAGTAACATGAGTTAGTAAGAGCGGTTTTAGCAGAAATATCCAATCATATCATTTGTAGAAGCTTATGTCCTTTTTTATTTGCTTATTTTTTAAATTCAGCACAGTTATCAAATTACAGAAAAATCATGTAGTTTGTTTACACTGGAAATGTTACATGGTAATTAAACGAACTGCAATTCTTTATATTAAAATCACAATACATTTTATACTTGGATTTATATTAAGTTTTTTCATTCCATCTAAATTCTTACGGGCCATCCATAAAATATTTCACAAGTTAAGGAGTGAGAAAAGGTCAACAAAGGGAACCATTGCATAAGAAGAGGAAATTGATGAGTTATAAACTTTGTGACGTCACTTGACGTCCAGGAACGTGAAGAAATGTAAATCTCAAGTATTAAAAGCCTAAATCAGTATAAAACTTTAAACTAGTCTTGTAGCAGACAACAAAAGTCTTAATGTGTTATTTATTGTTGGTTTTATGACAAAATATTTTAATAAGAGAAATTACGGATAACTACAGTCAAGCAGCGTTTTTTATTGAATAGTTTATTACCATTAAACTTGCAAAGTATATGACGTTACACCCGTAGATGGTCACAAAGACGCAGCCCTCTGCGACAAGGACAAGGGGGGCTTCCAAAAATCTTGAAATCTGTGTTACATAATTTATGGATGACCTTTTATTATCATAAGGTTAAAAACCGCATTGTTCGTAATTACTTTTCCAGTTACTAACAAAGACTTATATTATTTGTAGCTTCATAAGCGACCGTCTACATTTCCAGATGTGGTGACCTCTATATTAAATTTATGGAAGCATTGCAGTGATGTAAATTAAAAACGTTATCACGAATGCAATATGCATGCGAACAAAGATTTTATAAAATCAATTTGCATATTGTAAATGGGAATATGTTGGAATTGTAAAAGAACTTATATGTCAAATACATTGTTGTAGTTATGTAGGAGTACTAGAACGGGCATCGTGTATCTGTTATTCGTGATGTAATTTATTGTGCACATATCAGATAAATTAATAGTTCGTATATGATTGTTCACATCAAGAGAAGCTTAAATGCATTCAGTTAGGATGTGTGAATACAAAACAATTGTTATATGACTTAATCAGCCTGTAAAATAGACTACTTGATATAATAAAAAAAAATTAATAAAAAATTAAATAAACGTTTTTGTTTACATTGCACTATTCACTTCACAAAAGATAAAAATAAATCTTTGAGTCGTTGTAACTTTGTAAATATCAATGATACAAAAATTCACGGTATACACTTTTTTAAACTCCATTGAACGGACTACAAAATTGCCTTTCAACTTGTTGTTCTATCTGCAATAGTTTAGTTGAAAAATGGAATATTTAGGGCGAATTTAAATTTTAAGGCTCTATAAAAATGTAAATATTGCTGACATAAACTTGACTTCATAGAATTTTTTGTTCGATATTTAATGCCGTATAAGGATTATCCATTTTTTTTTTTTTTTTATATAAGTTCGGCAAAATGACTGTACGATACCTGATGGTAAGTACGGTACAGTCCAAAAACAACGGCGACTGTCGGTCTTAAATACCAACGGCAGTCGTCGTATTATTTCAGCAAAAAAAAAATCATTCCGTGAGATGCAAACGGGTATTAACGGTAGTGGATCTCATTTAACTAACTGACGCCCAAAGGAACAGTATTTTCATTTTATGTATATAGATTGATTTAGATGATACCTATCTACAGAAATGATAAAATTACTTTTTAAAACATATTTAAAGTTGACGAATTTACAAAAAAGCAATGCCAATAGCAGGGGTCTACATAAAAACGGTCTACTAGACAAAAAATTTGAGGACCTCTGATCTAGGAACATTTGATTTTGCGATTTTTTATATACTTGAAAAATTTTATATATCTAATTAAACCTCTTTTGCTGCAATTTGCAAAATCATATAATGCATATGTACATATTTAATCTGTAATCGATTTTAATAAAATTCTATGTTATTCCGCAACAAAAAATCTAAACTGTTTGTAGTATTAAGATATGTGTCAACTACAAACGCGTTAACATCCTATTAAAAGCTAAGAGTATATAGTACAGTCATGTAATCTACAATTCAGATAACTTTCCTCTTATTCCGTAAAATTGTAGCGCAAACTACATAACACTAACCCTTCTAACAGGAAGGTCCTCATTACAGCTCCCAAAAGGATACAAGGGTCGTTGAACCCGCCCTCTCGGTAAGTATGTAATTCCACATACTGCTTTTAGTTGAATGAAATTCTAGGACGCTGACAGGATGGGATGTGTGTTACGAGCAACTTATACATTTAGTTTTTGGTTAAACTTCCTAACCATTTTTAAGCTTTTTTTAAGTACTTTATAGGTTTTAGCGTTTGACCACAATCTCACCTAATGTTAAATGGCGATATGGGCTAAGATGATATACACGCTAAATCTACAGGAGGACTGACTCTCAAAAGATGCTTAGCGACAGATATTCAATTTGACAATGGTAGCTAGTCAAGCGAACTTAGAAAAAGCCCTATTACCATGCTATGGTTTCATGAGGATAACAAAAAAATAAAATGGTGCAAGAGTAATGAAGAAGGCGATTACCATAAAGTGACACAAAATAATAATAATAATTCAACGGGATCTCATAGGTAGACATATTTCAAAAATACCAATATCACGCCTCAACGGCGACTAATAGGAGACATGAAATTGTCATTACTAGTAAGCTTGAAGAAATATAAGCAGTGGTATTGTTTTAAAATGTCAGGGGTTCTCGAACTGTGGGGCTTGTTGTGGAAGTAGGTCAAAGTCGTAAAATAAAATATACAATAAACTTTCTGTAAAGTTTTCTTAACGTATGGACCTTCCTTCAATTTGTAGGTGTTTGTATTCTGATAATGTCTTCATCATCATCTTACCTTTATCCCACCTAAGTAGGGTCGGCACAACATGTTTTCCTTTTCCACTCTCCTCTGTCAGATGTCATCTCAGTATTCACACTTTTTATACTCATATCGTTTATCACACAATCCATCCACACCTTTTTCGGTCTTCCTCTACTCCTATATCCGTCCACTTTCAAAAAAAAAATTTTTCTTGTTACATGACTTTCATCTCTTCTCATAATATGCCTGTACCATGCATGATAATGTATTCTGATAATGTATCATTTAAAGTTGTTGGCCCGCCATGTACCGCCATCTAGTCAATTGAAGATAGCCAAGAGTAATCAAGTATCGTTAATACTGGCTGCCCACTAGATATTATAGATGGGTCGCGTATTTTTAAATGTAAAAGAATTAAAGAAAAAATCTAATCTTGTGATAATTGGTGTACACACGGTTTTTTTTTTCGAACTCATTAATCGCTGTTGGCCTTATGGGACTTTACAGCTTTGCTGGGCTTTTCACACTCTGGTTTTATTTATATATCCAAAGGAAACAAAAAGTCGAAATTTTCAGAATACTATAAAAGAGGAGAAGTTTCGAGGCATGGTATTTTTGGTACTTGGCTACGATACTCGACCAATAACATTATTTCCGTGAACTGATTGATCATAGTTAAGGCACAACTATTTTTCTATGTTTATATGCGATATTTCGTAGAAATTCTATATTTTTCTTTAATGTTCAGATATAAATAGTGTGTGTATTTTTTTTGTATACAGGTTCTAAATATATATTTCCATTAGATACATTTCATAAAATTAATAATATCAGGCTTAAACATGACGAAGGTAAAGATATAAATTCAACCGCCGACGTAATCTGACGTACTGAGCATATTTTCAACAAATGTGGCACCACTCCATTAACTAATTGTAAAAAATGTCTCCAGAAGAACATTTCGTTTTTAAAACGTGAAAAAATACGTTTTTATATAACTACTAGTTTTTACCCGTAGTTATGTAGACTTAATATATCCCTCGGGAATAGTACTGTTTTTCTAATAGAAAGGACTTTTAAAATATCTGCCCTATAATAAAAAACGTTTACACAGGGGGAACAAAGTATACCGGTTCATCAGGTAATCGTTAATTATCATCCCCTCTCCAACGATGGCATCGTGATGGAGAAGTTAAATTAATATCATATCCTGAAGTCCCGATACTATGGCATACTTTAAACGGGGGACTTTTTGTAACACTTAGACAGTCACTTTATGAAATTGGAATTTGGAATAATTACATCATAAAGTCTCTTGTAATTAGTTTATTATGTCATTAAAATAAATTACTTATTCTTATAAACTTTTCATCTCTTGGAATATTGTACATACTTGCGCATACAGGACGTTTAAAATTAATATTATTCTTGTCTAAAACTTACGATGATACAAAAAAGTCATACAAATCTTAGCCTGTTACCAAACACGCATCGTCAATTAACATCAGGTGATTAGTCAGAAACTAATCCTAGAAAGAAGCAAAAACCACTTTTAGTGTTGCAAAATAATTAAAACAGTTAAATTATAAAATACAGGTTAATGAAAAATTTAAAAACATGAACCGCCACGTGGCATTGACAATCCTGCATTTAAGAATTTTTTCTTGAATCGTGCATCATAATAATGTATTCAAAACCCTTCGAAAGCTTTTAAGCCTTTAAGCTTCCTATCTAGTGTAATACATAGAAGTCATCGACACCAATAAAAGTTTCAGGTTCATAGATTCGAAACGACAGATATACTATCTCCAATTTAACTTTGCCCATATCTAGTCTGAATACGAACAAATGCAATGCGGCTTGACTTAACTTTTCCAATACACGAGAGAAGGACATATGATTGTGGCGATTGTAAAATCAGCCACGAAGGTACCTTAAATTGTGTACAAGTCAAAAACAGATTTACTTAGAATTTGAATATAAAATTTTAAAAGAAACTGAATTAAGTGTACCTATCTTTACATAAAAATAAAATCGAAGTATATATTATTTGTCCAGGCTCATTTTAGAACTGGCTAAACCGATTTTCACCATAGTTTTAATAGCGGATGAAGATTCTTAAGAGTACTATTTTAGGTTCAATCACTACGTCTTTCCTATGTGACTAAGCGGTAACTATCATCAGCATGTAAAAGGCCCACTGCAAGATCTTAGACCTCTTCCCGAAGGAAAATATGGGCATAATCAACATAACATTCCACGACGTATTGGCGATTACAAACTCTGAGTAATCGACAGTTCTAATATTTTGCTCCATTCGGTGGTACTACATAAAAACGTATCTCAGGTTCAGGTTTTCTTGCGCGTTGCGGGCGGCGCAGCGCATTGTGGCACTGAGGGCGATACGGGGATACCACACCGTGTCCTCGTCTGCGGCCTTCGTCTTCACCTCTATCAACTATCAACTTAGTATTGACACCTTTTATACACATACTATTCTTCACAACATTCATTTAAACCTTCTTCTGTTTTCCTCTACTAAGAACAGTCCACTTTCATCCTCACTTTCTTCTGGTTATATGACTTTCATCTCTCTTCATGCTCATACCACGCCCACCTATTACTACTGAATATCTCTGTTAATGGTACGATTTGCATACCTCGTCTGACATACTGTTCTATAAATAAAAAAATGTTGTTGACATAGTATATATAACATTTTAGCAAAATTTAAAACCAACTTCGAAAAGATCAACTTTATAAAAACGCACTAAAACCTCCTCCTCGACCATAGATAAATAGCTAGCTAGTTTAGGATTACCATAAATCGATCGATCTACGAATACAAAGGTCCAATAGCAATGGAAATTAACCTTCTTAAAAATATCCCCTTTCCGATAAAAAGACAGTTTCTAAAATTGGTGTATTCATACTGAAGTTCTGAGGTAACAAATTAAAAAAAAAATAGTATAGAACTAAGAACCTCGTCCTTTTTGAAGTAGGTTGATCAATATTTTAATAATAACTGATAAATTCTTAGGAATTTATCAGTTAACTAATTATTTCTATTATTTTAAAGACTTTCAGAGGTTTCACCCAAATTGGAAAAGTAAGAAGCCGGGCAACTAGGCAGTGGGTAATATTAACTTGATTCTTATATTAAGGCCACTTATACCCCTCTATTCTCCCTAAGGAGTGGGAAGTTGCAGGAACCGGCCGCGCCCGTGTGCTCAGAGATAAATATTTGCCGTGCACTCCAGACTGCGAAGCGGAGATCGTCTGTGTGGATAATACAAAGGTAGAATTAATGAAAAGTGTCCTATAGGTAACCATATGTGGATACATATCATGGAGGGTGTTATTCGTATATTTTCCTTGTGTCCAATTTTGGTAAAATGATTGCCCTTTGTATGGGATTGAAGCGTAATGTGGGTGGTGTTAGAAATTCTAAGCAATTTAAGTCTCTTAGTAATGAAAGCTTATAAAATATATCCTAATCATAGATATCCTTAAATATATTATTAATGCGAATATCAATTTGTTTCTTTATTACGCTTTCAAATCTTACATTTAAAATTCATTTTAAAAAGTTGTTATTAATGTCGCAATGCTTGTAGATGTCCACCAATTAGTGATGTAATTTATGTAATTTATGCTCCATACATTTTTAATATGCCTGTAATTGCTAGTTTTTATATATTGAAGTAATGTTTTATGTACTCTACTATTTTTATCTAGTTTATTTTCCATATATATATGTCCATATATATTATGTACTCTACTATATTTACATTACCTATTTTCCCTATATATAGTGTACTTAACAATTTTTATAGATATTTTATTGGTTACGTACCGTGACTTGCACTGGGTTCCAGCTGAAAATCAGCGTTGAGTGTTTTGTTTTACACTTCAGCATATGCTGAGCTGGCCACGCTTTCATAATGCTGAGGTGTGCAGTTTTTATCCACTTTTGTATACTTGTATTGTGTAATGCATTATGAAGAAACGATTTCTTATTCTTATTCTAATTACTCAACCGACCATCACAAAATTTTGCAAAAAGTTATTAAGGGTACAAAGAGGGGCATACAGTATCTTTCCTCCAGAAAAAAATGTACTTACTTACGATCCTTCTCTACTCCTATATTCGTCCTATTTCAAACACAAAACTGTTCTTGTTACATGACTTTCATCTCTTCTCATAATATTCCCGTACCATCCTAACCTATTTATTACGCCTCAACTTCTCTGTCACTGGTGTTACAGCTTAATTTACAACTAACATTTTATTATGCTTCTATAAAAAGTAAAATAAAAATAAACACAATCGCCTTTATCATAATCCACGCGACGAACTCCGTGAACTTGCGAGGTGTTATATTAAACACGGCTTTGTGTAGTTTAATAAACACTGTCTTAGTTCGTGTTTAATGGCTATTGTGCAGCGTTCCCCGTTGTGCAGGTGCACTGTAAGATTATCAAGGATCAGATTTAGAGTCCTACATATTGCGTAGAATTGGAATCTCTTAGATTATTATTCCATGCAGTTTAAGCTCTTGATTCATAGCTACACTACAAATATGCTAATCCTGGACTAAAAGGATAATCGTAAAGTAGTTTATCTTATATTGTCGTATGAAGTTATCTAATGAATTATTTTCAAGCTAAATACAAAAATAAAATAACAAACTTCAAAACCAACTTCGAAAAATTCGACTTTAAGCATATGCACTAAACATAAAAATAACTTCCGTTTTGCCTTCGCTGTCCAAGTCAGTCCAAAACATTTTTAACTATAGTTAGGTATCTAGTCTTGGATTGTTATAAACCATGAAATATAAAATAGAGATAATTCTTATCCGAACCGGTAACGGCTTTTATTTCCCAATACACGATGGGAACTTTAGAGAGACTATATTATGAATTTCGTTCACGTAAATAAACAAAGAAAACAAAAGGGGGGATGTAAGAAACGACACGGTATTTCATAGCTAAGCTCGGCTATTTCGAGCGGAAACACAAGCACTTGACACCGCAATATCGGATACAAAGCATCGTTTCTATGTCGCGACGGTGACGCGTGTTTACAGCCTGAATGGGTCTGTTTCGCCTTGAAACGGAGACTGCACTCTACTATGCATAAGATTGTATGGGTCGAGTCACATTATATGGAATTTAGCGGACTTGATTGATTTTTTTGTACACTTTAAAGATTTTAGCGCTTGGCAACAATCTCACTTGAGGTTGATTTGGTCCAAAGTGATAAACACGTTAAATCTAGAGAGACTGGCTCATCAATACAGCTGCCGGAACACACTCATATGTGTTTAACTTGTGGGGGGTAGCTGGTCAGACGAGTTTATAAAAAGCTCTACCACCACGTTATTGTTTCATAATGATGTTTTCCTTCACCTAAAGCTCTGGCTGATTAAGCACATTTACCACTGTGCCATCATAGCTTCAAGGTATATCTGTAGCCCATGTAGAAGCTAGTCTGTAGGAGAGCTACGCTCTTTATAATGGCTATACATTATTTAATGATTTAATGATTTAATGATTTAATTATGTTAAACGAATTATTATAACAACCAATTGACGATAGTTAATAGCAAGCTTTCTTGTTGGGTAATTTATAGTTACTAGCAAACTAACTGACATGTAATGGTTTTATAAAACAAAATAAAAGTGCATGATATTAGTATACACTAATAAAATATTGTTCCTAGACAACAGCTCCGTTGCATAACTCTTAATAACTGGATATAGTTCCAGACGGTGATTAATTCTACTAACTTCGGACTTACACATACTCTTTTCATTTTAATAAAACGATTGTTTATTCTTAGCTCTAAGAGCAATAACTGCATAAGTTGAAGTGAAAACAATTAAAAATACAGTTAAACGAGTATATGTTCTTCGGAATAAGGTTACAATCCTATTTGTATTACTAATAATGGAATATTCATTATGTGGAGTTTATTTTGTGAAAAGAAAACAGTTACAATTGCATATTACTGTTAAAAAGCTAATAACAGGCAAAAAGTGAAATAAGTAGTATAGAAAATATGAAATAAGGCTTAAATGGTTACAGTTAGAAGCTAATAATAATAGTCAAGAAGTGAAATAGTAAAGAAAATAAGAAATACAGCTTAAAAGAATATAAGTTAAGAGACGCAACTTCATACCATGAGATTCTATTATATATTGTTCCTCATACAATATTTTGTCATACCAATTTTGTTTTACATACCAATAAGCCGGCAAAGATCATAATTTTATTGAGACACATATCTAACCTTCGTAAAACGGATTTTAAAAAGGAAATTATTTATGGTGCTTACCCGTGATTATCATCATATTAGCCTGCAATAGACCCACTTTAGGGCTATAAGCCTCTCCTAAAAGGAAGTTATCGACAGCCCACGACGTATTGATTTCAAATTTCAAGAAATACACAGTTCTATATTTTCCCACATACGGTGGTACTACAAGAACATTTCTAAGGTTCAGGTTTCTTCGCGATATTTCCTTTACCGTCAACTGCGGTTATCGAATTGACATTACACCGGTCAAACCACTCGACCACCTATACTTACGAGTTACACGTGATAGCTAAAACTAATTTTATTAACTAGGAACGGAGATACGTTATAATTTCTAAATAATTTAAAATTATTTGACATCTCAGTAATCGACTACCAGGAAGAGAATGGAAATTTGGTAAAGATTATTTTAACAAATAATATCAAGTGGATTGTCACAGTACTGATTCTTACTTGTTTCAACTTAAATCAAAGTTTTTATTTTTTCGAAGTGAGTTTACGCTGTTGGCCCGATGAGTCTTCACAGTTTCACCGGACTAAGTTAAATCAAAGTTACACTGTAATTATAGGTGACAGTTTTTTAGATTAGCAAGTGTATTAAAACAAACAATAAATACAATATTACGTAGACCAAATGTTAGCTTATACTCTATTGAGATAACAATAGAAATTAATGCAACGAATTAAGAAACAATCATTGTAATGTTCGGGTACCAATTTTCGTTCTAAATAAATAGGCCGATGTAGACATCCCAAACAAATCGCTTTGATTGTGTACTACTCATAAAGTTGTTTATATCAGGGTTTTTTTTCTTAAGTACTGTTATTTGTGTATAATGCCTTAAATAATATTGCATCTGTCTTTTAAAGACAACCATAGGTCTTATTAGTCTTAGTCTATGTTCATTAAAGTTTTTCATTAGATCTAAATGGTGATAATAAAGTTGAACATAGTTAATTCCAGCTCGATAAATAAGTTGTAAGCGGTATCATGCTAAGTTTTCTAATTCAAATATTCAAAATGATAGCCCTCAATAAATATCTATATAAATATGTAAACTTTGATAAAACAGAAATTTGATATACTGAAGAGAGGAGAAGAGACATGTACATACTATGTACATTTTCAGAAACAAATCAGATTCATATTGAGAAAAACAAACATACTAATTGAAGCATGGGTGTTCATTTTTAATGATTAATAGATTATTTCAGTCCATTGGAATTCAATCGCGACCTCTCATAACAATAGCCTGTATCGTATTCGTTGCATTGTCCCCGAGCTGACTCTTTTCAACGACGACGCATGAAAGCTACCCCCTCGAAGCGTTCCGACACTATGCCATGAGATTTAAAAAGCTTTTTGAACAGTTAAGCAAACGGTATTTCGAGTTTGTGCTCATACTGTTTAAGTGTAATTGTTTTAGATATCAACTTATTTTTAATGCAATCCAAAAGATTTTTCAAAACAAAATAAAAAAAAGTTGTTCAATGCACAATAACGAAGAGATTTAAAATTCATAGTCAACCGTTGCTTTTATGTTTGTCTGCCTCTCGATATCTATAGGCTAATGAAAAAAGAGCCACTGTGCCGGAGTTATCACGAAGTGCGTGCTGGTAGTGATCCGAGCGGGTACAGACATCCTACCATCTCCCTAATTGGTGTTGACATCCCGGATGACGCCGTGTCAAAATATGATGAAGCATTTATGGTGGCCGTGATCTAGTCTGACACAATTGTTGTATCCAACCATCTAGCAAAATTTATTAAGCAATACCAATCAATCAATTTACCCAATTTTATTACAAGCCAATACCAATCAATTTATTCAATAATAAAAATCCTTACCTGAGAGATATATCGTATTAAATTTTATATATGTAGTTTTCCGGTCGTTGTATCGTATTATTATTATATTACTAACTAATACTATTGACTTCATCTGCGTTTGTATCATTATAAATGACTATATAAGATACTTATTTAATTTTAAACACTACGAAACACGTCTCATTTCTCTTCTTTTAATCGAATGGCTGCATACCAGTTTTCATAGAGTTCAGTTTAAAAATGACTGATTTCTATTTAAATTTAGATGTCTATTTTCTACCTTTCCCTTTCCAAAATTACTTGGTGCTCATTTACAGTATAAAAGGCATCTGAATGTAAATTTTTACTGTCCTAGCCACAGTAGTTTGGGCTGTGGGTTGATATGCCAGGCAGTCAACCTTATTCTTTTATATTTATTACTTACTTTACTTTAAATTTCCCAAAAACTATACATTATAAGTTACATTACAACTATATATTATACATAATGTATATACATTTGCACACTTTTTGAAGTTATACTTCTTTTGGCGCATTAGGGAAAAATTATGAGAGTACATTTTTACTATGCGCGCGCACACTGTCACAAAAACCCGACACCTTGAAGTTAGCTATAGTCAACATTTTATTTTCAATATAAGTATCTATGTATTAAATACCTTTTTTCTATTGTTAGTGTCGTTTTTTTCTACAAACGTAGAATAAGGTGAAAGATAAAATTTTGGAAAAGATTTTTAGCTTGTACGCCAAAGATGTATAACTTCTAACGCGTGTACATAAGTACACACTATCTTTTTTTATCTATGAAATGTGTATACAGGAAATCATTAGCTTCTCTTATAGAACTTGATTACTCTATATTTAATGCGTTGCCGATAACATCTTTAAATCCAATGACTTTCATCGTTAACGTACATCACTCCGCTGATAGAGTGTAACAAGAATAGGACCTATAGAGAGTCGTTGATTAGTATTATGATTTGAATTTATCAGAATATAGGTCTTTATAACTGCATTTTGATCGGAATCCTCTTCGGATGATAGCAAGATTACCAGCTAGTGCTATCTCATAAGCGTAATCTCAACAGCCTTAACCAAGAGAGGACAAGAACAATAGGGCCGATCTTTGGAATATCCAAATGAATTACTTAGCAACTTTAAATTGTGGAGTGAGTGACAATAATGAAAATGACCTCCATTTATACGCATTTGGAATAAGGCCACGGAAAATGCGGTTTTATTAAAAACTTTTTTCATTATATCTCAATCAAATAAACGACAGTTTTGAATTTGAGTTTTATTATTTCATTTCAACTCAACTTAGAAGCTGTAAAAGATGTATTACCAATTTGAACTGAATCCTTATTTATTCTATACTATAAATTACTTTTATTCGCAGGTTAATAAGTTGCGTTAGTCTTCAAAAACACTAAGAAGATATTCATCTCCTTTTTTTTATTAACGTGGAAAAAAACCTTTATGGATAGCCACCCTCTCGGGGGAGAGGGCGGGTTATGTCCGACTCGCACGGACTAAAACCCCACGGTGTACCGGCCGCCGCTTTTGGTTGAGGCGACATGGGACCGTGCTGAGGCTATCACCATGTCGCCCCATCGGTCAGCCCGGCGAAAGGTGGCCGCCGGGCTCCGTCCTTATAGGAAGGTAGACTGGGTACACAACCAGCTACTTCTCCTCGTCAGCCGGACCTGTGCAATGAGGAGATGGGCCCCCCGGCCCACCCTCTCAGGTCTGGCTATGGAGGTGAAAAGAGGCGGACAAAGCGCCGCCTCCTTCCACCCACCCTCCGTTGGCGGAGAGGGCCGCTAAGAGGGTGCAGCTCTCGGACCCTCTCCGCCGCCTCTTTCTGCGAGATGACTTCCTCGCAGAAGGAGGCCATCGCAAGATATTCATCTCCTAGTCTAAACATATTTATGTTGCTTTACTAATAGCGTTTTCAATAGATTGCCAGTTGCTATGCCTACGCAAAACAAAAAATGGTTGTCAGTATTTTTAATAGTTTTTCTTCTGATATAAATAATGTGTTTTATATTTTCATTTTATCATAACATAAGCTTGGCGCAAATCGATAAATGTTATTTCAATATGGATTATAAATCGTTTGTTCACGATTTATTAACTTCTCATCTTCTAGTCTAAATATTTTGTGTTGCTTTGCATTTGCTACTTATGCTTGGAGAAAATTTGAGACTATTATTTCCATTTTAAGCAGGAAAAGTTTATTTCTCTGTATTTGTTAATTTTGTAAAGTAACGCATCTTCGTCAATTACATTTACTCAGGTAATGTTACAATACTACGGTTACAAATTATTACAATTATAACCGAATATAAATTATAATACGTTGGGGTGGCAACCACCATATACACGCAGGTCGGGATACCTAACCTATGAAAGTGGAATGTATAGATTAAATTGGCTGGAGATAGATACCCCTTTAAAATATATGCCGAAAGTATTTCTTACAAGCGGGATAAAGGATCACTTACCTGATAAGTGTTCTCTGCCACCGTAGCCTATAGTTTAGAGCACCAGCTTTCCAAAAATGCACACATAAAAACACAGAACAGTATTTCGTGCCGTCGCGCCGATAGGGTTCACAAACGGATCCGAGTGTGGGAACGGGTTCCGGGCAAGTGACTGATCATCACCGATTTTTAACTTATATAATTATCTAAAATAATTTTGCCTACCTCCAAAACAATTTATGCCCGAACATACGTCATTGATGAAAATGTATTCTAGCTCTTTCATTATTTCTACTATTAACCTATGAAATGTTTATATATATGCGATAATGCTAACATATGACCACGGTTTCAATTCATTTAAGTAGTGATGTAGGTGAGAATCTTAACCAGTCAGGCCTATTAAGATGACTGGCTCTCAAGTGCAACTGCCGGAATATATTGAAGTGCTTGGTTGTTATATCATTTAAAGGCGAGTCTAAGTTTCTTTTTTGGAACATGACAATACATAACTTGACATACCTGTTTATGTTCTATGTATAATCTCATATGCCTCTACGAACGACCAAAATGTTTCCTTTTATTTATTTTATGCACAGCTCATAATTACATTGTATAAATAATATACTTCATTTGCACAGTGCCTATTATCTCTGTAATTATTTATTTCACTAAATGTTTCGTACATACAAAGCTAAGTTATATAGCGTTTGAATTTACAACTGCATGAAATCTTCAGAGACCGCATGGTTAAACCAAAGTTTATATGGTAAAAGCGAAGGACGATTTTGCCTTCTGCAAAATCAACGTTGAATTTTGAATTTTGAACGTTTGAATTTTATCGCTTTTTTTGTTAAAGAACATTATAAGTTATCTGATATCACACTAATATACTAAAGTGAAGCAATTTAGATGTACAATTACTATTAGAATATGCTCATAGAAATAATAACGGCTGTGAAATGCTATATTTGAAAAAGAAATCAAAGTATACGCTTTTAGCAGCATAAACTAAACAGTTTATTAAACAGAGTATCTACTTTATAGAATCATAACAGAATAAAAAAGGTTGATTAAGAATACACAATGAGATTTATCGCATACTTTTTCTTCTTGAACTTACTAGACGCTATTGGCCTGATGTTCCATGACAGCTTTACCGGACCTTTACATCGCACAACAGGATTCGTGACGTATTTAAAAATCTACTTCTGAGAAAATATATTACTGTCTCTTTGTAAAATCATAATTATCTATCATGTAATGTTATTATGAAATGCTTGATTGACTTGACTTGGTTCTAGCATAATCTAAGCATTAAAAATCGCTATCTCTTATGCACCTGGAGAGAACTCCTAAACACTGGTGAATAACCAATCTTATGTAATTTACTTCACCTCTTAATTAAACTTTGTAATGTAAGTAACTGGAGTTCTGGGAAATTTAGTTTTTGAACTTATACTAATTAAGACTACATTTCATTCTTGTAATATTACATTAATTCCGTTATATATTTGAGTATATTTAAGAAAATCAAAGCAACGGACAAAATAAAAATACAAACTTGTAAAAAAATTGTATGCGCTTGCAAGTGAAGGAGCAGACTTGGATAATAATGTGGCCATATTCTTAGTAATAATATAAATGCAAATGTGATTTTGTTTGCTTATTTGTTCGATTGTTAGGGATAGATGGAATCTACCTCAAGGCGAGTGAAGCCGCGGGCAAAACCTAGTGCCCCTTAATTAAAACATGGAACCTTGAGACACATTAAACACTAAGAAGTTTCAAGACTTTAATATCTTATCTCTGCCCTCGTAATAATATACATTCTTGATAATTTAATATGCATCCGCATAAACTAAGAGAAGCTAAATTTCGTTAAAGACAGGCTTGATTCGAATATTAGAAACAACTACAAATTGATTATCTTATGCTTCAGGCTTATTAAGAGCAGTCACAATTATTTAGATGATAGTGTTAGGTACTACATCAAACTCCCGAACCACATTACCGACTTGTCGAATAATAAGTATAAGCACCACGTCAAAAGGTTATTATAGGGTGGATCATTATGTGAAAGAAGGAACTGTCTGGAAATAACACCCTTCTTTACATATACTAAAAACGATTGTAAACATAATGCAATGAAATAAAAATATGTAACACATTATATGTTATATGTAAAAAACATTATATTACTCGGAATATTGACTCTTGGTTGACAATTTGGATAACTGTAACTTCTTGTTTATTCTATTGCTAGTCATTAACGCTTTCCAGAAGTTTGAGATGTCAATCTACAAGCGTAATATCTCTTGTAAAGTTCATTAATAGATGGTGCTACAGTCAAATTAGCTCGCGCTTACTTAATAATAATATGGTACTGTTATTATAATCAGACTCGCGTCTGAAAATACTGTGTTACTAGCTGTGTTAGTGTGTTAGTAATAGTGAATCTATGAAGGTCCGTCAGATCAATAGTGTAGTCTGTTCCTAACAAAAATGAATATTGAATATTCTGGCATATTGTTTCTGTAATTAAGTATTTTAGACCTTATACAGTAACAATAGGCTTTTTAAATTTTTTTGCGTAATTTTCGTAAATAATATAACGTTGCAAAGAAAATACTACGCGTATGTGAAAATTGAATTAATGTTTATTAGAGTTTATAATATATAAAAAAAATATTACATTGGAATTTTTCGTGAGATAAAAAGAATATGCTTTGAATTGATATTTCTCTGGGAAACAAAACATAATTCAACGTATTCAAGATATGATATTTAATTCAGGCTTCTTCGTAGTAACGCAGCCTAATGAAGACACGGAGTCTGTTAGTAAGAACAGTGTAATTCAAAAACAATGGGAATAAACCAGAGATCGATAGTGTACAACCGGCCGCTGAAAATACACTAATTGATTCCGAAATGGAAAAATCTAGTAATAAATCACCAAAATATCACCATATCCCTGGATCTTTCTTACAATTAATTACTGGAATACGACAAGCCTAAATATGTCAATATCACAGTGTTATACGTGGCGGTGATATAGTGGCCCTTATTCAGTCACACATAACTTCATGTCCTAAAACTTCTTTGTAAGATTATCACTGTTTGAACATGCTACCGCTGATCTATTCTTTACAAAATAGTATGGATCTTGTTTAGTAAAATATTCTTTTTACAAACTACCTCGTTTTAGAGTCACATTTGATGGCGCCACCAAATAGATTAAAGAAAGGAACCACGTACAATCGATTATTAACTTTAACTCTAAGTAATAGTGTTGCATTTTCGTTGTCTCGATGTAACGTGTCTTGTTCAGTAACGTTCGTTTTGATGAAAGAATCCGTTGAAAGAGTTATGAAAGTAGAATTTAGGATATTCTTAAAATAAATAATTTATCACATAAAATTCAAGTACGTAGTGCAACACTCGCACCGCGTAAACATATTTCTCTTCAATAAACTGGGATTTTAAACGGGAACGCGTCGTTTCGAGCGATTCCGTGAGATTTATAGCAGTTTTCAAAGTTCGCTGGCGGTCGTGTGCATCTTGCAGGGTTGTCAAGTGCCTATTATAGAAAAAAGACCTAGGAAGATAAACCCTAAATCTTAACATTAACGCAAAAAAAGTAAAATAAAGTTGGGTATCCAGTCGCTGGAATATGGGTGAGTACACATATTTCTATCAACTAATATCTCTTAAAAGCTAAACAAACAAATAAATTGATGAAATAATAGCGAATGGAGAAAATACTGGTTATCGAAAGAGATCATGAATTCAAAAAATTTGTTTCTATGTTTTTCCATGTATACCTGAAATCATTATACTATTATTCCACAGGGGTTAAAGAGGATTGACTAGTAAGGATAAGAATATAATTTAAAAAAAATAAAACAGACAGACAATAAAAACAAACAGTTAATTACCGCGAATTGACGTCCTAACAATTATTTTTAAAAATGTACATATAATAAGTCGTGAGAAAAACAATAAAAAGTACCTAAAATAAATGTCATCAATGCGTGCAGAACGGTAAAAACATCTGATTTATGTATAAAACCCCAATCAAACTACTGACCTTTGATATTCGGTAGCAATATTGTAGTCGACAACCTTCCTGCAAACTGGTAAATAAAATGCATTGAACTAGATTTATGTGTGAACGATTCATGTTATCTATAATGGGTATTCGAAAAATCAAATCGATAGTAGTCGGAAAGTTTGCTTGAACCAGATGGAAAGAAATTTAAGAATTCATGGCTACGTAAATCTTAAAACTTTTAAACAATGATTTATCGACATATTCGCAGTTATTGTTGTTATATTGTATAATCAATAAAATGGAACTCAATCTAAACTTGGAACCAAAGAACAAACTCAGCGAAAACTTAAATAAAGAGTTTACAATTGAATTACTATATCGATTTGATAGTCTGTAAAGAACATAACTTTATTGTATAAATTTGTTTAAAATACAATTTTTAGTTAGTGTAAAATCATGTCTTTCAATAAAATTAAGAAAACTTTTATTTATTTTTTTATATAGGCTCATGGGTATATTTATAGGAACGCAAAAAAGGTAAAATATTAGAAGATATTTTATCATTTCGTACTGGCCATGTGTATACATACCAGTATTATGTAATTTGAAAACAGAAGATTTCATTTCTCAGTAATAGGAGATTTTACTTACAATATATTTTTTGCATATCAGTTAATTTCTTTGATATAAATATAAATATATATAAAGGTAGGTAAATTAAATTCTACTGATTTTTTTTTGTCAGTAACAAATTTAAAACCATTTCTATTTTGACAAAAATTTGTCATTATTGAGTAAATGGAACTTTCATTTGGTAAGTTTGAGTGATAATGTCGAATCTCAGCACTGTCTTTTACTTTGTCTTTAATTTGTTTTTTTTTTTTTTCGTTTAGTCTAATTATTTTGTGCTAAAAAATGGTATTTTATTTAATTGACTCTATTCAATTTTTGACGCTTATATTATACAAATAAATGTTTTATATTCATATTTTTGTTGGATAACATATCGTTTATTACTCAACGGAATTGGTAAAATCTATTATTATTTTTTTTTGACAGATCTGACAGATCTAGTGGCATCGTAGTGATAACTCTACCGTCGAATATAATGGAACATGAGAAAGTATAAATAGTTAAAATTGTATACAGTTTAATATTCAATAATTATATAATCTATACATAAATAAAATGAATTGCTGTTCGTTTGTCTCGCTAAAACGCGAAAATGGCGGGACCGATTTTCAACTTTTGTCCTTTTAGAAATAAAAAATTGACATTTGTCTGTCAAATATTTATAGATGCATTCAGAAA
Organism: Antheraea assamensis; assembly: GCA_035772565.1. Classification (NCBI taxonomy): domain Eukaryota; kingdom Metazoa; phylum Arthropoda; class Insecta; order Lepidoptera; family Saturniidae; genus Antheraea; species Antheraea assamensis. Next base: position 669,098 of record JAQQSE010000141.1, read on the forward strand.
TTTGTCTGTTTCATACCTGTAGTATGAGGTTTGTTCCCTTTGGTCTGTTTTGTTGGAATACAAAACAGTTCTGTTTCAGAAATAAAAATAGTACATGAGAAAGCTTTAAATTGATTAAGTACATAACTGTGTTGCATTTATAATGTAAATAAAAAAAGTGTATTTAGTTTTGACCACATTTTAAACAAATATATGTAAATAATACGCAATTCACAGGGTAATCTAGTATTAAATATATTCGACATCGCAGTGGTTATTTGCTTACATATACTCTCGTCCAAAGAAAGGTACCATTTTTATCTAATATTCAGTTTCTGATACATTCGGAATCATGAACTAAAGGTCCATGTAATAGTATTTTTTGTTCACCTATGAGCTTCTGTTCTCTAATTACATTTAATGAAAAAATGAGTTAGACCTATTACCCTAAAGGCGGATGCTACAAACTTTCCTACTTTTCTCCGAATTGTGTGTTTGTTAGATGCGCTCATTTTCATTAATGTAGCAGTATGTATGTTCAATACAAAATTAAAAAGTTTCAGACACGATACCAAATAGGTTTAGGATAAAGGTATGCAAATCTAATTTCGAACAAAAAATTCTAACCCTTGTCCGATATATTCTGCCGATCATCCACCGTCGGTTAGCTAGCCTGAAATGACTTGATATGGAGGAGGCGGGAACGTGGCGGCATGGCATATCGACGAAGATGACTCGGCAGTTCCACGCTCCTTATATTTAGATGTTTGGAAGAATAATTTATTATGGAAAATATTGTACAAGAATAAAATTCTGTGGTTTCATTGTCAATCCAAAGGAGATATGTTTGGAATACAAAAATTGCCAGAAACCCAAACTAAGTCTCATTTTCAATCATTATCTAGACAGGTAAGAGTTAAAAATACAGTGTTATGTTTCTTCACGATGTTTTCATTCACCGAATGCTCAAGCGCAATGTATTAAGATAGGTGGTAGAGCTACGCTGAAGCTATTACTGGTTTCAGCATGAATGGGTCGGCTCGCCCGGGGTAGTACCACCCTCTCACAGAAAGCCGACGTGAAGTAACAGTGCTTGCACTGTTGCGTTTCGTTCGGTCAGTGAGAGCGCCGGAGGCCCACATATATTAAAAGGCCGGCAACGCACTTGCGACTCCCCTGGTGTTGCTAGTGTCTATGGACGGCGGTCATCACTTACCATCAGGTGACCCACCTGTTCGTTTGCCCCCTATAATATAAAAATTAAAAAAAAAGGATACTTTCCTTTCAATGCAATATTAGAGCTTTGCATATAGCATATTGCAATAGCAGAGCTTCACCATTTATTTAAATCTTTTTCAAATGCATTATTAAAGCATAATTTAAATAAATATGATAAAATTGATTCAAATACTATATTTACAATTAAATTATAGGAGAACCAAAATGCACAATTAGAATAGAATTTCTTGTATAGATTTTTTTTTACAAATTTAGTTTTTTTTTTTATAATAGACCATAGAGCAATAAAGTTATAACACGAATTATATAAATTAAAAAGACATAACGCGATAAAATATATTTTTTACCCAGAATTAGTATTAATTATTTTCCAGATACAATTATATAATTATCGAGAAAAAAACGTATAATAGCTTTTACTATTTAATTTTAATTTGCCAAAATATTTTTTTTCCAAACATAGTTTTATACATGATGTGACATGTTCACGCATGAAGTGGTCGTGTACCGCATACATTTTGTAACTAGGTTTAGGTATCATTTTACGCCATTGTTCCTAACAATGTTACCAAACAGAAATAAATTCAAACCAAATCGATTTTGGATTCTGTAGCTCAGAGATCGGGAACTGATTTACGGTCTAATAACTAATTGAATCGGCATACAAGTAAGCGCATTATTGTGCGTAATTGAAATTTCACGAGCCAGACGTGTCGCAGTACGAACTCGTGCGGAATCATGCACGCTAACTACATGCAATCGACATAAATTAAGGGACACCGAGCGTACTGGTTGGTTTCCAAACTGGTATTATCTCATTATGTGACTGCAATCAATGTTCTACGAACTCTATATGCTGTTCAAAGATTGTTAACATATGGATAGGTACAGTTTTAATTTGGATTCGGATTATTTTCTTATTTCGCTTATAAGAAGCTTAGGTTAATCAGACAGTACTGTACATCATTTTTTACGCGAGCAGTTATTTAAAAACTAGAATATTTCTTATTACAGGTGGTCATTCAATAGTCGGACAATAATAAAAGATATAAAGTTTTTTTCATTATTCTTATCAATTATTCTTCCAGTTTTTTTTGGTAAAAACTTCTTTAACCGCATTGAGCGAATTCTGGTAGGGAAAATTTATGAATTCGTGTCACCAATGACCTCGACATGCTCGTGACGTTTTACGCTTGCGCCAGACTAGCGACGCACGGTACAGCGACCTGTCAACATGTAATATAATATTTTGTATTGAGCTTGTACAGCCCATCACATGTTTGATTAATTAATAAACTGTATAAAAATGTACATAATTAATTCATTTAGACTATAATTGATTTAAAAATTAAAAGAAGAACGCAATTATTCCATATTTCTGGGTTTTTAATACAGTCGACAGTTCTTATGACTGCGTCGTTTTTTTTTATCGACTAAAGCTTAAGCTCGTCAATTGTTACTAAACAAAATAAATCACAATCAGTTGAGAAACACCGGAAAAAAGAGCCCTGAACTGATTTATCTTAGCTCATTCATAAATAGATTGTGTTGAAAGTTATTAAACCACTTTTGACAGACGTTACTAAATTTAAAAGAAAATATAAGCTGTAATAAATATTAACGAATTAATGTAAATCAGTTAAGTGGAAAAGATTATAAGTGTCACCGAATTTCTTAACATTTATTCTCATATGGGCAGTTTTGCGAACTGGTGATAGGGCTTAATTTTTAAAAGCGCCTTTTTAGATTTCATTAAAATATACTAATTTTGATTCCTTATAAGTGTAAGAAAGTGGCAATATTTTAGTAGTATTAGAGTGTACGTTAAAATCCTACAATTAATAGTAGGTTTTCCGCAAATCAAGCAACTATTAATGTGTAACTATTCACACACTATTGGTATGCTTGAGAAGCGTCTGCATCTTGACTCTATCATCAATTAACTTCAAGTGATATTGTTGTCAAATTAATCAACATTCTTCTTCAGTTTGCAGACTATCTCGTTTACAAATTTCGTTACGATCGGTTCAAAGGTTTAGTAGTAAAAAATTAACAAACAAACATACTCATTTTCATATCTACTATTTAATAAAATTGAATTTCAGTCAATTGAATATCATAAAAATCTTTATAAAAAAAATAGGTTTTCCTATCTTCATGATGAAAGATCGAACGATATTGGAATTTATCGTATAATTATAATTAGACAATTGAAAACTGTCCGCAATTGATAACTATCCTTTTCATTCATTTATACGTCGCTATACGTAATCGAAAATTTTTGTAACGAAGTTTCTCCTCGGGTGATTACTGATAAAAATCGTCACATAAGGAAAAATCGTTTTGACACCTCCATGTGGCTTTCTGTTTTTCCGCTATCGATAAACTAACCTCAAAACTAAACGCTTGTATATTTCATGATATCTTGATTTATATTTACCATTTTTTTCTATATGATTTACTATTTTGGACCTAATTAGAAAAAGAAAACTGTGGCTCCTAAAATATTAAATGATTTTTTTAAATTAATTCTTTATTTTACGTTAAGGAACTTAGTTCCTGACGAGAGTCCCCTGACAGCACACTTTGTATATGTATATATATATACAACACATACCGGGTTTACATTACATGAAAAGGCTTCTTCCAGCCGAGTAGAAACGACAAAGGTAATGAATCTATTATTGTTATGATAGTCCTATCTTCAAAGAGCGAGTCGAATTAACTTGACACTCCCTTTATCTAGTTACCCCATAAATCATTTTATCCTGTCGTTTTTTATTACGGACTTTGGAGTACAGAAAATACGGTACAAGTCTTACGCGATCTCTTTAAATGGTACTTTTAAAATCTAACTGATATTAAGTGGTCTTGCATCCTGTTAGTTATAAATGTAGCTGTTAATTATTATAGCAATTATGTTGATTATCCGTTTTCCGTTATTGTTATCCCCATGTGCGAGGAAGCAAGCATTATCCAATGACCAATCTGTGAGGAAGAGAAAGCACATTACATTGTTAACACTGGAAGTTACGAGAATAATAATGGATAATCATTTGATTATATTGTTATTTGTTACAAAATTTATAAACAGTTTAAAATAAGACAACACCATAGTGCATTATTGATATATAACCGTAATTGCTACTTATAGTTATAATCACCCTTAAAAAAGCCTGCAGTTCCAATTAAAGCTAGCTAATAATAAATTAGTTCTTCTTAAGATGATATTGAAAACCTTATACCATCATTCATTGCCAATGACTATCTTTGGATCAACACATTTCAGTGGCAGTACTGGTGCTTCAGAAATAAATATAATGTTGATATATTTATATCAAAACCCTGAACAGGTTAAACCACATTTCCAGTGGTGTAATAATATAGTTATAGGATTAGGTAAAAAGCAAATGTAACGGTCCCAAGGGAGTTGCGAAAAATAAATATGGATGCGGAACTGTAGCACCGTTTCTTTACATTCAGGGCGGGCGCATCCAATGACTATACTGCACCATTTCAAATGTTAAATATGCCACTGCAATCTATATATATATATAGCTAGCTGATACCCGCGACTTCGCACGTGTTTTTTAAATTGTATTAAAGTAATATATAATAGTGAGAAGAGGTAGAATTACAGAAATGTTCTTTATGAACTATAATCGATTTCTTAATTCATAAATGACCACATAAAATATCCCAATATAGTTAAAGCTATACGTTTGTACCTTATTAGTTGTTAACAAATTTTGAGCGCTAAAATTTAAAACTATTTTTTTTTTATGTATATGATAAAAAATAAGAGCACAAAATTCTAGAAACCTATTAAAATATGAAATTATAAAAATATTGAAATTTCTTTGAAATACAATAATTTGGCTATTTCCATCAACATTGTGTTAAAATTGAAATGCTAAAAAATTATTTAGATTTAAGAGTGAAAGTATATTTTGAATACATATTTTCACTAATACAAATATATTTCTGTAGAATTGAATTACATAGTAAATTAAAGTTCTTTTTCAAAGGCATTTCAATCTTGATGTTTAAACAATACTTAACATTTTTTTAAATTTAAATAGTGAAAAATGTAACTTTTCCTGTAACTATTAGCTTAATAGTTCTACCTTATTTTAAAAATATAGGAGGAATAGTTCGAATTTTCTATTCAAAATTCAAATTTAACATCATTATTTGATGCGCTTCGATTCGAGCATTATTTGCACACCCCTAATAATAAACTTATTGCCACGGGTATAATATTATTGGTTACTATAACAACAGTTGCTTAATATCAGGGACTGTCGGTGTATGTAGGAGAATATGTAATTCTATGTGAAAAATGTATTTAGGATAGGTTTTAACTAAAATCCGTTCTCAGTGAGCGTCTACGTCACAAAAGAAATAATTATGGTGAATTTCATGTCAATCGCACTTACAGTTTTGAAGCAATCGTATATATATACATATAATAATAATAATAATCAATTTTGAATAATCAATACTCTGAGAAGTAATCACATCAATACTGTAGAACGTATCGGCATAGAACTATGAACATTCGATGAAGAATTTTTCATAGATAATTGTAGGATATTATTTATTTATTGGATTCGTTTGAGATCTGTCATTTATTAAATGTTGAATAATTTGGGAGAAAACCAGATAATAAAATGCATAATATACAGGAAAATATATTTTCTATTAAAATCGATTTAGTTTCTAACATGGACCGTAGTCTAAGGGTCCTTTGTTTCCTTATCTTAATGCGGTTTGATCAAGGCTTTGTGTGTCGCGGAACCATTTGTTATTTGTGAATTTTCACAGAATCTCAAGTGTATCTGATTTTAATTTTTCATTTTTATAACTTTCTAAGTCTTATAATGTTTATTTCTTCCTTAAATCAGACGATCTCTAATCCTTGTTCGTTATAAGATTTACGAAAATAATTTTATAAAAACTTTATGAAAATCCGTTAAGTAATTACGATTCAGGGACAGGCATACAATTAAAGGAATGTTCATGCAAAGAGACTATTTTGTTCTATTGTTGCTATTATAAATAAAAACTTGAAAAGTCATACAAACATACATACAAACTCGTACATACTCATTTTACTTAAATCATGGAGTTTCGATTTTATTCACATTTTCTTCCTCTCGTATACTCTGTATACTGTTGCCTATACACCCATTTGTCATTAAATCATATATATACATTTATTATAAACTGTATATGTGAACGATGGTGATGTCTGAAATTGAATACTCTCTGTGCATCCACTAAAACCGATTGTTTCGTGTAATGTACTTTCAATATCACTACATAGTATAAAACAAAGTCGCTTTCTCTGTCCCTATATCCCTATGTATGCTTAAATCTTTAAAACTACGCAACGGATTTTGATGCCGTTTTTTTTAATAGATAGAGTGATTGAAGAGGAAGGTTTATATGTATAATAACATAAATTAAATAGTGGAGAAATACTGTTATTTTTGAGGTCACTCCAAATTGAACACGTGCGGGCCACGGGCAGTAATGAATAAATCAAAAGTACTGGATCGACTTTAATCATCTTTTCAGTGAATGACAGAGGCTATATATTTTATACCCGTGCGAAGCCGAAGCGGGCCGCTAGTATATATATATATAATGTTCAAACGATAAATTCAATCGAGTTTATTGCAGGTTATTGTCGATGACTGGGTTGTTTTCCGAACCGGTGGTAGTTTTGACGTTTTGGCGCCTTCTTAGGGTCTAAATTGAATAAAGTATTTTTGCAATAATTGCATGTGTATTATAGACATATATTTATATATCAGATTTATGTACTGTATCACGGGTTATCTAATTGCTTTTTTTTTAATTAAGAAGGTTTTATGTTATTTTACTATAACTTGCAACTAGCGACGATGCCAGTCTATATTTGATTGTAACAAAGTTTTATATTGTAATTGAAAGTTGGTGAAGTCGAGGCAGGTTGCTTGTATAATACTTTTACAATTTTTTAATATTCATAATTGTTTAAATGGGTTTAAAGAATAAATAATAAATAAAATTTAAGCTTTGTAAAATTGATTTTAACATTGTGAATTTACCATCGTGACAATAATTACCAATTGTTAAAATTTTATAACGAATTGGCTTTTCTTCACGACTTATAAACAGTATATTTTTCGGGATATTCTGACACCGTATATGCAAAGTTATGATTTGATGAGTAATTATGCCGTGAGAGTAAAAAAATAAACAAACTCATTTTCGCATTTATAATACTTTTTTATACTCCTTAACATCGATAAATCGTGTTACTTCATAACCCATCGAGATTCACAAAACAAATGATATTAATGAGAGATGGTCGTTGCAAGTTTTTAATTTTTTAATTAATAAAAAAAACATTTCGTATCGCTCGCTGCGGATTGTGGGCTTGAATTACACCCCCGAGTCCGTTTTAATGCATAAATTATACAAACGTCAGTATTAATACGACCCGCGAGACCAAAGTACACATTTCAATAAAACGATGTCCATTGATGCATTTGGGGAATTGAGAGTTTATTACCAAAATTATTTAATGCAATGGACACGTAGAAGATGAGTTTTTGTCGGAATCATTTAAATATGTTTTTTTTATTATTATTATTTACTAGTTCATATCCGCGACTTTAGCCTCATGAAATTGATGTTGTGTGTTACTCTTTTTTTCTGTACCTTATAAGTTTCACCGTTTGACTACAATCTCATCTGATGTTCATAATATGACGATGTGGTCTAAAATGGTAAACACGCTAAACCTAAAGGGAGGACTGGTTTTCAAGTTCAGCTACTGGAACATAAAGAGATTAATAAACTGCGGACAGACAAATCTTGTATGAAAATTGATATAATAAGAAAATAATGATATAAGGAGAAAAATAAAATAAATGCCCAATAAACTCGATTCCCGCTTTACCGAGCTCCGCTATCTATCCACTAATTGAGGCATGTCCGGTCATTTTGTTCACCGACTAAACTTCCCGAAGCCGGGCTTGTTAAGGGTCAACAGATTCGGAAATCGTGTCCAAATGTTAACGGGAACCAATTTACAGACCTCGGTTACCTACGGGCACGCGCACGCTCCGGGGATTACTGAAACGTAGTATTTTATTCGAGGCTTGATTAGTTGTCTTGTTATGGGTACATAGTGAAGTAAATGGTGTGCTATGTACATATATTTGTAATGTACTTATACGTAGGTACATCACAAAAATACTTTTGTCGAGAAAAAAATTATAGCACGTAAAAACATTACCGAGTTAACCATTCGACTGTTTTTAAGACCCAAACCACAAAATGGGGCTTATGTTTTTTATTACACAACATCGTACATTGTAAATTTCATGGTTTAGTAAAAAAAAGTCGTATAAATGAAAGAATAATTTAAAAATACATTTTACATAAAGTTGTAATTTTGCGATACATCATTTGTAATTATTCAAAGTTTTGTAATAAATCAGGAGTTATTTTACGCTTATGCTGCTAGCTGTGTGTTGACGTGTGCCTCATGAGGTCTACATTCGTTAGTTTGGATCTTAAATTTTTATTACTTCGGACAGTCTAAGGGTTAATTTGTCATTTTTTTGACAGAAATACATCTAAACAATGTTACGTAACATGCGAAGTAAATAAACTCATTTTAAACAGCTATTTCCTACAGCGATACACCAAACATCCATAATCTCGTCAACGGTTTAATTTTCCAGTAATCTGCAGCAACTTGATGCAATTTTGAGGTTATGTCTAGCCCCGGGTCATGTCGCTCCGTCGGCCGCCATATTGAATTATGAAATGGCGTCACTGCGACATCGCGTCGTCGGTAAGTTTAATTTGAGGTGAAAATTTAAATAATAAAAAATGCAACAGTTTCGTACATTCGTAGTATTACGTGAATATGTTATGGTTGTCCATATTCTATTTCATTACCATTTACTCATTTGTGTAGTCTACATCTATATGTAGATTATTTATGACTTATGGTAAAAAGAGAACGAATTATTTTTGTCATATCACTCCAGTTTATATGCCCACAGGTTCGAATCCATTTACTATAGAATTTTACAGAATTCGCATACATTTACTAATTTAAATTGGTAATATTTTTTTTTTACTGGTAATTTGGAAAACGTTGTGAGGAAAATTGAATCTGAGAAATGGAATTATAGTATCACTGTATATGGGCAAATACAGGTCAGATAAAAAAATATATATCGGAGTTTAACATCGATAATACGTCGAGGGCTGGTGTTGTATTTATGTAGTAGATCTATTACAGGCTAATAATGATGATGGAAATTTACGTACAAATGTCGTAAATAACATAGAAACTAACTTGAACTATAAAAAAAAACCTCTGAATTTAGTCAGAATCAAAGTTAGACATTAAGAATATAAATTCATTTGCGTAAAATGCGTAAAAATATTACTATATTCCACTAGTACTTACTATAAACGAGAATTATTACGAAGATGGGGGGTGGCTGTTGCTACTCTTTCACGCATAAATTAGTGAACGGATTCTAATGAAACTTTATATTAATATAGATTATACATCAGACTAATACATAGGCTATGTAGTTTATAAAGTTATTATTGAAATTGGCCGAAATATGATGATATATGTCAAATATGTTGGAAAAAATTACGACATTTAACAGAGCATATGTCACCATACGCTGCACAAACCATCATACTCATAGTAGAAAATATTGTATGGTATTAATCATTTATAGAGATGCAAACGCAAACAAACTAGCGGGCCGTCGCAAGTATATTATATACATAAAAAATGTCATCTCTCCTTTCAAGAATGCATTGTCACTTTAATTTAAATAAATCAGAAACAATAATAACTCAGTGACGACGCGTTTGCATATTGCGTGCATCCTATAACGAATCCATTTGAGTCATATGATGGAAATATGGTGATAAATCCGTAGCAAGCTGGTGAAGCATATTAATTTTAATCTAGCTGCCACTTTGAAGTTAAAAAATCTTCTCAGAGTATATTCCAACAGCTAATCTGGCAAGCCAATCCAATCTAGGCTTAGTATGTTTGATATCATGGGTTCCTACGTTACCTGAGATGATTGTAGTTGAACATAAGTCGTTTATTAGACGATAATAAGTTTTTGTATACATCCTATATAAGAAATGTCATTGAAATCGATGAAACAGGTTTTGGATTCAATTCAGATGCATAAATAGATAGACGAACATTCATAGACAAAACTACAGAATCTGTATAAATAAAATCATAGACATATGACGTTGTATGACGTTTTTAGTTTTAAGTTTTAGACACTTACTACTAATCTCTAAAAATACTTGTTACGATATCTCCAATTAAATGTATTTTTTAAGAAACTATAATTTTAAGTACTAGGTGTTCAACAATTTGTTTTTTTTTTGCCGTGGATAAATGGGGACAAGCAGTGAGGTACTTACGTGTTTTTCGTCTGTCGGTACATAAAATATATTGTTGAAATAATAATGGACGCAGACGAAGTGACGGGTATCAACTAGTTATCAATATAGATTGATAATTACTATATACATTCGTCATATAATTGTCAAAGGAGTAATAAATCATTTTCTACGTCATAGGAACAATGAGTTACTGTTATAACTTGGCAGAATTCTCGTAATACGATGTCTGTTTCGTGCTCCGCCAGTTTCACCTGTTAACATTAATAAAGAGGGAGATCCGGATATTCAACTGTCACTTGCCCTCGACGTCTCATATAAAGCGTGATAAAATATAAACCGTTATATTATGAACCGTTTTCAAATATACATACATTATTTATTGGATATCTTGTGATAATGTCGGCAAGAAAATATAAATATACGTGTAGCATTTATAAAAATGGTAGTAACTTAATAATAACTTCATAATAAATAGAGATATCGTGATAATTTGATTTTTGGATAAAGTTTTTTGATAAGTATGTATGAAGTTAAACTAAAAAAATTGACTGAAGTCTATTCTGTTGTCTTTACGGGATGCGCACACAACGAGAGACCTCTATCATTATATATATATATATATACCAGCAGGCCCGGCAGACATTGTCCTGCCCTAATAATAAAAAATATATACTTATGTGCGTGAAATGCTTAACATAACTAATGTATTTTATTTGATAAGGGTTAATACTGTATCCCTCTAAGTAGCCTTTCAATTACCTCATTATATGTGACTATTTTTAGAAGATAGACGGGTATAGTAAGTTATCGTAAAAAAAAATATGCCATCGTAGACTTTTTTGTAGATCTATAAAAGTGGAATATCTCAGTACGCATTACTTTATTATATCTCAAAGAGATTATGTAACATTATCGACGAAAGCTCCCAGGCGGCTTGACTTTTTCCGATTCTTTCAACAATTTTATTATATTTCAACCAATTAAAATATATATATATATATATACATAAACCTTCCCCGTAAATTACTCTATGTATTGGTGAAGACTGCATTACAATCCGTTCAGTAGTTTTTGAGTTTATCGTGAACATCCAGACAGATGCAGCGGACGACTTTGTTTTATAATATGTAGTGAGATATATATACAGACACACAACTAAAACGGATACAATAAAGTGACGAAATATCTGCGTAAAAATTCTCCCCGACGCGACACGGCGGCAGCAGGAAGTCGTGACGGATACGCTACGTCGCCGCCGCGTCAGCGGGTTTCGTCAACCGTAATCCAATATGGTCCAGGCCGGACGCCCCGTGCTGACAGGATGCATGATCCGATTCATAAGACGCAGCGAATTCTTCTCCATTATTCTAATTACATTTACCTTAACCTGTAATAGACCTAATGGAACTAGCGACCCGCTCTGGCTCCGCGTGGATACGGTGTTATATGTCGTGTGTAGACCCCTTTTTACGTGTTTGTTATTTATGGACGGAAAGTTATTGAATCTACATAAGAATTGTGACATCAACGACTTCATTTTGTTGCGCGTAATTTTAATTCTGCAATATCTTCCAAGATATTCACTTAAATGGTGTCCTGTAAAGGGCAGTTTTGATCTGAATTGATGAATACCATATTTGTCAAAATAGTGTTGTAAATAACTAATTACTTTAATGTTTAGTCGGCGTTATAAATGTAAGCGTCTGAAGGCTACTTCTTACGGCATCATTACATTACGTCGACTTTTATATACTTAGCATAAACATAATATGAATATATTATGTACATAATTTGGTTTATAATACCTAATTATTATATATATATATATATAAAGATAGATGTCGATATATCTGACACATACACTTCAATGCTGTTTCTTCGGTCACCTTGAAAGTTAGAACATTTAAACGTATTTTCATGTAAAAGCTTCTAATGCTTTTTATTATACTTTTTCATTATATTTCGTCACTTAAGTGGTGCTGTAGGACAACAACTTCTGTCCTTGTCAACTGAAAATTGGTACATAGCCATGGTTCAATATGAAAAATATATACCTAATACCCCTTTTCCTATAACCCCGGTAACCCAGGTTTTCATATGATTTCATAAAATAATAATAAACTTATGAAAAACCACCGGTACAACTAGTTCTTTACAATAGGTTCTGATTTAACTAACTCAAGTAACTTTTGCCTACGAATTTAACTAATTTGGATGCTAGAATTGCACAGGACAATTTGGGAAATTTTTGTGTATGAATGATTTTTGTACTAATAATTAATCTCATAAATCTCTTAACTCGAGCCACCAGCTAAAGATAAAACGATAAAATACTTTACTTCTGCCAAGTTTCATTTTAGTATTTTCGCTGAATTTTATTAAAATGTGATTCTTGACAACACTGTACCAGATGACCGGATATTACATCCACCTACGATTTATATCGTGGACCTATTAGAAAATTCAGTCACAATTGTTGAACTCAGTTTTTCTTTGTTAAAAGAGTGTTGCATAAGCCTTTGCCTGTGTCAGTATTTTATTCCTTTGAAAGCAACATGTGTCTAAGCCTTTACTCGCCAGAAGGTACGACTTGCCCAAAATGTATTGACCATTTTAGACGCCAAGTTATCCATATTCTATATTTTTCCTACAAACAATAGCAATATAGGGCATTTCTCAGGTTCAGGTTTTCTCATGATGTACTCCTTCACCGTCAGCCGACAGTGTTATCAATATAAATTATTAAATTTAAATTTCATTCCGAAAAATTCATTAATTCGTGTCGGAGTGCGAATCTGCGGACATTAAACCGATATTCCACCCGGCCAACCACTTCACTACCACGAATGTTATAATAATAATTCAAATTAGCTACGACCTTCCTCTACACTTATTAGCTTAACTTATGTCCAAGTGTAGTCAACGTGATCTAGACGAGTTATGCTAAAACTTTCTAGGTATTTGGGGCAAACAAACACTTATTGTTAATGTGAACTAGCTGATATCCGCGACTTCGGATGCGTTGTTTATATGCCTTTACACTATATTTAATGTCCAGTAGAAAAAACACAAAAAAAATTCAAAGCAAAAATATACTTCGCTTACTAAGTTTATTTATAAATGACAAAACCAATGACTAACCCTCACCGGCAACTGCGCATCACACCGCATGCCCAACTTCTCTGCACCAAGAAAACACATCACCAATCTCGTAGTCTTTATAAAAACCGTGGTTTATAAAAAACTTAAAATTAAATAAGGATACCGTGATATTGCTTTAGATAAAGACGAAGTGTCTAAGAAGTGTAACTAAAACAAATATGAACTAATAATAATTAAAACTTAAAAGCAAAAGTATACCTCGCTTACAAAATTTCTCTGTAAACAATGTTATCCATATTAATAACGAAACTACAATTATAAAAAATAATAAAACAGCTCATAATTAAAGTAAATCGTACATTTAGTTATGAAACAACGAAAACATTTTCATGTAAGTGATGTCTACAGAGTGCAGACTACATGTAGTATATATAATATATTATAATTATGAGGTAGGTTTTATAATTGTCTACCCATCTATATCCCATAAATGTCTGAACGGACGCCATTTAAATATGGCATAAGACATAGGACAATTTGTTTGAATTAGTACTAAAGTTGACGGTACGAGTAACAGCTACTACTTATCTACAATCTCACAACAGATAACCCAAGTCCCTTATAAATATACAACATTCATAAATATAAATTAACGTGTATATGCATTAAGCTGAGAAATTTGCGAACGTGGAGTGTTATACCGGTGTCGAGGGGATTGCGGTTGTCGGCGAAACATCTAGAATTTCACGCCGTATTTGCATAAACTACATGGTGTAGTGCCGAAAAGAGTTTTTATTTCGCTATATCAACAAAAACCCCAACGAGGTTAAACTCATGTTTGTTTTTTCTTCCTAAATAAATGTTATCATTTTCCACACATACTAAAGGAAATGTCCGCTCGAACAGTATGTTTATTTATGCGTCTTATAGACCGATAATATGTTTGCTTTTATAACTTATATTACTAGTTCTGTTCATTTGTAAATAAATGTAGTATACCGAACTAGTCGTCCCATGTTTCCAACTCAGTAAAACCACTAACAGTTTTTTTAGGTAAAAGTGTTTATAACAAAGTCCCAAAGTATATTACCGATTTGCCGGGCTGTAAGTTTAAGCGCCATATAAAGCAGGTTTTGGTGTCAAAGGGCTATTACAGATAGGTTCAATATGTGAACGTTTGTGATGTTTAGAATCTCCTCTCTGTGCGTCAACTAAAAACATTCGTATTGTGTAATGTATTTTAAATATACATGTTAAAAAGATAAACTTGATCGAGTTTTTCGCCAGTTCTTCTCGATGACTGGGTTGTTTTCCGAACCAGTGGTAATTTTGACATTCATAAGCGTTTTCTTAGAGTCTAAATTGAATTAAGAATTTTTTGGTTTTGATATTGTTGTAGGTTACATTCGATACTGACTTAGCAATAAAGAAAATAACTTTGTAAAAGTGTAATATTAGTGTATATCTACTTTTCCATGATACTATTAAAAACATTGTCGATTACTACAGTGTGTTATTATATTATATCCAGATTAATAGAAATGGTAAAGTAATAGCGAACTATAGTACGGTAATTCTCTATAGATTCTGTTATTGTAACCCTAGAAAGTTTTATATGTAAGTAACGCCAGAAGATCTGTTACACTGGCCCCCGGACGGCCCGTGTTAGATTTATGGCGGAGGTCCGCCAAACTAGCCCTGCGAACACGTGCCGCTCTTGTTTTCCTTCCCATACTGCCTATTATATTTACCCCTTACAGAACTTACGACTTGTTTCTATTCTTCTATCAAATTTATTACTATTTTATAAAACGTATTACGTTATTAAATATATAATTATCAAAGATATACATTTTTTTTTACTTTGGCTTACTTGATACCATGTTTGCACACTGCGTCGAATAACGCAGGTTCAAATCCTTGCAATGAATCGGAACTTACGGTGAATGAAAACATCCTGATGAAACCATAGCACGGTGGTAGGGCTGTCGTAAGTCCGCCTGGCTAACTAAAACCCTAAAGTTGAAAAACTGTCCCCAAAAACCTGTAGGTATATTCCGGTAGTTATACTTGAGAACCAATCCCACTCCAGATTTAGCGTGTCTACAATCTTAGGCCACATCGTCATTTAACTTCAGATGTGATTGTGGTCTTGTAAAGTATAGAAAAGAGAAATCTGAAAACGTGGGAGGTAAAGAGATTTTGTTTTAAGAATAATCAGATCCTCTTTTTTTTGGGAAATCAATTTTAGCATATCAATGTTTTGGTCAAGCTTGAGTTCTGTATAAAACAATAATAGCGACTTCAAAAAAAATGCACCAGAACATCTTTGACCACACTTAGGTATCTGTGTAACGTTGGATTGAATTAAACCTATCAATGTCATAATCAATCTCTATAAGGTTATCTAATAATCTATTCGAGTTTGAAGAATTGCCTGGTATATCTTCGAGATTCAATTCTAAGGAAGTTAATGGTACCTCCTTAAAATATCCTCTTTCTATTATAAAAAGAATTTTCTAAATCGATTTACAAATGACGAAGTTCTGAGGTAAAAAACTTTACAAAAAATAACAGCCGAACTGAAAACCTCTTTCTTTCTGAAGTCGGTTTATGAGTAAATTTGACATAATTTTTTTTGTAAGAATCACCAACCAATCTGAAACTTTGTTTTGAGTTTAGTTTTAAAGAGTCACAAATAAGTATGCAGTATGTATTTTAATCTAATCTCATAAATGATCTCTAATGACCCGATTGATTCTCACAGGTGTAGATTACAGTTATCGCATGAGACACTATTATAGAACGTTTCATTCTGAGTAAATTGTGATTTTGCGTGATAGCTATCCAAAACTGCACTGAGTTACAAGAATTAAGAAAAATCATTTTTTTCCTATTTTATCGATGGAGGTATTTTCACATTTAGGGAGGTACTTAATGTTATTACTAGGGGGCTCAAGTTTTCTGAGCATTTATTTTGGAATATTAGTCTTAATTTAATATTGTGAATATTGCAATTCGAAATATTAGTCCATTGTTGCATCCGATATAATGTCACTGTATTGACGCCTAATAAATATTGTGTACAAAAAATCCTTATAATAAATATTTGAATATAAAACACACCAAACAATGACCAAAAAGCTTTACTACAAAAATAAACTTAACTATAATTTTGTAGTATAGTTCTCGCAGCAGAAGCCGTGGACACTACTTAGTGCAAGGGCTCTCAACCTCTTATATTCAGCGACGCACTAACATAATCTTTACATAGTCACAACATATTTCCATACAAGCATGCAAAATTTTTCATAGTACAAATCGAATGAAAATAACAGTTTATAAATCGCACGACACATTTCACCCGTGCGTGTGACACACCAATGTGTTGCCACACCATAGTTCAGAACCACTGCCTTAGTTTATTTAACCTATGTTATTAATTAAGCTAGAAAAAAATCCAACAGTACAGTATAAATAGAAGCAAAACAAATTAAGAAGAAATTTATTATGAACATTTTAAACGTTTAATTTAAAACTTTATCATCTTAGCCGAATAACTTCTTAAGAACTTAAATCATAAATAATTAAGTATAACTTAAACAACGCAAGTTAATAAAATAAAGAGCTACCGAAGAGACTGATAAAATATATAATTTTCACGGTCCTATGCAACTTAACTTTCATAACTTGAACTCTGTAACTTAACTCGTTGCATGCGGTCGACAATAATTTCAGATAACTTGAGATTTAAATTTAGACAGAGTTATATTCAGTTAAAATCTCAAATACATATTAAAATAAAATGTGGTATTTTTTTATATTATTGGCAGATTATCAAATTTAAAAAACGTGTTACTAGATGCAAAAAATAGCGATTTAATACATTTAATATATATTCGATTACATTTAGAGTCCATTAAGACATGGTGATATAGCATATCCATTAAGCTCCTGATTTATTGACACAGCTAAGATGCAAAAATGGATATTTTTTGTTGTTGTTCTTGTTTGTATATATGTATATAAATATATATATATATATATATATATATTCTTACGAATTATATATTACTTAAAAATTGGAATTGTATATAACATCATAATTTATTCATTATTCAAGTTTATCAAATTTTCTAAGAAATGCTGTAACTTTCTACAACTTAGCCAACACTGTCTTTTGATTAGTGTAATAAAAATGTTCATTTTTGTATAGCGTTGTGGCCATTTCAAATTGAAGAAAACTTATCTGAGTTTAATATATTTTTCAAGTTAATGTCTTAGAAAACTATGTATTAAATTTCGTTCCTCACTCCAAACCTGGTCAGGGCTAAGTTGTAGCCAAGTGAAGAGCTAGCAGCGTCCGGCGGCATAAGTTCAGTATGGAATCAGTTTAAATTAGCTTTTAGTAAACTTACATATAATATTTTAAGAATATTACCAATCTGCAGGGGCTTTTTGCATACGCTTCGTAAAAATAAATTATAACATATTAACTGCGCCTTATTGAGAACGGACTTATATATGTTTGGCTATTATGTGTTTTACAATTACAATTAATATATTATTATATTTAACGTATTTATATTACATCTATACACAAAAATAAAATTGAGGTATCTGATTGTAATATGGAAATAAAAGCTTTACACTAAATAGATATGAAAACATATACGTTACTAATAATAAAAAAAACAATTATTAAAATCTTTGTCTGTTTGTTTGTACTAGGTAGTCTACGAAACGGTTGAACAGATTTTTACGGGATTTACAGATAGCTCATATCATAACTTAGGCAACTGTTATTAAAAAAAAATTAGGTTTCACGCAAATATATTAAACTAAATAAGGAGTGTACAGTACCACGCACACCCCATGTGCATGTTTTCATTGAATAACGATGTTTTACTAAATTCCACGCGAACTCAATACGCTCAATACAAAGCTTGACAAGCTCAATACAAAATATCAATATTACATGCTACGCATCGCTATTCTGTAACAAACGCAATACGTCACGATCATGTCGAGGTCATCGGTGATGCGAACTCATAAGTTTTTACATCAACAAAAAATCGCTCAAGAAATAGCGTAAAGAAGTTTTACTTCAAAAGTATTTGAAGTATTTAATAGTAAATAAATTTCATATAAATTCCTACTACATAAAATTTGGTTAGGACATATAGTTGTGGCTTTATGATTTTCATTTGTTTATAGATGTGATTCATCATGGCTTATCACGAATACATATAAAACTGATTTAATTGAACACTATTCCGACCACGAGCTAACTTATCGAATTATAAATAGGCGTATATATATAGGAATAAAAACTTGAGGTTTACTTCAAAACACTATACCCGCTTGAAATATCCTCGAGGCATTGATTGATTGATAGTGCCCCCGCGATGTTATTTGATTTTTTGTTACGGCACTTTTTAGAGACGGGTGCGAATTTCGAAGACTATTCCGAGACTCTACACATAAACCAAGTAGGTTAAATTGATAAATTAATTGATTCAGTAAATTATAATTAATAAGAACACGATTAAATTTGAACAACAATTTAATTATTCCTAAGCTATCCAGAATTTGGTCAACCCTAGTAAGCATATAAATCTTAATACGGTCTTACTGAAATACCTGGATAATTGACTATTTTAGCAGCGTAATATAAATAAATGGTCATCACAATTCATCTTCTAGTTACAAATAGTGTTTATCGTTATTTACTCATTATTATAGGTAGAAAACTTCATGCGCGACCGTCCTGGGTTGCGACTGATGTACGCGAGGTGAAGTAGCACGTCGTTTTCACTTCCCCACTACATCACCCGCTCCCGTTAACAACTAGAGTACCTCGTCCTCGCCAACGTCTGACGCACCGTAGGACGGTCGCGCACGAAATTGTTGGACTATAGAAAACTAATATGTAGGCGGTGTCCGTTAAATGTAATTTATTTCTCTACAGTAACATTTTCTATTGTAATACAATCTACTATCATTCAGTTTAAGACTTTGAGATATCTATTTATAATATTTTAAAACGGCAGATTGAAAACCAATTATAAATATTTATCTATTTCAACTTAAACGATGACTTTGAATGAATATGGGTACCGGAACACTGTACGACGCTTTGCGTTTTTAAAGGAAACCCCGGGCGACGATGAGTCCCTTCTTTTATCTATGAATAATCACACTATACTTTTGTTTTAACTGAATATGATATTGGCCTGAAGGATGTTCAAATCTTCATCGGACTACGTCACATTATACAAAATATAGGCATTTATATTATAAAATTTATATTTACCATTGTCA
Organism: Antheraea assamensis; assembly: GCA_035772565.1. NCBI lineage: Eukaryota > Metazoa > Arthropoda > Insecta > Lepidoptera > Saturniidae > Antheraea > Antheraea assamensis. The sequence continues at coordinate 689,210 of JAQQSE010000141.1, forward strand.
CATTCTTCGATCCATGTCTTCGATATTCTTCATAAATTAATTATTATACGCCTTTTAGAACTTTCCTCTTACGACTCCATTATCAAAAATTCGGTATACAAATTTCACGAATATTAAAAAATAAACAAAACTTTTAAGTACAACCAAAGTCCACCTCACAATATTCTTGAAAAAATAATCAAAAAGCACTTCAGTATTGAAAAGGAAAGTGAAACAATGATTTCGTAAGTTTATGTAGGTACATGCAGCTGTCTCTATTGCACTCTATTCAGACATATAAGCAGAGTGCGACGGTAATAGATATATGTTAAATCGTATTCTTAAAATGTAATGTTGACCTCCTCTTTTTTTTAAATGATATGCATAAATCAAAAGGACATGTTGGTTTGGTTACGGCGTTATAACGATATCTCAATTGCAATGATGTGCACAAAGCACAAGGATACGTTGATTTGGCCACAACATTCACTATCTCAATAAAGTTACGCTAATGCACGGTCTATATACCAATGTATATATGAGCACAGCATATTTTGCTAAAATCAAAAAAATAAACTAAACGTATGCAAACCCACCGCAAATAATGAAAACTGGCCAGAGATTACGAGCGTCGACGTGTTTCGTGAGATTTATGCTTGAAATACTGAACAAACGTCACGTTTTATGTGTGAAAACCATGTGTTGTAATGTCAGGGAGAGATAATATGTGTAAATTTTCTATTTCAACTAAATATTACTGGACTGAAATATAAAATAAAATTATGGATAAGTTTATCGTAAGGTCGGCCCGACCGCTATCCAACTTAATACGTAATTGCCGGTGCTTATCTATGCTGCTCCAATATGAGCTGTATATGGAGTGGGCAATCGTATACGCCTGGATAGTAACCACCACACACATTGTAATAACCCTCATGATAACTCGTATAAATGTGTCGTATTCAGGATGAACTAGTGAGTTTTTTTTTAAATAATTTACTAGCTGCCCTGGATTCGCACGGGTATATTAACGAAGAGCATTCCAAAAACCCAAATCTGATCTTTACAGTATGTATTTTATGTATTTTTTTTTTGTTTTTGGTCATAAACCAGACATCACATTAATAATAATGCACTACTTATTGGCAAACATACAATATAAATGTGGGTGTATGTCTTAAAAGAGTGAACACAGCTTAAAATAAAATGTTAATTGAACATGGCTCTGTTAAGGTTGTCCATATATTCGCAGATCTTCATACTATCTCCTATCTGACTCACTCACTTACGTTCACGTATATGGAGGATTTTTAACCAAAATTTAACACTTTTCCATTAGAATTTTCAAACATTTTCTTTCATACGAACCTTCTCCCGACTTTTACTAACAAAACAAAAAATTTTGCGAAATAAGTGCAACCTTTCTGAAGTAACGCGTACATACATACATTCGACAATTACTTTTTTATATACATAGATTGGCAACATTTATCCACGATAGTTTTGAATATAAAAGTTAGTTTAGTAATTAATATAGGCTAGGGTCAAATTATTATAAAACATTTATAATAATTTCAATTTAAAGGTGACAATTAGACTAATGAGTATGCTATAATACCATCTTGATATTTTCTTTAAGAGAAGGCTAGATTATTATCGCTTCAAAAACTTAATAATCACCTATTATTACCAAGACCACCATACATCTCGATAGTCTCCGCCACTTTTTAAATATACTCGTACATAATTAATAAGATTTCAAATAAAAAATATTTAAAACAAAAAAATAATATTAAGAGACCGTTCAAAATCTCAACAAAATTTTTAAATAAACATAACCGTTGAGCAAGAGAATTTAATAAAATTTTGAGAAATTAATAACACGTCCGCCCTCTGCAACGTCTTAACTACGAATGTCACCGCTTTCACGCTTGCCCGTTGTGTCGTATATCGTGACTTGTATATTTTTCAGATTGACCCTACCGTTATTAGGTTTGTAGTTAACATATTCTATCTATGCAAAACACTTCCAAATTCTAAACTCACTTCCTTACCACAGACTGTATATACATGCAAATGTATAGGAAAGGTCTGTTCTTTACGCGAGCTAATATTGGAACGAGATTGATCGACTTTGATGAGATTTTTACTCGCATATAGAAACATTTTCTTTGTTACTTCGATTACATATCATTATGTTTTTTCGTAGGGGTTAAGCGGTAATGGTACGATATACTAGAAGAAACACAAAATCGCTTAAGTGTTATGAAAATTACAACTAAAAAATAAAATACAGCCCACAACTGATCCAAATAAAGCACGTAGTTTCCATATAATAGTTAAACAAAGATGCAGGTACCAGATAAAATAATAAAAAAATCGAAATTCAGTATAAACGTGCTCATGAGGTGGATACTACTTCTTTACTTTATTATATTTGTGCGAAAACCAATTTTTTCTTATAAAATAAAAGTAGTCTAGATTACTCCTTATAACATCAACTATCAACTAGTGAATGCCCCGTCAAAATCAGTCCAACAGTTTTGGAGCTTAATGTAATGTAATGCAAATGTTCTTAGAGCTTAAATTCCAAACGATGCTGTTTTACTAGAAATATTGATATTACTAAATTCTATATCATACATGTTAAAAATATCTCTTGCAAATACGAAGCGGTTAGTTTAGCAAATTTTACTGCTTAAATATATTAGATGTTCTGAACAAGTTACGAAAACGCTTTTCATCATCGCTTAATGCCGCATTTACAACGTCAACAAGAACGGAATTCTGAAACTTGAAGCTCCAACATGATACATCCCCGTCATAAGACATAGCTGGATGTTGAAGGCACTTCGGGGGGTTAACGACGCAACTTATTGGTGGAAAGCCTCCGGTGAAGTTTGTCAAAGTTAGCTAACTATGTTGTAATGTGGCAGAGGACACTTCAGTTATCTCTATGTTGTCGAGTGATATCGTGATTTATAATATATTGATCACTTTATTTCTTAATCCTCTTGTAAGTATTCTATTATTATTGTTATGCTCTGTATGTGAACTCGATACAAATAAACAGTTAATAAAATACATTAGGGTTCTAAAAATAGCTTGTCCCCAATTTTATCGAACAGTTCAAGTATTGACGTCCGCCTTCCAAAGTTTTCCACCCTTCTTTATTTAAAATGATATAAATCGCACCGTGGTGCGTCCGAGAAGATAAAAACCCGGTGAAGTTGAAAAGACCTGTTAGGCCAACAGCATATGTTTTGATCGAAAAAAACCTTCCGAGAAATGTTATATCCTAGACATTAGTGTGATTACGAAAAGAACTACAGAAGTAAGTATATTTTTGTCTCTACAGTACAAAATAAATTTATTCTGATACTAACAGCATTTTATTAACCTACGGGCGAAACAACACTTTTGAATTTGATTGTGGTTTTTATTTTATCACTGTCATTATTAGCTAACGCCTGTATATTTTTTTTCGAATTGATTCACCGCTGTTGCCCTGACTAGCCTTCACAGCTTCATCGGGATTTTAGGACGACTGACTGCTTAAGCCATTCAGCCAAATGGCAATTCGCTCAAGGGTGCCCGAATAGCCGAACTTCGACTTGGGCTGTTGGCTTAAATACAACAACGCGAATCGAACTAAGGACGTGAACCGAATTAATGTCCTTGAACGCACCGCAGTGCGCTTTATATATTTTTTATTATAGAAGGATAGAAAACTCTGGTAGGCTGAAAACCCTCGATAATGTTTGGGGTGGTGTATTTTAGAACTCCATTGTATTGAATTCGTACAGTCGATGACTCATTATTTGTTTATTTGTGTCGAGTTCGCATACAGAATGTAATAGTATACATACGTATTGATTTAATATAAATCACTTGTTTTTTACTTTAATATTTCAATTTGATTAAATCTAAAATATTTAAGAGATTGTATTTATCTAAAAGATAAATAACAATATTAAAAGTTTAGTTCACAAATACCCGCTAACGATGACTCCCGAAAAACATAAAATTCACGAGACAAACGGCTAATCCATCAAATACCACCCGCCCCGGATTATGATGTAATGGACGTCAAACATTGACGCGGTGGAACGTGACCATACACCTCTTAAAGGGATTCAAGACCGGTCTCCTTTTTGAACGAAGGACGAAAGGCCTTAAGATATTTTACGACACACCTTAGAACGAAATAGGGGGATTCGTGATGTGCAATAAAAAAAACACCCGAATATTTCACATTCGAATTATCAGCTCGTGTTAAATCACTACTGGACCCAAAACTCTCCAAAACCTTTAGCCACAATTCGCAATTAGTCACCAAATATAACCAAGGTAACGTGAAATTTCTGTCCAAGTAATCATGAATAAACTTTTTTTCTCAAAGCCTAATTCCAAGCATTGTATTGACTTTGCAAGGCATGTTACGCTAAACCACAGCCTTATTCTGAATGAATCCATGTAATCTAGGGATCCATAGCTGCTCAATAAACGACGCACAATAAAAGAAACATACTATAAAAAATTATGTATCAGGGTTTTTTAAAAAAATTGTTAAAATAATAAATTAGTACGTATTAGTTGTAGTACGTACAATCAAACTTTGAACTCAAATAACTTTGGAAATATCAAGCCTATTATATTGTTATAACTTGTGTTAAAATATAGATCTCAATAAGCCCTTCAAAATAACAATTAGGTTCTCATTAAAGTAAGAATTAATTTAACTTTTAATATTTTCTCTGAACTACGGTGTTAAAAAGAGTGATTACAATTGGAGAGAAAGAGACATGTATAAAGAAAAATAATACATCCCTTATTTATCGTTACTATCATTTTGTTCTAGTTTAGTTTACTTTCTGATCCACAATTTGTATGGTAATTGCTTCGTTTCTAACAGTCGTAGCTTGATGTTAATTTCACAATGAATATAATATAAAATACAAAAATATTTTTTCAAATCCGATTAGTTAGCGTTTAAAGAAACGAAAAAACAAACTTCTGAACTTTACAATAAAATTGTAATCCTAACTAATGTTATAAAAATACTGTTCCTGAGAGATAGAACAGATCTGTATTAACATCGCGAATCATGAATCGCGAGCCACAACTAGTATTAGTGTAATCATGCAGCATGGTAAGAAGCAAGGAGGAGAATCGTATCATATTAGCTCACTCATCCCTATCTTGTATATTAAAAATGTTATTAGTCTGAGAAAAATAAGACTGGGATTAGAAGAAAAAAAAAAGAAAATTAATTTAATAACTGATATTTGGGGATAATCTCTGCCCAGGATAATTTATTTCCAACTAGCTTACATTGAGGTAAGAAAACGACTATAATAAAAAATGTATTAAATAGGTATTTAGATGTCTTTGTACCTTTATACGCTGAAACCCCACTTATTGATCGATTACATAGTACAGATAAAATAATATATGTTTTTTAAATGATGTAGCTCTTAACTTTTTTTCGTAATTTTATGTACTTTTAAATTACTCTTTATTTACTTATTTATAATAGATGACCAGCATGAGAAATATTCCAAGAAAAACATTTTTTTCATCAAATTTAAATGCAACCGCACTTAAAGATGATTATCGACATTTGACATGTCTGATTGTTAGTTCAATTTAATACATTCATATATAAAGTAATAAACATTAAACGTGGATTTAAAATAAATAATAAGATGAACTAATAGAAAAAGAATTGAAATTAAAACCAAGTAATAATTAAAAACTCCAGGAATATCCTTTAATATTATGATGTATTTTATATAGTAATAACGCACTAATCCCAGACGGGATTGCCTCACAAATGTAGCTGCTGGAACACACCTATCAGAGCTTAGGAATTTCAACGTGTTAACTAATCAGACGGTTATTAAAAAATATCTACCGCCATGCTTTAATAACTATGCTTTCCTTTATCAAACGCTTCGGTTTATTGTATGGTTCTAGTCTACGTCAATTAATGCCGTGTGCAAATACCCAACCAATGAGACGTCATCGCTTCACTAAAATTACATCGGAATTTTCTTTGTACTCAAAAGTGTTAATTACGTTCTATTTTAGGTATCAACAAATACTGATATTGAGTTATCATCCAGTCATATTTACACGCACGGACTTCGTTTACATTTATCTATCCAAATAAATAAAATTGAAGTATCTCTTCGTAATGTGAAAGTAACAGATATTTACTAAACATTTATGAAAGATTATAGGGTACTTATAACAAAAAATATTTTTTTATATTGTTGCCTGTTTTTGTCTTTTTTCATATTATAGGAGACAAACGAACAGGTGGGTCGCGTGATGGTAAGCGATCACAGCCGTCAATAGACACTTGCAAGACCAGGAGAGTCGCAAGTGCGTTGTCTGTCTTTTTATTCCGATAAACCTCCGAAGCAGATGGAAATATAATCAACTAAAGAAATTAGTCGATGTCAATTCAACGAAAAGACAATTCGCCCAAGATTGATAATAATATAAAAAAAATATATTGATAGGTTTTAAGAATTTTTATTTAATATTTAGGATTGATTAAAGTACATATTCGAAGAAAATGTTACGAGTGTTACCCCATAAATAATCTAGTATATTTGTTTCGTCGAATCCTTCTTTCTATTATTTATATATAAGTTACATTACTGTAAAATTTCATTGAAATCTATTCAGTTAAATAGCTTTTACGTAAAGGAGGAGGATTTTACGTAAACATCCGCCTAAAGATACAAAACAGAATTGTCAACGTCCACTTAATTAAAATAGCTTCACACGGTTATTTTGCTTAAAATGTTTTGTTAGGTCCTAAATGTGTTAGCGCTAAATTCGCTTTGTCGTTAAAAGCCGTCTTACACTGAAATATCGAGTTTTATATTAATTTGACTCCATATTATTATGTTAATAATTTTTTACAAATTAATTTGCACGAGTGATAATTGCACTATTTTAAACAAGAGAAACACACACTATGTATTTCTCTTCTCAGAATTGTATCACAATTTAATCAGAAATGTAGTAACACGGTTACGTCTCAACTATACTATTAAAAAGAGAAGATTATATACTCGTATATCGCTTTACACACTTTTAGAATATCATTTTTTTAAACATATATCGCTTTACACACTTTTAGAATATCATTTTTTTAAACACTATAATATTTCTAACCGAAAGGCTATATACAATTTTTTTAACTCTAAGACTAACCTAGCCCTATAAACATTCGTGTAATATTCACTGAAATAGCATATAATTCACAATAATGTTCTAATATGTTATATATTTATTTGATAATTAAAAAAAAATATTTTATTATTTAAAATAACCTAGCGCCGTCTAGTGAAGAGTTATAGTCAACTGGATAGCATAGAAACCTTATTCATAAAAAACCTTGAGGTTTGCCAATTTTATGATGATCATGCTAAGATGTTAGTAATCTCAGAGATATCGACATTCATTTTTCTATTTTTCTAAGGATTTTCTAAGACCATTTTTTTTTCTTTATGCAAATATATTTGGATGATATTTTGTGATACAAATTTGATTTGAAAATGATTGATAATATAGTGTTCACATTTTCGTTTTACTTTATTTTTTTATGAAATTGGAAGTGACGTATTAGTCGATTGCTAATATTATTTCAAGTTTTACTGAAAAGCAAAAAGATCTATAAACTCAAAGAATATTTAACCAATTTTAAATATTGTTTCATCTATAGAAAGTTTCATAATGAGTAATATGGATTATTTTAATTACATTAAAACAAGCGAAGCTGCGTTCAAAAGGTAGTTTATGAATAAATAGTGTGAATTCAAAATAAAACAGGCCGTGAAAGTCTAGACATCTCAGAATATACAATACAAAGTTAGTAAGTTAGTCGCGACGTATTGAAGTTGGCAAATCGGTCACCACTAATCTTTATCATGATATAAAAATATTTAAATGTACTCATATAAAGTAAAGGAATAAAACAACTACACTGGAAAATGCTTTTAGAGAGTAATTTAACAAAAAAAGTTAGACTTCATTGAAAAGTGTTCCATTTAAAAAGAGAACTTCAAATATTTTCACACGATTACAAAATTTAAAAAGACAGCTAGTAAAATAATAAAAAAAAACTTTAATAATTGCGAACTGTAGAATAGCAGTTCGAAAATACGATATCTCCCCAACGAACTGAATCCCCGATACAAGAGGAGTTTTATTTGAGTTCAATCCACGCGGAGTTCGTAGCGAATGCCTCTATAGACGAAGTTTCGAGCGCATAATTTTCAAGTTTTTATTATTCCCTCTGGACCGGAGTGAAGTGCCGTTTTTAATACCAACCAATAGAGTAGGTTACAATTTAAACTGTTTACGGCTAACTATAATGGCTTAATTTTCAAATGACAAGTTACTTTATTATAATATCAATGGAATAACATACATGTTTTATGTTAAGTCCTAGCATTTAATAGAATGTAAATATTTATGTATAACTTTAGTGTATTTCGTATAAGTTTTTTATAATGTGATAAAATGTACTAAATATATCCTTATATCAATTAGTTTATAGTAATAACTACAGCTTCAACAGATACTCTAATGAAACTGCAATATTACTTCAGGTTATATACAAACATATACATCAATTGATTACTTTCATTTAGCCATGTTTTGTTAGCATGTCTCACGCCTCAGTACGACATTTCAATAAATATAGCAAGTATAAAAATCAACCTTTGGACCCAGTTAAAGCGATCATGAATATCAAAATTACCATCCGTTCGGAAAACAAACCAGTTATCGAGAATAACGGCGAAAAACTCGATCTACTTTTTTATTGCATATATTTGTATCACTGCTATTTTTAATACAGTATGTTTTTACATATCATACATAGCTCAAGACGCTAAAAAATAGGTGAATTTAAAAATGCGGTGCGTTTTCATTTGTCACATGTGAAATAACAGTGATAAAGAATTAAAAACTTAAAACATTTTTTGTACCTCACTGCTATTTTTCATATGATATGAAAAATAACATGTCATGTGACTCGCCCCCCAATATATATCGCAGAATTTATATGCTTCTTAAAAAAGGTTATTTGCATGGAACTCCTTCGCATATATAACTATTGTAATCCGAGCATTTAGAGGTAACCAGTTAAAAAATAGAATATAGTTAATCGCAAAGACATTTAATAGTACGAAATAAACACAAAAAAATTATGTCATAAAATGATATTAAAATACCTAAAATGACCAGGCCTGTGTTTAAGTCCTTCAGCTTTCGAATCACCAACATATCTGATTTGATTACGAAAAATATATTAAAAGGACGCGTTTTAAAGCTGGCTCATGTTTCAGATCAGTTAATATACCATTCTTAGTGTTCAACAGTTCAGTAATTAGCTACCATTTACTTTAGTATTTACATGAAAGCCGTTGACAAATATTTATCTCTTGATGGTAAGAGTTAGTTTTCAACACTAATTTTTTTATGAAAAAAAAATAACTTTAGTGATTCAACAAACGAATCCAATAAGATTAAAATGGAAATATTCAGACATCCGTTTTCTTTTATCAAACAATCATTATCGAAATTCTGACTTATACTACAAGCTACAAATATTTATTTTATCCCACAAAATAAACCATAAAGGGACAGGAACTAAAAATCAATAATATCTAAGGGAACGTGCTATTAATCAATCAATGCCTCGCGGACACTTGAGGCGGGTTAATGTTCCGCATTAAAACACCGTTTCGTAATAAAACAAAGGGACAGAAACATCTGGGACGGTCCCCGGCAGTTATTTGGGGAGTAATTTAAAGGATATTAGAATTTTCATTATTTCACTATACGCGAATACAGTAAAAATCGTTCATTCAGCAACACTTTTTGCAACAATTAGGTACTGTACAATCGAATCGTTATTAACTGGATTAATTATAAATTGTACAATCTTAAAAATATTTTTCATATTTAGCAGGTTTTTTTTATTACAATTTGAAATAGTAAAAACAAACTGCCTCTTTGTTGTAGCTATAGAGTTCTTTTGAAAACTAATGCACGATATAATGTTTGCAAATAACTTGTCTTTACAGCTAGTTCCTGCCATAAACAGTGTATTAATAATGTATGAGTTCTTATAAATAATAGCCTAAATCCAATATAAATAACTCGGATGCACAGCGCTCCCGCGCGCACAGTAACGTCGCCAATGTGTTTATTTCCGTCGAGAGAGCAACGGGAATCCAAAATAGAAAAGTCCACTGTATCTCTCCGCGGCCGTAGCACGCACGTGAAATTTAATAAAAATAAATAATATAGAAAAATATTTACTCTGTTATAAATAGTGATAATTAAATTGTTGCGCATTTCGTAGGAGGTACGTTCGCGATGGCGGCTCAAGTTAAAATGGCCGCCATCTTGATTTCTATGTTTTCGATATTCGCCTTGTCGGTCGTGGGTTGTGACGTAGACGACGTCGCTGTGTATAAAGTGTCATTGCAAACAATGTGGACCGAAGAGAGGTTTCCGAAGGATTATCCAATACAGTACCGCCCTAAAGCCCAATGGTCTCAAATGTTTGGTTCGTATTACAATATTTTTTTTTTCTTTATTTTTGTTGAGGGATTATAAGCAACTATTATTGTTCAATACAATTATTATTTTTCCATTATGTATTAGTTTTAAGTAGATACTATAATGATAATAAGCAAAAATTGTTAATCTCCAACACCATTTGACCGATATTGTAATTAGCATATAACTCGCTACTAGGTGGCGCTGGAGTATATTTTATTTTAATTTACTTTCATGTTTCAATTCAACATAGAAGAAGACTTTTGTCAGAAATAACGGACACGACACGACGAACAAACGGACAGAACAATATATTGGATTAATAGTTGAATTTATTGAAGAGAATCTTGTTGATTTTACTTATTTTTTCATAAAATTTAACCGAGTAACTAATATAGAACATAAATGAAATTATGTTTGTGAAATTTCAAATACCTTTTTACTTACACAATTAGGATGGAATAGCGATCGCGGTAACAATGGGGCGGACAAGAGAGAAACCAAATGAAGGAATAAAAACAACTTTTCCGTTTATCTTCCAGTAGTTAGTGACATTTTGCGGGATTCACTCGTCGTTGATAAGGTATTTATTCGGAGCCCCATTGTCTTTTGTGTAGGGGGCTGATGTTATCTGTATAGCTTCTTTCTCTCGGTCGTCAGGTGAAATACTATAATTTGAATAGGTTTGTTTTTCTTTATTCTACTTCTGTATGTACAAGATACAAACTTTTTGCAGTAATGTTGTATTTTTTGAAACTTATTATAGCTGTGAAATAACACGATTTTTTATTAGAGAAGCCTTTTTGGTGCTCTTCTCTGCTCTACACTGAACTACATATTTTTTTGATCTCGTACTTTCTGAACTACATTGTGTGTGGTAATTGCTTCGCTTTTAATAGTCGTTGCGTGATATTGTTAACCCACAATGTTTCACAATTATTATTTTATAAAATGGAAAATCTCTTGACCTTTATCACACTAAATTATTAAGTAAAAAACGTCGACTTAGGTCCATACCTAGGTCGACGTTTTTCCCATTTGCCCATGCACAGCTGGTTATAATATATAATACTGTGCATTAGAATGGTATCTTAAAATTGCCAAACATCTGAGGGTAAGGGTTCGTTCTTATAAATTAGCAGCGGTTAAAAACACAGGTTGCATTTTTTTAATAAATAAGTTAAAAAAACGCGAGACACATGATATACTGTCTGTGGAAAAAAACACGATCCTATCTCCCAGTTAGGCACTCGAGGAAAGCGGTCACGGTCTTGTCTCCATTATTATGAGAGTGGAAGATAATTCAATATCTGCGTCGGGTACAAATCTTGGGTTACAATGGTATTTGAAAGGTATTTGTCCTTTTTTTCTCGCTAGCAAAAAAATCCTTTTGTCTGTTTTCAATCAGAAGACCGTTTAGGGGTGGCAATACTGAGGATTAACACAGGATTTTAGAGTGAAATTCTTGTTTGTACATTAAGCCCATTGTGAATACTCGGGTGAAAACCGTTAAAAGGGTAGATTTCCGGTTTATATTATACGTTAATATAGAAAATGGTTATTTGTAAAGGGATCTTGTTTAATAACGTAAGCTTTCTAGCATATATTTTATATTTCGTATATTTGTTATGTTACTACATAAATTTTATACTTATAATTTAGCTGGTTGTAATGTAAAGTTGTATTAAAATAAGACACACTAAGCAGCTTCAGATAGACGTCCGCGCACTCCGACATCTTAATAGATAATGAGCATGTAACGATGCGTGACGTTTACATTATTTCTTCTACCCTCGAAATTCACAGATACTTAATAAGTTGTAAGTTATTTTTTTTTTTTTTTAAAAACAGGCTTATTTTTATTACGTGATAATTTTAAATATTAATCTTTATTATTACAATACTTAAAGTGATTAATAACAAGTTATATGGAACAGTTATAATAAAGGCAAAAAATTGAATTTAAAATAAATATGATTCCTATTTAATGTCGTGGTGGCAATGACAATACAAAATGATTTTATACAATTTACAAATAGTATTTGTGCTTGAAAATAAAATCCATATATAGCTTTATAAGAATATTCTCTTTTTAATAATAATACCAAAAAAGAACAAGAAATAGAATAAATATGCCAGTGAACCTCAAAAATCAGATTTGTTGGAAGAAGTCCTCATGACTACGACAGACCTGGAACCAAAATCGCGAGGTTCAATACACGGATATATCGTACACAAACGCGTTGTTTCAATCCTCACTATACACCATGAAAGAGTCAAAAAGCCCCAAAAAAAAGAGAATGGTATCCATACAAAGTTAGGAAGTTGACGTTATAGTGGTATGTAGTACCAAATAATACCAAGGAGGATAAAAATTAAGCCAAATCATACACCACAACATGTTTGGCATGTTGTGCCGACCCTACTTAGGTGGGATAAGGGTAAGAAGATAATGATTTTTTCTATTAAAAAGTTTAAGATTTTAGAAAATTCGTTCCCTAGTAAAAACTACAATATCCTTCAATGACTTAAGCGCATTTTAAATTCAATTTTAAAATTTCACTATCTAATACCCGTGGCTTTACTCTCAATAAAACGGTTTTATTTTTTCGCGGATACCACGCGTTTTATCACCAATTGTGCACTGTCTTTGATTTCTTTCATTGGCATTACGTTATTAGCTCTGATGAACACAGTAAGCGCTTCAATTTTATTTAAAGTAGTGATCGCGTAAAGGCCGAAATTCGACGATAATTTTATTTATTAAATACATAGAAGAATAAAAACCAACTAATCCAAAAATTTTGAATTTTGACAAAACCAAAGCTGATCTATAGCTACTAAACAAATCAAAAATAAAGTAAATGTTTTGAGAAACAGAAGAGGAAGAGGTTCCTAACTGATTTCTATTTGCCTTTTTCTATACAGATTTATTATTAACTAGCTTTCGCCATCGGCTTCGCTTGCGTTAATTTACATGTGACGTATTTAACAGTGCTATATCTTTTGTCCGCATGATGCTCTACATTATTGTCTGTACCTTTTGAGAACATACAAGCAAAAGCGTAACAAATAAACAAACTAACATTCTCATTTATAATACTAGTAAGGAAGTAAAGATTGTAATTGTATAACGATAAATATTCCCGAACATGAAATATATTGATAAAACGACGTATGAAAGTGCCATCCTTGAATAAATATTTCAAGAATTCCCACCAAATCAAATGGGCTCGTCTTAGAAAATATGTCGCGTTCTTTGGAATAAAATACGTAACGGATCGAACGAACATACTTACACGAGTTTTCGTAAACAAAGTGATTACATTTGTTATGTATAATATAAACTCCATAATTATTTTTACGACCGACGGACATTTAGTAATGATGTTACAGTGTTGTTTGTTCAGTTTTATACGCCAAAGTTCTATATACATATCATTACAATGAAGTATCTTCTAGTATTTTTGCGAGTAACGTGTTTTCATTTCTGAGCTCTTTCTCTATACATTCATCGACAATATAGTAATATATCACAAGGATTTAATTTTTCTAACTTAAAGACCTTCATCAGTGCACCGGACTAAAGTAGCCGAATCTCGGCTTCTGCTGTGCCCTTGCATGCAATATCGCGAATCTATCTAAGCTAAACTAAGCCAACTATTCATGTATATAACAGTTTGTGAGACACATACCTATATGTGCGCTGCACCAATTTACACGTAGGTATTTTGTGTCTGACAACTAAACTAAGCCAAATTAACAGTTTGAAATCACATGGATATCTGCGTCCCTATTATGTACTAGCTTATGTTCGCGGTTTCGTTCTCGTTAATGTAAATTTGTAGATTGATCCCAGGGAAACAGTATATTTTTTCTAGGTGAAAATCTACCCTACATCTTTCTCCGTAGCCATTAAAATGTGTATGTAAAATGTCATGATAATTGTTTTATTAATTAAAGCGTGAAAGCCTAACAAACAAGCAAACTCACTTTCGCATTTACAACATTAGTGAGGATTCTTCAACATCAAGGCGATAGCAAAAATGCCTAGATATCGATTCCGAAGCTACAAATTCATATTATGTGTTACTTATAATGAGACTTTAACAAAGTGACGAAATAATAGCCTCGCATAATGCTATGAATACTGAGCTAGGCCTAATAAAACGATTTCCCATTTAACACGCTATTATTAGCTTGACCTGTCTCTATTTATGTATGCGTATAATGGAATCTTTGAATGTGATTTTCACCCACTTCAAAATTTTTTCATGGTGGTAGGGCTTTTTCTAAGTCCGTCTGACTAGCTAGCACTCTCAAGTTGAAAATTTGTCGCCAAGCACCTGTTGGTGCGTTCCGGTAGCTACTGCACTTGAGAGACAGTGTCCCTCTAGTCTTAGCACGACTACCATCTTAAACCACATCATCATTTAACATCAGATGACATTGTGGTCAAACGCTAACCTATAAAGTTTAAAAATATGTATATATATATATATATATACATATCAAATTAAATTGAAACTCAGTACACTTATCAAATACTGATGACAATATAAATAAATATAAATATATAAATAAATAAATAAAAATAAAATATAATAATGTAATAATAAGTTTGTCCCATTAATTTTATTAATTAATATTGATAACTTTAAAACTCGACAATTGTTTTATTGATTTTTTTTAAGTCTCTTGACAAACAGAAGAGAAAACGGCACTGAACTCTTTTAGCATTGCCTATTTATAAAAGAAAACATTCAATAATATCTACTTTTCTACAAATAATAAATAAATGAAATGAAATTACTTCTTCGACCGATTTAACGATTTAATCCAATGAAGAATGACTGATATTTATTTTATATACAAGAGTTCTATAGTGAAGCAGTAAAACTTATTCTGGAGCACGATAGTAAACTGTCCTAGTAAAACAGTTCGCAGAGCTGGGGAGTGAGTATTTGTTTTATTAGAGTCGGTCCGTATTATTTTCTTAGTGTTTATTTCTCTTAAGATCTTTTCTTTACTTTTATTTGCGCAACAATGCAAATTTGTACATATAAACAGAGTTGAAATTTCTGTTGGTTGTCAGCATTAATCCTCAAAACGGTCTATGTATAAATAAAATGATGAGGGTCTGTCGTTGTGCACGAATTATTCAAAGACTGCTTAATAAATTCCGATCGATTTTTTTCAGCTTTTCTTTTTAACTGCTTGCTCCTTTTATCTAAGAACATATTTTTCACGACAGTTTAATTTAACATAAAGTTATTAAAGTTACAAAAAATATATAATTTTATAAGGAACACGCGTTCAGCGATGGGTATTTTCTTGTCTTGGAGAAGTAGAACAAAGCGGTGTGACACTTATATTTTCTCTTTGTACATAAAATATACCGTTAATATAATAAAATGGCGAGAGGTTACCGTCGTTCAATGCGATCATATGATACCGGTAAAGTTAAAAGTACTCCTGAACAAGCCCAGCATCCGGCCGCTCTTGTTATATGGCAGCGAAACATGCCCAGTACTAGATAGATATCCAGCAGCTACGCGTCACCGAGATAAAGATGCAGCAATCGATATGTAGCGATACGCGACTAGATCGCATTTAAAACGAACACATTTGTGGCAGTTTTTAAAAGTCACCTCCGCTGGTATGCTCATATAATTCGCAGGGCACTAGACTACGTCGGAAATAAATGTCTTAAAATTACCTTATAATGGCTAAGATCGAGTGGCAGGCCCAATAAACACTGGCAGGACGTTGTGAAAATGGATATGAAGGAGAACAACCTCACACAAAAGGATGCCGAAGAACGGGCAAAGAGAAAGAAGTTATGGCGGAAAGCGAACCCTGGCACCATACCAGAAAAGCACTAGGCAGAACAAGAATAAATGATGCAGAGAAAGTCGTCGCAGGTATCAGCTAGTTAACAAATGTATTTAAATATATATACAAGAATAAAAGTTGAAAGTGAATATAAAGAAAGCAGATAACAATAATAATATAGAAATGCTTATAAAAATAGTAGTTTCTTGATACTGTAATAAGTGTGTATTAAATACTATCGAGATAAACTTTTATTTAGATAAGGACCCAGAAGTGGGAACTAAAACGAAAACGAAAGTTGATCAAAATCTATCCAACAGTATTGCGTGATGCGCGCACAACTACAGACATCTATTATTTTATTTATATAAAGATGCTTGACAATTCTTTCACACAAGATTGCTTCACTTGATTTCAATTAGAATTATAATGAATATTTAGATATTTTTTTTACTTTAAATATAAACTATGAAGAACACATATATTGCTCATGAGACTGCAAACAAGACTAATTGCTTTTTAACGTTGTTTTATGTGTTTTCTAACGTTTTTTTTTTTTTCGAACTGTCTACACTCTTGACCTGGCAAGGCCTCTACAGTTTGACTGGACTAACGTGCGGTGCGCATTACAATAGAGAAGGTTAATAGTATTTTAAACAGAGCGAGTTCATCAAATAGCGTTCACATAAATTAGTTATTAGCTTGTCTAATATTTATTAGTACTGAGTTAGTATATCAGTGGTGGAGTGTGTATAGGCTGATCTTTTACTCAGTTATGGGGTATGTCTAGACTGGTGTTTTGCTCAGTGGTGGAGTGTTATGTTCAGTGTTCAAAAATGTGTCTATTTTCTACTCTTAGGTTAAAAGACTTACCTTCATTCACTTTTGACACTAATATCATTTTGGAAACTTAATTAAAAATTGTTATCTACTAAATATTACTTCAGACTTTTGATGGATCTATCAGTCTAGTAATCTTTAAAGCTCACCTAAATCATAGTGATTGAAAGGTTTCTGAAAGGAAACTTTCGAAATTTCTTTCTACATTATTTCTTAGACTGTGAGAAACTCCTTGTCTCCTGGATAATAAGTAATATTAGCCTGTCCTTCTGTATATTTGGAAAACTAGATTTTACTCTTATTTTGTATTTTAATTGAGTACTAATTTACTTTTCATCAAAGTGTTTTCGTAAATATACGCTTTGTTGTTAAGAAAGCTTTAAAGATTTACTCATGAAATGATGATAAGAAAAGATGCGAATATGGAAAAAATCGTGAAGATAATTCAACTCTTTAAAGAAAGTGATTGAAAAAGTACTAAAAACTTACGTGAAGTGTAAAGAAAGAGAAAGAGAAAAGAAATAATGAAAATTGGCGCTTCATTATTTCGGTCTACTCCAGTCACATTTCAACACTATAAACCAAATATAATCTATAAATTCTATAATTTTATTTAAGACTAAAACAAGAGGATTAGATTTCATGAAAAATAGCACGATCAAATATCTTCAAGCTGATATAGACGAAGCCACGCGAAATTACTTTACAATTTTTTCTTGTATAGAGAGTAGAACCGCTGAAAGATAATCTCTAAAAAAGTTTGAACGAGGTGACGTTTGCCCGAAGACAGTCTTCATAAACTTTTCAAATTAAAACTATGTTAGAAAACTTTTGCCAGTGCTATAATATTATAGAATATACATAGAAATTTATATTATACTTGCAAACCGGTGGACGTTGTCCTGCCCTGATAATAAAAAAAATAATCAGACTACAGCGCCACCTATCGGGTCCAATTTTTAATTTAAAACATTCTTGAATCCATAACGTACGCACAACATTTTTTATCAAAATCTGTTTAGCGGTTTAGGAGGAGTTCACATACAGAAGAATTATATATGTATAATATATTATATGGTTTGGGTGGACTGTCAATTCAACCCTCGTGAGGTACCAATCAATTCTTCCTAATTTGCGTACATTTACTAATCTAAACTGGTAACACTATCGACTGATGGTGAAGAAAAACATCATGAGAAAGCCTGAACCTAGAAAATATTCTTGTAGTACCACAGTATGTGGGACAATATAGAATTGATTTTCAAAGTTTAAAAACGCCAATACGTCATGGTTTTTTTTTTTTTTTTTCCGAACTGACTACACTGTCAACCCGGCAAGGCATCCACAGTTTCACCGGACCACCAAGGGGAGCGCTTAAGGCACTCACCCGATTTTATGTAGGCAACCAGCACAAGGGCGCACGGTGCGCCTCGGCTTGGACTGTTACCGATTATCCCGAGTCTAACTAAGCTTAGGCTAACTATTATTTCATACATATATAAATTCGTGAAACATACACGTGTACCAAGCATGTATGTTTCAGGAACTCATACATGTATCTTGAATCTGACTACTAAGTTAGTATAAGCTAACTCCGTTCGAGAAAGGGGTTCAAAATAAAAATAAAAAAAACAACCCAACCACTATGTGTACCTACATGTGTGTATGTGCACGTGTGTGGGGTGATCGGTGTTGTGTGTCAAAAACTAGTGTTTGAAAATTAATTCAGTGTCACTGTTGTCGCGCAAGCAACGTGCTCGAGGGCTCCATTCCGGAGGATCGGACCTCAATAATACGTCATGGGCTGTCGTGGTGATTATACTCATACTTTCCCTCAGAAGAAGGTCTATGGCTCATGCAGAGGGTCATTTATAGGCTGATGTGATGTCGTGATATGAAAATTGTTAAACATGGCTATCTATCTACTGGTATGTTCTTAAGTGTTTTGAGCATTTGAAATAGTCGTAAGTCAAAATACCAATGATGAAACATTGATTGTTATTGTATGTGATACAGGTATACCTGGGAATAATAAATTAGTTTTCATTTTCAGTCTTAAAAGACAGTAAAGCAAACTGCGCGGTAATCGGTGACGTATAAAAAATGCGTTTCTGAAAAGTGCCAGTGACACGTTATACGTGATACGTTACAGCTTAAACTACATTCAAAACTTTCAAATTCATTGGAAATCTGGTAATGCATAAAAAGAATTAGACAAGGCACGTAGACTACCTGTAGATGCTTGTACAGTCTCTCCGTGGCCAAGAAATGACGTATTTAGGTTGTGACATAATATTTGGATAGGATTTGTAAAGGTCACCATCATCTTGCCCTTAGCCCACCTAAGTAGGGTCGACACAGCATGTTTTCCTTTTCCACTCTCCCCTGTTCGATACCATTTCAGTATTCACACAATCCAGCCACATCTTTCTCGGACTCCTCTATTTCTTTATCCATGTATTTTCAAACCTAAAACTTATCTTGTTACATGACTTTCGTCTCTTTCCATAAAAATCCTGTATCATGCTAACCTATCACTCTTCAACTTCTCTCTCACTGGTGCTATTTTCAAACTACCTCTGATATACTCAGTCTTATTTTAATTCAATCTGGTTACACAACACATTCATCTCAACATTCGCATCTCTGCCACATGTAAGCTTTTCTCATCCGTCTCTTTCGTAACCTAGCACTCGGATCCATATACCACAACTGATCTTATTATAGTTTTATACACCTTCCCCTTGAGTTCCAACAGCATGAGCTGAAAAGTGGTTATAGCAAGAAATTATTGGCAGTAATGGATAAATCCGTAATACGTTTAGCATTATAAATAGAGATTATATTAAAAACAATATTATTTGCGTATCAGGTCGATGATCCCTGCGTTGAGTGAGTAAGACCATTTCAAAATATAACTAGACTATTACAAATGAAGTGTATTCTTCATACGTTTCATGGAAATAAATCATAAATATAATGACGTTCGAAAGATTTCCTCTGAACGGAATAACTTCACAAGAATAATATTTTTAATACGTCTTCTATATTTAAATTGCCACCTTTTTGATCTGGAGCGGCATTATCTATTTTCATTTAGTTTGTTGAACTCAAAAATAAATTGGTATGTTTATCCATATTTATAAAAAGTATTTTGAAGTGTTTACAAAATAATATTATTGAGAAATTAATTTCGGATCTAGGAAATTAGCATGAGATGGCTTACTGATTTCAAAATATAGTTCAACTGAGTTTAACTCCTAGTGGTTGAGTGAATTGACCCGTGGAATATCAATCCAATGTCCGCAGGTTCGAACTATGGCGTGCACCAATTATTTTTTCGGAATTCGGCTACATTTACTAATTTCAAATATTAACACTAGTAACTAAAGATGAAGAAATACATCGTGAGGAAACCTGAATCTGAGGAATATTCTTGTGATAATTATAGTACGTAAGGAAGGAAGGAAGGAAGAAAGAAAGAAGGAGGAAAACAAATTTATTTGCAACACACAATTAATACAGTTATTAATACAAATGATAACATACATGTAATTTAAACAAGTAAAAAAACATACAAATAATAATTATGAATTTTATATGTGTGTGGCAAATGGCCCTGCGTCAGCATCTGGCCAGGACCCAGAGAGTTATGTCTGCGCTAAGCGATGATGTGTGTGTGTTGTGTAGTGTAATTTGTGGCGATTAGCGCAACAGAGTTATTTGTCTCTTGGAATAATAAACAATAATTCATAATAAATAGACACATACTTACATAATACATACATTCATTACATACACATTCTGACTTTATATAAATTAGTGCGAGTAAATACACATATACTTATAAAATAAAAAGTTATAGAATAATAAAAGAAAATAAAAAAATAAATATCAGACTAAAATTATTGTATTGATAGAAGAAAAGCTTTAATTTTTGTGCTGAATGTTAATAAAGACAATTAATTTAGAATTGGTGGAGGTATGTTATTCCAGCATTATGTAGCCAGATACCTGAAACTAAAACTAAAGGCAGTAGTTTTGTGTTTTGGTATTCTTAAATTACGTACAGTAGCATGATTCTCAACTTTCCGCTGTTGGCCTAAACACTCAAGCTTATTGTACAGGTATGTAAGCTGATGAGACTTCACAATTCCGAAGAGTAGTTTGGTGAAATATGACTTATAGGCTTATATAACTTTATAAGCACCATGTATTCAGCTATGTAATAAGTGAGGCAAGCGGTGTAGAGCGCATAAGTAAGAGAGGGGAAGTAAATGGATAACGTTGTTTAAAAAAAGATTTTGTAAGCAAAGCATAACTGTGCTTTATTTTTTTTGTTTCCGTTGTACATGAAATATATTATTAAGATAGTAAGCAACGCACACGAAGTCGCGAATATCAGCTAGTTTTATTTAATATAACTGATACTCCTTATAAAAACAGATTTAAGCTTGTAGTTTTTGAACAGTTTATTTACTCATAGAATAAGAAAATTCCGTGGCAGATAGTACGCTACATGAAAACAACAAAACTAATTAACTCACACAATGCCCACATTAATAAGGCGCTCCACTATTACCGTACATGTCCTAGACATTTCCCCGCCATAATTAGAATAAAACGTACATGAAGGAAGCTTAGAAAACAGGTCTATTTGCATATCTCACTCGGGTTATACTGAAGTAAATGGCCTATAAAATGCTTCGATAAAGGCCGATGTAAAGCCAAGGAGTAATTCTGCGACGCTCGAATTTACTTTGAAAATGTTTTGTAGTTTTGACAATAAATATAATGAAAAGCTTATAAAATGTTTCAGTATTTTTTTTTTATATTTTCTGGGTCAGAGTTCGAGATTTCATTACAAAATCCACCAAAAAGACCAGTAAAGGTAATCAAACAGATGCTACATTTATCAATAGTACGGAATTCTGTGGTGTTTTCCTAAACAAGAAAAAATTCCGATTAAAAAACACGCATTCATAAATTACTAACTAATACCCGTGATTTCGTTATCCTTGTTTATCATATATCAGCAATATGCTTTACGTACAAAAAAAACACATAAATTAATTAAAAGCAAAAATACACATTGTTTACAAACATTTTTTGTAAACGATATTATTCGTTTACTTCCCGTCTCTTATATATTCACACTACACTGCTTGTTTGCCGCTTGCTCACTTCTCTACGACAAGAAAACACACATCATTGAACGTGATAAAAATAGTAGTTTCTTAAAACTTTAATAAATACATATAAAACGAAAATATCGTGAATTTATACCGTGAATGATATTGATGAGCGCACTTTAGCATATTTCTATCATTTTATATATATATAAATAGTTAAAAGGAACTCATACTTTTTATTTTCTTCAAGATATAGTCACATAAAACAGTTGAAGAAAGAATATAAATGCGGAATATACGCAACGTTTAGCCTATTATTTTAAATCATCTATTATGTACTAGACATGCTTTTAAAGGACAATAATCATCTTCGCATTATAGTTTTACTTCTTACTCGTATTTGATGAGAAATCCTAATTTTTGTATTTAACTAGTTAATTAATTACCTCTGAGCACTATGTATCAATAATATTTTAGTTCCATAATCACTCAAGCAAAAAGAGAAACGTAAATTCAAACAAGTAATTGAATCAGCCTGTACGCGATAGTGAGACGTTCGGATGGACCGTTTCCTTTAAAGTGCTCCTAGTGACGTTGAATTTAACTTGATATACTATCGAATAGTCAACACACACTACCTTACAGTCGACATGATAGTGTCTGCGTGGATTTATCTGTATCTTGAGCCTCATAAGAACGAAAGCTGTAACTCCTTGGCAATGATACAAACCCACGTCGAACAACGCGTTGTCCGATCATGCTAATAATCATTGAACAATAATTGCTTCCATAGCTTAAGTTTAAGCAGTCGTATATGTAAGATAATTTACAAATATATATATTTCTTCATCCAAATCTTGTAATATTATGGTTGAGTACTTGGATATTAAAACAATAGAAAAACAGTTATTAAAGCGAATAGTACTATAAATAATTAATCTTATTATAAAGATTACAATTAAAGATAATACAGTTCATTGGTGACGTCTTCAGTTATGGTATTTATCGATGTAGGTTCGAAGTTAAGTTGAAAGTTTCAGTTAAATGGTAATGGGATTTTTTTATTACTTGACTGGCAAGCTATCGCCGTTAAATTCAAAATGTCACTAAAATTTGTCACCAAGTATATATATGCATATTCTGGAATCTACATTTTAAAGCTAGGTTCTCAGTATCTTAGGTCACGTTGTCATTAAATATACCTATAAACTAAAAAGGAAACTATCCAGGCTTAGTCTATTCTGTCGGACTTTTCACTATATCTTTTGATATTCAGAGGTAGTATTGCAGTCCATGACTAAGCATTGTATATTGTGCCCTAAATTTTCTTTTCATGATACTATTATGATACTTTAATGGGACTAAATAGTGTCTTGATAAATAATTCTAGTTGTGGTAGATCCTTGTCGCTTTACATTGTTGAATGTTTTAAGAATCATTGCAGTTTAAGATGCAATGATTGATTTCTGTTATGATATCTTAAACTGTCACTCTTCTTAACTCAATCATTATCATCTTTTTATCGTTATCCTACCCAAGTAGGTTCAGCACAACGTGTTTTCCTCTTCTACTCTACCCTGTCAGATGTCATCTCACTGTTTTTTTTTTTTTTAATACTTTATAGGTTAACGTTTGACCACAATCTCATCTGATGTTTTATGAAGATGTGGTCTAAGATGGTAATCACGCTTAACCTAGACAGAGACTGGCTCTCAAGTGCAGATGCCGGAACACAGTAACAGGTGCTTGGCGACAGATTTTCATCTTGCGGGTGGGCTAGCCAGACGGACTTAGAAAAGTCATACCACTATGCTATGGTTTCATCACGATGTTTTCCTTCACCGAAAGCTCCGACTAAGTTGCTGGGATTCGAACCTACGTCCTTCGATACTGTGTCCAAACACACTACCAACTGAGCCATCGTCGCTTCCAACTGTTTCCACTAACTGTAAGTATGATAGTATTAATGTACAGTTTAGTACATTTGTTTGCTGGAGATTATAACAAACTACAAAACTATAAGTAATAAAACATTATAACTAAAATGTGAAATTGTATTTTCAGGTCTGTCGCACAATACTTCTCACATGTTATATCGTATAGGCGAGGTAGCAAAACTTTCAATCCGTAACTTTGCTCAATTCGGCAAAATCGACGACCTGGTGAAGGAAGGCGAAGAGGATAGCAATGTATACGACCAATTCTCTGCACCGGCTATTGGCGTAGGGAGTGGAAAAGCGGAAAATATGGTGTTTGCAGATGGACAACATAGTTTGGTAAGTTTTGGTTTTCACGAAAGTCCAACCTGTAGTATTCAAATTAAATGTTTTTCTTATTTTAATATATAATCTTTAGTTTTCCAACTTATAAATACATTTTACCATTAACAAATTTATACAGGTGTCACTTATCTGCCGTATTATCCCGTCGCCGGACTGGTTCATTGGTGTGGACAGCTTAAATCTTTGCGTCGACTCGTCGTGGGTAGATCAAATTACTTTGGACGTGAGTGAACTACCATTTTATTATTAGCAACGAAAAGACGCTCACGTGATGCTCACGTATTGCTTGTGTGAAAGTAGAATATTACCAAATATCTACACATAGTTATTATTTTTATGGTTTGTTGTATTTTATTGTATGATAAAAAAAAGTATCATAAAATTTTGCATAGTTATACATTCCTTCATTATGCATTATTGAAACAATAGAAACAAAACACAGACATTTGGCTATTCAAGCTCAATATCAGTATATCCTATGCTCGTCAGGAAGTTACATATCTGGCAACTATGAGTTTTTGGATAAATATAACATTTTAAAATCTTATAGTCGAAATATTTACTGTAATATACTATTAAACTGAATATAACATAATGGGTATAAACTTGCCCTATGCTTTAGTAGTTAAAGAGAAAATTCAAGAAAGCAAAAACTTATATTTATACTTATCGAGATTACTCCAGATTTTTTTTTTAATGTTTCAATGTTTTATAGGCACGCGCTTCGCCTCGATCTCACCTGATGGTAAATGTAGATGAGGCCAACGATGGATCGCGCTTACCCGCTAGAGTTCTGTTACTCTCCTCTTGGATACTCCCAAGTTATAGGAGGATGGGAAGACAGACGCAGGGAGTGAATTCCATTCCTTAGCCGTACATTTAATTAAATTTGGAAGCATATCGCTTCGTACGAACTACGGGAATATCAACCACATAAGGGTGGAAACCCTCACGGCGTCTAGTCGTCATCTGATGGAATGCCCTATGAGTAAATTTGATGAATTCTTCTAATGTTGGGTCTATTTTTAATTTAAAAAAAAGTAAATCATAATTGATAATGTGATTCGAAAGAGATAGACTATTTGATTAATTAATAATTATTGTGTTCAAAAGTTGTAATTTGAAAAACAAAAGTTCATCGACTTAATCCTTATGCTTTTAAGTTGGAGCCCCTGGATGCCGGTGCTGCTAGTGGTTTCACTTTTACTGCCCCAAGATGGGAGACATCACCTCCAGAACCTGTAACCAAACATAAGCCGAGAGTACCCAATCATCCTGCTGCCGGTTTTTACTATCCAGAATTGAAAGAATTACCAGCTATCGCCAAAGTGGAGTTTACAAGGGTATCATAAACGTTATTCATTCCTATAGTTGCAAATTTGTGTAATTTCTAATGTTTGATCCTTCTTTGTTTAAAAACTTGATTTAAACTAGTACAATTGATGTTTTAATTTATTTACAAAGTATCAAGTAGGTGGGTATGTAGTTTACGTTGAAATTTAATATTAATAATAAATAGCAATGAAATAAACCTTTCACTTTCTATATTGCGTGTTTAGTTCGTCCGTGTTTCTACTGAGCGTGTTGATGTCAATTAAATTAAAGATAACAAAAAGATTGATCGTATGCTTAAAATCTTAAAACACATAATAGAACTGTATTCTTTATTCTAATTTATCAATAGTAATATAGAGAATTACCCTGAGGTAGTTAAAAGTTTAAAAAGATTATAGGTATATTAATAAGCCCTTTATGTAAGCAGTTCAATATAAACAATCCATAATATTGCTTTGAATACGCCTACGCGAGCACGCTTCATACATCAGCGCTGCCAGCGGTGTGTAATTTAATGGGCTTAAAGTGTTTAATAGAATTATTTACTCCGTGTTACTCCATCCTATTCACTACACGTGTAATATGATATAATACACTCTACTTAATTATAATAGTAAGGTGGGTACAAGTGTGAGGAAGCATGCCTTAGAACATGGCAAATTAAAGCCGAGATATCTTCCTCGCGTTACAAGCTCGAAGGAAACTATGGTCGTAATGTACAAAATCTAGTCTCGTCGTACATTTGCTCTTTTGTCAATTTTTTTCTCGTAATCGCACAATAGGTAAGTTAAAAGAATACAAAAAACAAATAACCGGTATATGTGTAACACTCAATTCAAATTCGGTGAACACATGTGTTATTCCATCTTGATTTTAAGCAATAGAGTCTTATAATGAATAATCACCTGGGTCACATATTACGAAAAATACTATGATGTCATTTAAAACAATTTTATTGAAATTCTTTATTGCATTGCCTTATGATGTCATTTACATTCATAAATGTGACCATCCTTAGAGATACAGTACTAATAAAAATAATTTCAGATAAGGCAGTACTCTACGAAAGAACTCAACGACCTAATCCGAAAAGACTTGATCGCAAAACTGAAGCAGAAGGACAGACGTAAAGGCATACCGAAAAGAAAAATCGTGAAAAAAGATGGACCAAAGGATTACAACAGAGATATTACTACAAAGAGTTACATCGAGCACCTAAAAGATTTGGAAGAAGAACCCTTAGGAACTCCGTTACCTAACCTACCAGATAATAAAGTAGATGTTATTACCAAACCTACTATGTAAGTTATAAATTTAAAATGTAATCTACATATTAATTTAGAATGGGGTCTAATAAATGCATAGAAATTTTACCATTGACCCAATTAGCAGTGAAAATGTTAAAGAAAATTATGAACCTGACTATGGCTCAAGCAACTGTCGAAACCCTTGGGCACATTTTTTTTCCTACGATATAGCAGCGTTTGCACTAACTTTTCCCTCAAAGGAAGATTTTCAACTTAGTCCTCAGGAGCATCTAATTTTGGCTAAATTATACTAACTGTATAACTTAGTAAAAGCTAAAATACTACAGTACTTTATTAAGTATGAGATTATCACAGATTTCGTTTTTGTAGCTCGACGTCTATTTACGCTCAATCTGAGTGCTAGTAATCATGCCAACTCCGCTCTTGACAAGGAATCTATCATTTCCTTGATATTATTGAAGACTTCCGGAAGAGTTTTTAGTTTACTAAGGTGTTTAACACAATATTCAACCAGAACTTTTTACTTCAACAGTGTCGGTCTTACTCTATCTTCCTTTTCTATGCTCACTCTTCGAGGTCTAGATGAAAATCCTGTCTGTATATAGACGAACTTTGTACACGTTTATTTCTTCTCCAAAATCGTAAATAGATGTGTATAATATTGAAGTTTAATTTTCTTTTATTTCATGTTTACTTGAAGTGTTGTAAAAGTTGATGGTCAAAATAACAAGAAGTGATCTAATGTATTTTAGGTCAAGCCTTGGTGTGTATCTAGTGATTTTTTTTTAAACTTTGTATTAGTGTATTAAATATCATTTAATTGGTATACTTCCGACTGAAAGGAAGGAAAATATCGAAATGAACCCTAAACACTTTAAATTTGATCTCGTGGCATTATCATGCAACTAAAAACTATTGAATTCTACATTTTTCAATGTCTAAGTCGCTGTTACCTCGTGAAGTACTGTCTCCTATGTTGTGTACTGTCTCATTCTCGAGAAGACATATTTATCTAACAATCATTATTTATAACAAAAAAATGACCAATAATTCTGAGAAATTTAAATTATTTAACAGTTTAAAATAATTTTTGTATCCTACTAAGTACTTATAAGAAAGTATGTGATGAAAAAATGTATAATTTTTTTTTTATTGTTAAGGTAATTATCATTTAGTTTTGAATTTATATGAATAATTTCAATACCAACGGTTTTATAAGAAAAAACAAACGAAGGCAACTTAACAGTGTTACAAATATACTGAAATTTAAAATTTTCACAGCTGTACCAAATAGAATATTAATTATAAACACAGCTACAAGAAAACTCACTCGAGCTACATTAAAATTGACACAGTTCCCATATCGTGTGTACATTTGAGACATTTATTATTACTTTTCCATTAATATTAGCATAATAAGGGAATAAAACCGACTTTATTGTTCTGTCGTGTGAGTGCTTTTACATAAAATTGAATACATTCTTTTGATTTACACATATTTTAGTATATTTATTATTTATGGATATAGATCATCGTTTTTCAGTAGAACAAAATAATTATTTAGTATTTTTTTCTTAATTTATTTAGTTTGCTACAGATAAATATTTAATAATAATCTTATGAGATTACCAGTTTATAGCCGATCGCTTTTATAATCAGCATCAAATTTTCAAATTCTGACAAATCCTAGTTCTATATTTTTCGCACATACGGTGGTACACAAGAACATTTCTCTGGTTCAGGTTTTCTCACGATGTTTTCTTGCACCTTCAGCCGATATTGATACCAATTTAAATTAGTAAATGTACGCGAATCCCGAAAAAATCATTGATACATTCAGGGGTTCGAACCAGCGGATATCGGATCGTTAATCCATCGGTCAAACCACTAGATCACCACGGCTTAACCCGCTCGCTTTGCTGTGCATAAAATAAACTTTTAATTTAAAAAAAAATGTTTAAAGTCGATAATAATGTTACTGATTGTCAGTATGAATTTAGCAAAAATGTTGTTCCGCGTAAACGTACACGTGGGACGTGCACGATACTGTGCATTGCCCTTTAATTTGTTATATTTACATGGAATCCTATTTTATCCAAGGAAAAATTTCAAAGAAAAGCCTAAGTTGCTCCTTATAACATCAACTATCTGTCAGTGAAAGCTTCGTCAAAATCGATCTAACCGTTTCCGATATTAGCCGGAATAGACTGACAGAAAGGCACTTAAATTTTATTTATTTGTATAGATTACTTTATGTAATACTTTTCAATTTAATTTTAAGAGAGAATAAATTTAGCCTTTTACATGAGTCGATACCATATTATTATTAATTATATTTCTAATAACTGTTTTATGTTTTGGCCTCAGTACGACTACAACAGAAGCAGAGTTTGACAGTGAGTTACGAGATATGGACGATGTTATTCTGGCCGTTGCTAATGGACGTAAACTGGGTCTTCGCAAGCACCTACCGAGACATTTCAGGCATCGTTTGCACAATGCCGTCAATAGAATCCATCGTAAGTATAATATAAACTATCACCAAACCTTTAAAGTATTCTAATTGTATTGTAGTCCGGTGATACTGTAGAGGCCTTGCAAGGTCAACAGTGTAGTCAGTTCGAAAAGTAAAAAAAATATTCTAGGCTTAGTCTTTTTTGGAAATTTGATAAAAAAATGAACCTTCCTTACATTCGTAAACTGAAATATATAAAACTATATGATGTAAACACACTTTTTAGGATTACATATCTATATTTGGATTAACCATAGTACTGAATGTTTATTTTGTAGACACTTTAACACCGTAGGCTAATTTAGCCAGATAGATGTTAGTTTTCGAAATTTGTTCTCAAGCTCTTAAATGGAATGCGTTATTGACATTTTTTCAGTCTACTCTATGC
The DNA here is from genome assembly GCA_035772565.1 of Antheraea assamensis. NCBI lineage: Eukaryota > Metazoa > Arthropoda > Insecta > Lepidoptera > Saturniidae > Antheraea > Antheraea assamensis. The sequence continues at coordinate 719,380 of JAQQSE010000141.1, forward strand.
GTATAATTGCTCTAGAATATTCTTAAAGTTAATAAAAATAAACAACATATTCGAATAGTTGATACATAGAAAAACTATTAGGCTATAATTGATTTTAACAAATCCACAGCCAACGACTGCATAGTATCAGAATGGAGCGAATGGAGCTCTTGCTCTGTAACCTGCGGCTTCGGAGACAAATTCCGTCACAGAAGTGTGGTCCGGCAGAACAAAAAAGGTGGCCGAGCTTGTCCAACGCTCACCGACAGAAAACACTGCGGCAATGTCAATTCTTGTATAAAAATGGATTATTTTGATTGGTGAGATGTGAATACATTTTTACTTTAATTTGTGTTATTTATTTATATTCCCTTAAATCTATGTCTTACAAATTCTTTTGCACATAAGATAAAGAAACAGTAGTCATAGTGAAGATGGCCAGTAAAACCAGGGCATAAGTATAAAGGTAACTAAATATACCCAAGATTATTCCAGAAGGAATAGAAGAAAATAGTTATTCCCATTTTACGTAAACCGAAATTTGGTAAAAGTTCTTACTCATTCCCGCCCTTTCTCCTTTGCTAAGAATTGACACAATTTTACAGTCTTTGACAAGTTTTTTTAAGATTTAAAAAAATCAAAAGCAATACTATGACGTATTCAGCATAAAAAACCCCGACCCCAATGTCATCAAAAATAAACAAAACGTAGACCTCTAAGCCCCTATGGTGCTCACTTAATTCTTGAATAGCCCCTAGGCGAATCACTACTTTCCCTTCACTCATGACGATCAATAAATCAATCAAGCTTCATCAATTTAATCAATATTAAATTAGTTTATCTGGAAAACGTCTGATCTATCCTGGTTATATAGAAACTTTAAACTACGATAGACAAACATAAGGTAACGGACAGTCTTCATTACCCATAATGCGAGATTTCGGTTCAATAAATTTTAATCACAGGAAACTAGGTAAAAGCTCTGAAGCAACAGAGCAAGTGAATCGTAAAGTGGGACAACTTTACGACCGACAGCGAGTATCAATAAAACGTTGAATGTTACAAGCCAGATTACTATATGAAAGATTAAGCAGCTTGCTGACCAAGTTGAATTGTTGGGGAATATTCCGCGAACATTCTATTCTCAAAGTCTATTATGATACACGCATTTTTTCCGCAGCACAATGTGACCATACTGTACCTGACCATAGTGCAATTAGAAGGCAATGAGGAGCACCGAGAAATATACAATCCAATGCCAATTACCCATGTTATGCTTACCTACAAACCTCTTGGCAGGTAGATGTTTTGTAGCCAGAAATGCGACAACCTAAAAGGCAGTCGTTAATACAGACTTATCACAGCGTATTCATGACAATAGTCTACCCCATCTAATTAGTATACAAATTATTTGATCCTGAAAAGCGTTACTCCTATGGGTGTCAATATAGCGAATATCACATAATGAATAGTGATTACAATCTATTATCATACAATTGCCAAGTCACTCGAAAATAATATATTAGCATGATTAAATAAGGAATTATAAAGTTAAAACATTATATCAGTTGAAATAATTGACTGAACTAAGGCTTTTTCGAAGTTTCGCATACTTTTAACAACTTCAAATTAATAGAAACACTACGACTTGCTTATAAAGGGCGCTATGTAGTAAATAAACTTGAAAATTTGAAGAATATTGTCGTATCACCAACATTACCATATATTAGCGTTGAAAATTGCCGATATGCGTGGACTGGCGTAATAAATAAAACCCTTGTAATTCTTACGGGATTTTTTTTTGTTATTATCTAACGATACATTAACATGAGTCCGAGATCCAAATACTTGTATACATTTTATAGGATCTCAAACTACTGCTGCAAACTTTGGTTGCATTAACGTTGATTTAGCTATCCTTCGGGAACAGTACTTTTTTGTAAATAAAAAGTACCCTATGTCCTTTTTGTACCCTCAACAACGTGTAGCTTTGAAAGCGTCCTTCACTTTGAAAGCAGGATAAATATCCGCAGAAAAATTGATATAAAATATTATGTGAATCTCCAATGAGATGAAGTGAAACATACACACACAATATCGAAAACGCGTAAGAGAAAATGTAATTTACCAAAAAAAAAGAGGATCAAACGTGGTGGCAGTTCTATCGTCATCATTCAAAGTAAAGCCGCAGGGATATCTCGATTATGACCGTCGAAGACCGAGAAAGGGTAGTAAAGGCACACCGGTCCATTTGTATTCCGATCGTGATCTCCTCAAAATCAAGGAGTATGTGATTCGATTTCTGTTCTATTGTACTATTTATATGGAGATGTTTTAACCAATTTTCCTTTTCAGGTCCTTTATATTTTTACGTCCCTCAAATGTCCAATGTTCTGAGACATTTTCGATGAGTTTTTTCAGTATTATGTTTATTACACTTTACATTTAATTGCAGTGTTTTATTTAGCAATACCTATTAAATATAAAAAAAGTTATTATAAATGAATCAGTTTCTTTCTTATGCCTTAGCGTTTTATACTTGAGGGGTTGATCACAATTTCATTTGATGTTAAATGGCGATGTGGTCTATATAGGTGCTTTGCGATAAATTTTAAACTTGATTGTTGCCAAGCAGACTTAGAAAAAGCTCTACAACTAATGGTTCATATCTATTTTTATCTTGACCAAAAGTTCTGGATCATTCGCAGGACCTATAACTATAACCACTAGGCCATCATGGCCTTACAACTTAGCAATAATTAAGATTTCTTAGAAACTTTAATTTGATTTCTCTTAGGATTTTAGTCTGGAATAAATAGATCTAAATAAATACACAAGTATCCTAAGCAATATTTATTTCATAAATGATAGTTTTATCTGTTTTATTTTTAACCACAGTATTATTTGATGGTGAGTTACAAAGTCATCGAAGGTGGCTACAATGTCTACAAGGATTTGCAGTGCAGCTGCTGGAACACACTTATACATAGGCGTCAGGTTTTCAATTTGAATGCATGTAAGCGCATTACATCACAACGGCTGCACCAATTTTGCTAATTCCTTTGTATTGATATTATAATTGTCAAGACAAGGTTTGTATAAAAGAAAATGTTTGAAATATCGTAGGGAAAGTACAAAATAGAATTTAAAAAACTCTCCATATCATAACTGACTGACACAGATGACTAGAGACAAAACTTAATATATTGAAATAATTGACCGAATGTGTTTAATTCCATCCTTGTACTAGGGAATATTTGTTCTCATTTTCTTATACTTTTTCTTTAATTCATTTTCTTTTAATATATTCATATTCTTATATTTTCTTATAGCCCTGCAAAGTTATATTGCAAAAGATATAGAAGAAAATGTCCGAATATCATGCTATAGTTTCATAACAATATTTTCTACCATTAAAATTTAAGACTCGTTGTAGGATTTAGACAAGCAAAGAGATGCGGTCTTCAAATATTAAACCACCGAGTTTTAATTCGTTCTGAATTATCAAGGAGGATTTAGTCACAAAATAAAAGGCATTGCATATATTATCTATAGTATAAATAAAAATGGTGTGAATATCTCTATAGAGATATATTGTTCACTCAATGGGAAACATAAATTGAGTGACTCATCGCGAGTTACATACTAAATACGTACAACTCCTTACACTGAGGTTGTCATCGGGGTTTTTAGACACTAACGCGTATTTTCGTCGAAATACATATTTCAGATTCAAAGCATATTTTTCGTCTGAAAAATATATAAGCGTGATATAATGAATTTTCGGGGAAAAATATTGATAATCATTCATTAATACATTTTGAAAATAATGTTTATCTTTAACAGAATCTACATCGCATATCGGTTCCTAATGTCTTGTCTCTTTTGCGCATATCTTTTTTTTACCTCTCATATATGTTTCACTATATCATTCATGATATCGTATCGTATAAAATAGACATATTTTCTATCTAAGTTCTACATCTGTTTATGTCATATATTTACAAAACAAACATATTTCCTTTCATTCAGTTCGGGATGCTTGAGTTGACACGCTTAGCTGACTTTTATTGTTTGTTGTTACTTTAGATCTTATATCAAGTTTTACGTTTGTATATCACTAATATAGAGCAAGAGTAACTACTTTTTTTGTCATAATTTTATTATTGGAATTATTTCTATTTTTTTTACATAATTCCTAATGATATTTGCAATAACAGTTATTGTGTGACAATTTCAACCAGTTATCGGCTATAGTTCGAATGAAAAACCTTTTAAAATTAAGGCGGACAGCGTAGACGTAGTAGCAACACGAGGTCTTTTCTGGCAACTGGACCCTAAAAATATTACTATGAAATATACCTTCGTCTATAAATACAGAAGCTCCAGCGTCATAACCACAATATGACGTCAGGACGTATCCCGCCCGCGATAGCGCTGACTGAGCAGATTTCCTAAAAGGGTTTTCTATTATCAGACTCGCAAAATTATATTTTACAAGCCATGGCCCGTGGCTTCATCTACGTCTCGTATCTTTATAAATGCTGACGCCGCCATGCATTATTTATCTTTGTGCAACTGTAACGGATTGTAAAACGCACGCCGAAGTAGCTCTCAGATGGCAAGAGTTTTGAATGAATACTTTATTGCATTTTTGAGTTTGTACACTAGCAAACTTAAAACCACAAGGTATTTTCATTCACTTTACCAACAGTATTGTTGTCAAACATAAAAGTTATTGTGAGTAGTACAAATATAAAAGAAACAAAGAAAAATGAATAAACTAAAAAACATAAATAGTGTATTGACTGGATAAAACGAATACATATATAAGATAAATATACTCATATACGTATACATATATATATATATATACGTACATACATACTTTCATACAAATATATATCAATCAGATAATAATAAAAATGTATACACACAGCAAAAGTGAATTATAAATAGAAATTGTAAAATCACGAACACTCTGTCTCCTGTATGTCAAACAAATAACGATGAACCTGAGTCTAAAGTTATTTCTTCAATTTTCTTGGCAGTTATCGTTATGTTATAATTAATTTAAATGATGTGTTTATAGATTCTAGCCTGTGTGTTATTATTCTAATGTATAAGCTGTGTATTACTATAAAGTTTTAACAAAATTCATGAAATACCTTTTGCTCGTTTACAGTTTAATAGGATACTGAATTTTATTTGCACAGAACACATGTTGCAATCAACAGTGGCTAGAACAGAAAAGGGAAAAATATGTAGACAATAGCTCCCTCTCCCCAAAAATTCAAATCAATATTCTGACGATCTAAAGTATTCCAACATTATGTTATTAAATTATTTTATGGGAAAGATATCTAAAATAGCAAAAATATTGTATCCCACTCTTAAACGAAATCCTGTATGCACCTATCTTTAATGTACAATTGTTTAGTACAAACGGTTGGTGAGTTTTTGAACGTCAGGCAAGTACTACCGCAGTCGATGCCCACGAAGAGTAATCCGCTTTTTAATACTGAACTTGAGAATGCATTTGTGTACTGTCTTTCGTAGAACAATATCAATCACTGTTGAATTCTTGGTCCGAGGCGTGAATCAATCACGAACTATTGTTCCCCTCGAAAATGGCTTCCGCGTTTAATGTATTGGAAAATTGAACGATTCCACTCCGTTAATAGTTAAATTTCATTAACATTTTTTTAGGCTTTTGCTTAATTTATGTTCTTCTATAACTGTATTTAAATTCTGAGTAATTAAAGCACGAGCCAAAATCAGTGTTCACTATTTAAACAGATTTTTGTTTCGGTTTTCAAATTCATCAATTAATGAATTTATCTATTATATCTTCTTCCAAATTGTAACCTTATCTTATTTAAGTAAAGTCAGCGCATACTTTTGGCTTCTATTCTCCTCCATCAATCGTTTTGTTTTTGTATATAATTACTCATACAACTCATCCAGACTTACTTCTGTCTTCTTATACACATGTTTTCAAACACTTTCAACTTACACTATTCTAGTTATATGACGGATATTTCTCGTCATTATATATATATTATATCCATGTCAGCTATCAGAGGTAGAGTATGTTACATTCTTACTGGCTTAAACGGCACGGTGTTCTTCTCACACCTTTTTGCAGAGGAGCAGAAACTGTCTTCGCATTATTTCCGATCGAACTGGCAAGTATCGGTCCCTCGTAAGGCGCCTGTAACATTTACATACTACACTAACCTACTACCGCTTACGCTTCTTGACTCGTTTTTTACTAGAGAGTTTTCATACTTCTAACATAATTTACGTGCATACGCATTAGCAGGTAGGTTTCAACGATTGCCTCACTTCTATTATGATGCTGTTATGAATTCAGATACCACCGAGAATAATTCATCTTTTGTCTGATCCACGTATTACTGTTCTGAATCTGGATGTATTTTGTCTTCCTTAAGATTTAAAATTTGTAAGATTTTCGCTACTCTGCTCTTAATCCTTTTTTTCTAACTGATTATACGTTGTTGGCTTGATGGGCCTTAACAATTTCACCGGACTCATAGGCCGAAGGCTTATGGCCCCCCGCCACTTGACAACAATTCCAAGAGTGCCAAAGTGGTCGAACTCGGTGGCTCCGTGCTACCTTAAATGCTACAACGCGAACCTAGGTAAGCTAATCATACATATTCGAATTATTGAAGCATACATGTGTGCCTCACGAATTCAAACATATATTATGTATTTGTCATCTCGACTAAAACTAAGTTAACCAAGTTCGGAAAACAAGGGGGAAAAGAAGTTAAAACCCTTCTACCATATGAGTACCTACCCGTATATGTACACGTATGTGAGGGTGATCTGTGTTGTGTATGTTAAGCTAGTGAGTGAAAGTAATCAGTGTCACTGTATCGCGCTAACAGCGAGCTCGAGTGCTCCACTCCGGAGGATTGAACATAGGCTTGAACAGCTGCCGAGGGTACCGTGGCAGGTAGCTCTTGATCCCTAGTGTCACGTAGCCATTAAAGTAACCCTGAATCGCGTATTATCACGACATGCGATGGAACTTATTTCGTTATTCGTAATAATATATGTATACGTAATAATAATAACTACAAGACAGAGACATTCAGATTACGTGGCTTACTATGTTCTTAGTAATCTATGTCGAGAATTGTTACATTCGTATTTAGTGATTCTCTCTGTGTTACCTACAGAGCTTGAATTATGATTTATCGTCACTGTTTAATGGGCCAAAAGATCCCGTGAAAAGCCTCCACCTCTCTCCTTACAGCTCTCTTTGTCTACTACTGGCAATGTGTATTTATATAAGCTCTACCATATACTCTTAACTTCTCCTTTCTATTACTATTAACTTTAATATTTAGGTATTTCGTTGAACATAAGATATTCTTCCCTCATTCGCGCCGCCATCTTGTTCTTTTTTCCTCTTTAGCTTTAAATATTATCTTTCTATCTATGTATGATCATATTCACGACACCTGGCGCAGGAGCTGTTTTTTAAAACCGTTTGAAATCTTATCCATTCTAGTTACACCACAATTATATCCACTGCTAACCAATCAAAAGTCACATACATACATATTAATTTATATAATATACAAGCATGACCTACCACATTAAACTGTTTGTGAGGACGTCCACTGATAATTCAATATATAGAATTTCATTAAAATTCACGATTCAGATACATGACTCATTTTTATGACTAAAACAATACAGGATTCCTTGGAAATACCTACAAAAGATAATTACAACGACGTTATTCAAATTTTTGATTTGTAAACAATACGCTGTTGTGTGTACGTACTTTTTTGAAGCTGGTACAAGCGACAGATGCTTTTTTTATTACAATTATGTATGTAGTCTCCAATAATATGTAATAAGAATATTTCCAAACATTCACTTGTTACAAGTAATGTAAGAACTTTTTAAAAGTCAATATAACAAAATTCAAATTATAAGTCTAACTTAGAAATGTTAATAACTAGCTATGCCCACGACTCCCCACGTATTTATAACGCAATAATTATTTTCGTTCCCTAATTTCATTTTTAAGCATATTGTATGATTTTTATAAGTAACTATGAATAATTATTTTAAGTTTAGTTTTAGAATGAAATGTACTTTTTGCAAATACATTTCTTTAAAATCGATACGAGTTTTTTTATGTCATGTAAGAAAAAAGCAAAAGTTCTTGCCTTCTCTATGCGACTATCTTCTCCTCCTGTGTAGTCTGTATTTTTTTATTTAATTTCATTTTGCAAACAAAGTTAAGTAAGAAATCAAATCAAAGAGTTTCATTTAATATTGTAGGATTTTTTTATTATGAAATACCAGATATGTCTTACAACAAAAAATTATAAATTGTGTAAAAATGCTAAATAATAAAAAAAAGTGACAAAAAAAATTTATGAATTTTCCACGCGCTCAGTATCGAGTTTACCGGCAGTACCTTATGCTCGTCAGGTCTAATTTCAATACTAGTACTTAGATATCCACACAACATAAAGACACAAAGAAAGAAAGAGAATATCGCATATAGGCACAATGCTTTTACCTTACGTGACGATTTCTACCAGGCACCTCCTATCGCAAGTCATGACAAGGATCTTTATTCCAAAAATATCAACAAAAGCCAATACTCGTAAATAGTAAATGAACACTTAAAGTGAAGAAACCTCGCTAGTTCCTTTCACTTGACATGTAACGAAACACCACTTTGTTCAGTTTCGCCCCCTTTCGCACAAAGAACACAATAACTGATTTGAATAAACTCAGATCGAATACAAATCAATTCATAATGGACCGGCCCCGCCCGTTCCCCGGGTAACTCAAACAACGTTTTACGGGAATACAAATTTCTTCGATGATTGTCTATATTTTTGTGCTTTGACTATTAATGGGGTAGAGTTATTTTAACAAACATATTCGGTGAAATAAAAAACAATTACACCTTACCCATTTAACGAATATTACAACCCTGAAATAATTTAAAGATTTTTTCTCGAGCTGACTAATCTGTTACTCTGACGGGCCTTCACAGCTTCATCGGGTTATTAAGGCGAGCGCTTAAGCTACTTCGCCGCTTGGCAACAAGCTCAGGGTAGCCAAAGTGTCCGAATTTCGGCTATGATTGTTGCCTTAGATGCAATACCTTGCTTCTGTCTAAGCTAAAATTAGCTAGTTATTCATACATATAAGAGTTTCTGAGATATACTTGTGTACCGGTATGTGTGCCTCACGAATTCAAACATGTATTTCGTATCTGAAAACTAGGCTAATAATTTAAAAGAGTTATGTATTTTAAAGAGCTGCTCGATAACTTGAAAATTTTCGTCTCAGACGCAACCGCCACCGCCTCCGCCCATACAAAGTCAGAAGGCTTTCTCTGACCTGCCTGGCACCTCCAGTGCACCGGCAGCACCCGCACCCGCGGCGATCGCGCTCTCTTGGCGCGTAAGGCCTTCCCCGGCAGCTCCCTCGGCTCCTAAAGCCAAGCCCCAGCCTCAGAAGGCTCAGTCCACTCCTGCGCCACCTACCGCGTCGTCCGTTTCGACCACCGGTATAGATTGGATAGCACAACTCTTATTAGTTCACGATGTTCAAGAAATACTCGCGTTTAACGCGCTCGTCAATAGTACGTCTGAGCTCGGGCTCCTAAACCCGATCTCAGCTTTCCCGGCCGTTGCGACTACGTTACAACGACTAACCCGCACCGCGCATAAATAAATTCGCGTTAATCAAAATATCAGTTCGAACCCGCGTGTTCATTTACAATAGATCGATACATTAGGAACTCGTACGTAATTCTATAGTTAAGTAGGCACTATGCCATTGTTCTTTATTTTCGCTCGATGTCCAGCTTTCCCGACCGTTGCGACTACGTTACCTTAAGCGCTTCTCTTAGTAGTCCGGTGAAACTGTAGCGGCCTTGCCAGGCTAACAGTGTAGGTCAGTTCGGAAAAAAAAAAAAATTAAGCGCTCCCCTTAGTATCCCGGTGAAACTGTAAAGGCCTTGCCAGGCCAACTGTGTAGAAAGTTCGAAAAAAAACGAAACGAAAAAATAACCCTAATATAGTCAACTTTTTACGTTAGGATAATTTTGTTGTACTTACTATAGATTGTTTGAAAAATATTGAATTAAGAATAATTACTGGACTAAGTTATTAACTAGACACATCAAACATTATTATACATACAGACATAACACAATAGATAAATACACATATGAATATATTTATACTTATATGTATTGTGGCATGAACAACTTAATATTATTAATACTTCGACCCCAATAAACATCTCAATATCATAGCAAGTTGATTCATTCCTGATATTAGATTGCTACAGTACTTGATATCAGTTTATTTTTGTCTTTGTTATACGTATAACATAAAAGACTGTTTATTTTTACGGAGAATTATTCTGAAATGTAATTTCAAAGAAAATTAAGATACTGATTAGAACCGAAGATAACTTTAAACGGTCGAATTTTAATACAATACTTTGATAAATTTAATGATTGAGTGAGATAGGTGAGCATGATAGAATAAGACAAATATATGCACATATGAAATACTATAAATAAAACGTGTGAAGTTTTGTAGAAAGACAATACGTGTTATTGATTAATTACATAGTGTTTTTACATACCCCAAAAGAATTTTATTTCTATCACGTGTATCACTCGACCTTTTTTAGGTATATAATGATGTTAAAATTACATAGTATGATTTATTATAATTTAATACAGATTTTGAATCACATTTCATGACGCGTGGTTCCACATTTCATTCAAAATATAAACATTACAACACCAGCACCTGATTTAATACATATGGGCAATTTTTGTCGCGTTATCAAACACTTCATCTATTAAAACACTGAATGAAATATTGAAAATGACTAGTACATGTGTAGGAAGATGAAGCAGTGTGTTCTGTTCAAACGACCTGGTTTTAAAATTCTCACGGTACTAACTATCCAAATTAAATCATCGGGCGCAATAATCCAGTACCTTTGAAGGCCGAATACAAATTAGACTCTGTAAAACACCTTGTTTCTACCTACACCATAACAACTCAAGCTGAGGTCCAACCACTTTGTCCCCACAGCGCTAATTGCGATTTCGCCTGTGTGCTTTCTGCGCTCAACACCAAGCCCGGTGACGCTGCTAAGGCTTTTAAGTCTATAGCATTAGTCGTTCGTAAAAAAAACGTCACTCAATGACTTAACAGGCCTGATTGATTGATAATTACATGCTAATATTTTTATTACATATGAATTAAAACTTCATTAAAACTTCTTACATATTTCAAAACTGAGAAAGTAAGTTAAAAGCCAAAATATAATTTCAACCTTTGTGCGAATCGAAATATATCACCATCTCTGTTGAGAGGAAATCTTATGAATGTAAAAATGGATTACGTTCATTGATAACATTTCATCGTAGGAGGTTATCGATACTGATTGCTTCGCCATCCTGTTTTTGTTGACTTCCTTTTTTTGCCGACCTACAGAAACAGGAGACTTATTTATTTGTAATCTTTACGAACACAATCTTGCCTAACATTGTATGACAATATGGTCAAATACTCCAAATCTAGAAGAAAATCGTCTATTAAATGAAATTGCCAGTTTTTAAAACATTGAAAAAAACGAGTATGCTTTACCATACACGACTGAAATAAAATTTCTTTAGCTCCATCTACATACATGTATATATGTTTAATATAAACATGTATATACATATATAAATTTTTTGATCACCCGAAAATTCATAACTTGAATATTAAAATGAATTTACAATTTTATTCACTTTAAACAGAATGTTTAATGTGTTTCACAAAAGATTAATTTATAAAATTGTTCGAAAAGGAAAAGAAATTGGTGTTGATCCTACAGTATGATACAGACAATAGGCCTACACTGTGTCTTAGATATATGAAATGTAACTGGTCATAAGAGAAAGAAAATGTGTGCTCGCTCGCTCTCTCCCTTGCCCCTACAGTAATATACAAAAGGTAACTCTCTTTCTTTCTATCTTCACTAGCTTATATCTCCCTCTCGACTTCCGTTCGCCACGCCGGATCACATTTTTCGTAACGCTCTCGTCACGCATTCACCAGCTTACTGCCCAAGTCAAACGTGCTTAAAAAGTTTTACTTCAAAAATTTGAGCGCGACCCATCCAATAGTTTTTGAGTGGCGTAACAACTGCAGACTCTACTCTTTTATATAATATAGTTGTATAATGTAACAAAATGGTGGATTTGATGCAGGTTCATCATTTTTTTTCCTTTTTATAACATATTAACAAAAGCTTGTTTTTAAAAATGAATAATATGCACGGCAGCCATTTTGCGAGTCGTTTTATCATTAATTATGTTTACTTTTTCATTTTCGTCTAGGTCTTTAAATTTAAAGAATCATGGAACATTGCAAAGTCGTAAGAGTAAAGAAACTAATTCTGATTCATGCTCAAAACTTTTCTAGTTACATGGCTTTCATCTCTCCTCATAACATGCCATACCATGCTAACCTATTACTTCTCAACTTTTCTATTACTGATACTATTTTAAAATTTCCTCTGATGCACTCATCTTATTAATACGGATAAGGTATTCTATAATATTACCAATAAATAAGAAACACTAAGCGATTTCAAGAAAAAATTGTGCAATCTTAACTGGGAATAACAACGTAGCTTAGTAAGAGATATTCTTAACATAGAATTTGATCTGATTTCTCGTGAAAAACTTTGTAGTTACCCTAAAATGTGATAAAGTACAGTAGGTTACGTGTATAAACAGAGAACCTATGTTCGAAAAAAGGAACACATAAGGCTCCAGGGAAATAAAATAAATAAGACAAAATACAATTCTCTATGTTTCGATGATAAAAATCTATGGTTTTCCAATAGAAACCTTCGTTTTTTTTTATCCCTCATTCGTATTCCTAGCAAATAAATTCATGCCGGCCATTTTTATTTATTCAAACATTAAGCTCACATCTTGAGGAGACGGATCCGTATTTCCCTCCACTTTTTTCCCGTTCAAGCAGTAGTTTTACTGTCGGGCACATCGTATACACCGACCTTCGGTTTTATTCGTTCCCGTTGAGTCTCATTCCACTTTTATGTGGTTTCTATTCGGTCCTGCGTAAGTCGCATACCGTAAGCGATGACGGGTCGAGTGTTAAAAGTTTTACAGCTAGTTTTAAGAGCCCTTTCCAATAGAATGACAAATTGCATGAAGGAATTTATTTGCTAAGCGAATAATAGAAAAATAAAGTTTTCGACTCCTGATGTTTCAAATTTACATTCAACTAGCTTTTGCTCGCGTCTTCACTCGGGCTAATATAGCCTCGGGCACAGTATATTTGTATAAAAATGTGTACTCTATGAAGAAAACACAGTGTATGCCAAATTACATGACAATCGGTTGAGTAGTTAAGGCCTAAAAGCGTAGAAACAAACAAAGTCGCATTCGAATTAATAATATTATTTAGGGCTAGCTCTAATTAATTGTATGGCAATTTGTTGTATAGAACAGTACAAAAGTTGATGCGCTCCAACGCCATCTAGTATCGAGTAGCAAAATAGATAACGTGAACTTACTTCGAAGTTTTAAGGCAATAGGTAAAACGTTGTTAAGTTTATCGATCTCAGATATATTAATATTTAGTAAATGTAACGGGTTTTAGCCAGTAAGAGTCCAACGTAACTCATTCACTGATGTGTGGCAGAAAACAGGCATCCTATGCAAGATGTTACTATGTCAGAAGAAAAACAATACACTAAAATCTATTGTCCTAAATTATTAAAAGCTAATTAAATGTTAAAATAAATAATTACCTTAACACATATATTTTAACTTTTTTTAGTTAATCCGACAATCACGAATGGAACAATAAAACATTTTTACATATTCACAGTCACCTTCAATTATTATAATTTATTTCGTTTTGTTCCGCAAAACCAAAAATCTCACGTCCGCTTGCAAGGAATATATCTAATTCCTTCTTCCACTTTTCTTTTATCAAAATTATACATAGAACTTTCGAATTATTTTTTTTATTTAATTTTATATTTTGCAACCAAACTTCTAGATTATTACAGCCATTGTCAGGTAGGTAATAAAATTACAAGTATATTGCATCTCAGAATTCATGATTCGTTGTATTGATATTAAAATAAGAATATCAAAAAGGTTAGACATCAATGAGGCTTTAAAGCGAATATCTATAATTAATAATAAAGTTCCTTTAAAACTCGATCATATCAAAAGTACTGAACGTACCGGCATAGGACTACGACCATTCGTTGCGGAATTTTTCGTATATAACTCTAGAGTATTATTTGGATTCCATTGATTTTTTACGATTTTTTTAATGCCTAACGATGCGGACGGTAATCAGATAGCAAAAATATGTAGATTTTGGTTTTACACATACACGTTTTTATGCAACACTATGCCATCTAGTATGCGGAATTCGTACACATTTTTTGCTTACCTAACCTGTAAAAATGTACTCTGACTAACGACTAAAGAATGAAATAAACTGCTAAACAACACTACGAAAACAAGATGTCATAATATACTTATTTATACTCCTTTAGAGACATAGTCCATGACAAGAAACTAAGTAAGTCAACAAAATACTTAGTTGTACCAACTTTCGTGGTGAACAATCGCACTACAACAACTATTTTTATACATATCGAAAAGTTGTCGACAGAACTCCTGTGCGTGTTCAATGGACCCCTTATGTTTCGCGGAATCCACGTACAGAATCGTTGCCCTAGCTTAAAGCAGTAAGACGGTAATATCTACAGTATATTCGATGATTTTTTTTATTCCCTTATCATTCCGTTTGATCTGGATTCATGCCAAACTTGCCAATATCCAATAGTTCCACGTGAACGCTTAAACACATATTCACTCTCACATCACATATGAGAAAATCGTAAGAATACCAAAACAGCGTTATCCGAAACATCTAAACTAGATCACGGGATCGGTCATAAATCAATCAAGCGCGGACGCGGGCATTGGAAGCACAAAAAACATCGCTCTACACAGGGTCGGATTCAAACGTTTTATTACGTTACAGATCATAAATTTTACTAGCTGCCCACCCTGGCTTAGCACGGGTGTACACCGTGCACGTGTACAAAGAAAACGAGTTTAACATTTCCGTTGATAGTACGATCATGTAATGGAATAAAATGCCAACTGAAAATTTTTATGTCATTCTATAAATATTAAACATTTTTGAGAATATCTTTTAATGACTCACTCGCTTTTTTACATGGATATTTTTTATCTTTAATTTTCTTCGTTCTGTACTCTTTTTCATACATTTTCTTTCATACAAACCTTGTCCTAACAATTACATACATAACAATAACAGAATCAGCCACATAAGTGCAACCGTTCTGAATTGTACGCCTAAGCGTACATACGGTGATTGATTTTTAATTATATATATATTATTTTAGACTATGTATTTATCAAAAAGAATCAAAAACCTATATATCTTAGTAACTTCATGTTACAAAGCGAAAGGGTGACGGTTGTGTTTAATGCCTTCGAAAAGCGTAAGTGGTATTATAGTATAGGCCTCGGTTTACACTGAAAAGGATTGCACGATGTAAACGTAGCATGAATATCAAAAGATAAATAAATGTATCTTTCTCTTTATTCGGACTGTAAATGAAGAGTTCTATCCTATGTTGAGTGTAATCTTGTTGTATTATACGCAATTCCCGTCCATGTTTCGACGAGTAGATCATTCAGGTCACAAAAACATAGAACGTAAACTTCTCCTTCCATTTTAAATATTGTTTCATGAATCTAAGCCATTCTAGAAATATAATACTTGTATACTGTTCTCAGCAGTTGGTGACTATTTATAAACAATTAGCTTTTGCACAAAACTTTGGACACTTTAATGTATTAAGAAATATTTTTTTAAATGAAACTTTTTGTGGGATGGTTTTGAAATCTGATCTGATTCTGATCCACAACAATTTTGTAAATTGTTTAAATTAGGGTCTCATCATTAGTTCCTTACTATGTAGGACATACCAAAAAGTGTGACGTAGGACCTTCGGAATGGAAGAAGATAGCGTCTAAACGTACAGAATGCACGTCTCATGTAGCAACTGCATTACAAATTTACGAAGAACATTGACATACTGCACTCGATATTCGATGAATTGAAAGCCCGACCACCAGCGCCAATCGGTTACACCTACAATAAATGTGTTCTCACTTGTACATTTCATATAGGAAAGCACACGAGCGTCGGAGTTAAAGAAGTCACTGTGGCCAGGAGTATAGACTAGTATCATAAATGAGGAAGTCAGTTTGTTTTTCATACTCTTTACTATATTACAGGGTACATTTAATCCAGAAATCAAGCGAAACCGCTGGAAAAATCTAGTTTACCATAAAGTGATTAAATCCCAAATACGTATCTGATCGTAACGGAGGCGAAAAATTGTGGCCGAAAGCTTCGTACACTGAACGCTATATAACAATGTACCTACCTATACTGAAATATTTTCTAATATTCTGTATATTTACCAATACGGGGTAAGACACTTATACAAATTGTATTGGTCAATGATGCATTAATATAAAAAATACAACTATAATTAAGTGGTACAATAAATTATTTGGTCAAATAATTCATAAAATTACAGTACAGATGGCACTTCGGATTTTTTTTTCGAACTGACTACACTGTTGACTTGGCAAGGCCTTTATAGTTTCACCGGACTATGGGCCTCGGGCTTCGGAAAGGAGTTCTATGGAAATATTGATTCTACGATTCGGATTACTATTATTCCCGTTTATCGTTGTGGGCTACGGACCATACAACGTGATACGGAGAATAATGCCACAGTTCCACAGTGTATATATGAATATAATGCAAACTTATACGCTTATATTACGAGTGACTAATTATTTGTTCTCAAATAATCTACATTTTTAAAATTAATGTAAAAACTTTACTGTGATAACGTTAAAAAAGATTGCTGCATCATAAATTCAAACCGAAGGCTAACAATCATAAAACACGAGTAATTCCTATTAATGCATTCCTATATATCCTATATATTCCTATATTTTTCATATATTTTTTTACCCCTAATAATATATTTTAACACAAAAGAAGGATTTTTCCCTAAACGATTAAGACGAATGAAAAATGTTATAAAATATACACAAAAAAAAACAGACATAAAAAGTACTCTTTCCGGTACCGGGAATCGAACCCGAGCCTCCTGGGTGAGAGCCAGGTATCCTAGCCACTAGACCATACCGGATGTACATAGTAATGTAAAATTTCTGTACAGACTTATTTTGTAATTTGAACAATACACAAAATGTTACGTTAACTACAAGTATGTAAGAAATATATAAACTTTACCGCTTTGTATACAAGAATACAGAAAGAGACATTAAATATAGATTGTTCCCGAGTGACAGAATAAATTTACATTTACACGATTGAAGCTGAGTGCACAAGGTAGTTATTATCTAGTGGTGTATTCATTCACAGAATCAAATCAATGTTTCTCTCAAAAACGTATTTGCAAATACTGACCCCTTATACTAGTAGAATTATAGGTTATATGATATTCATCCAAATATCAAATATAGCACTGTCTCGCAAACGAAACTTCTGCTGAACAAAAAGTCTACATAAATATTTATTTGGATTCAGAGACAGCTGAAAATATTTTGTTTTTTCTTTTAACAATAAAATCACTACACTGCGATTTTTATAACATTTACACGTATACTGTTGTACATCTTTTAGCGTAGAATAATATCCTAATACATTATACCCACCTATTATAGGTATGTCAAATGTAGGGACACGGCAGTTGTGTAACATCCGTCATATTGGCACGCCAAAGCGTGTCGCGTTCCGGAAGCAGCCGATGTAATACAGTAATCAAGAGATTTGTTAAGAATATATACTAATCACGATCACCACATACTTGGTGATAGCCCCGTCATAGTAACTCTCCTCTTTAGTCAAATTACGGGATTAATCAGTGTATGCCCAGCTGCCGAGCTGATACCCACTTCGTCGTGGTATATATAGCCACACGTTAAACTGATTGCGGGCGTGGCACCGCCACATATTTCAGTATATATATGTATTATCTATGGCCACATACACAGTCTATATGTAGTAGTGTGTACGGTGTGGCGACAGAGAATTGAGCTGTCACAATATGCAATAAATTTTTGATTTTTTTGTTTAAGTAAAATAAACGTTTATTGAATAAACGGTCAACATTTTCTGGGAAAAAAACGTTTATATTTTATTTTTATTATTTATATTTTTAATCTGCTCTTTTATGCATATTACTTGTACAAAATAATTTCTATGTTTCACATCCCCCCCGCGACGGCTCACGGTGTTTTAGTTGACCGTTCAATTTCCTATAAAAAGATATATGGCTTGTTAGAATCCGTTTATTAGCTTGAAGCTACAAAATATAATAAAAAATGCAATATTATTTAAATAGAAAACAGAAAATTTTTCCAGGCATTTGTTTCTACTACCACGTAAAACATTTCTGTACAGAGTTTGAGAAATAAAAAATAGTCGATATTTTAAAACAGTCTAATATATGTACATATTTATATATAAATTTATTTCTTATATCTCGAAAACGAATATAACGATTTGGATATTTTTATGTAAGTACTTAAGGTATTTTGTTTTGCAAGTTAATTTGTATAGGTGTCGTTTCTATTGAAACAAAATTTTACACAAAACATTATTTTTTATCACTAATTATTGACACCTATATCATACAGCGCCATCTCGTCCTTTTATTAGTGCTTACATTGTTACATAAGCTTACTGCATTAGTGTGAGATGGCGCTATATACATATACGTTATGCTTACATCCAATACTAACAATGTAATTATTATGTTAACTGAGCACCAATAAACTATAATGATTATAAAACATAAGCTACAACCATCAGGAACAACGTAGTTTTCTATTAATTTCCAATACAGTGAGTTCCTTTGCAAATATTCACACCGCTGAAACTTGTATACATTTTTATGACCAGTATAATCGAATTCTAAACAAGATTGGATCGCAGCTCTCACGCCCGGCAGTCAACAATGCGAGATTATTTTCGGGCACGCGAACCCGCGAAAGTTGTTCGATAAAGAAACAATTTGTATTCAATAAGCCTCGCGAACCCACGGGGAGTAAATGCCGGCTGGAAATATAGCTTCCTTCAGAATTTTACGTATATATATTACAAGTATATAGAGGTACTAGAAGAAGTATGTTCGTAACTTTACTTGATACGTCATTTATTAACGTGGCTTGCGATAGGAGTTGATTGATAGAGGTCGTCACGTAAGACAAGAGCGTTATACCCCGTCTATATGACTCTTCTCTCTCTAACTCTTTCTATTGTATTCGAATATTTGTAGGCGTACCAGTATCGAAATTTGAGCAGAAGAACATTGTAGATATTTTTGAAATCGTTTTTATTTTTTGTTTAAATGTTTTCGAGTCACCACAATTTGAATGCCAAGAATATCATCCAAGTTTCAATTTTGTTACTTTTTAATATAATGCAAGCGGCTATTGTAACTGCCCTCATATATTCTGATATATCCCTGGCTTCTTTACTCTATATAATGCACCAATACATCAATATCGATATTTTTTGGCTTGGAAAATGAGAATGCATAAATAGTTTAACATGGAATAGTTTTGAGCCATTCATTGCGCTGTACCTCGCTGTTAGATGATGCACCAAATTCTAAACCTTTTTATGACATAAAAATTGGTAAGTGTATATAAATGAAGTTGGAAAATATTTACACGATATCAATTTCTTTATAAATATTTTTTGCATATAATAATAATAGTAATAAATAATAACAAATGAGTGTCGAATTGCGGCCACAGTCTATAATGTATACCGTCGTTAAGTGAGACGTTTTCTATCACATCCAGTAGTCCGTAGATCTGTAGAACTATGTTTATAGTACGTTCCCACTAACACCGGCTTTGTTAACTGGCAAATGGAATGCGACACGGGTTATGAAAGGCGGCCGGATGTGGAAAATGTAATTTTATACGTGTTACAAGCTGCTAATACGTGACTATCTGAATCTGGACTCGTTAATAGTAATTATTGTTTGTTTAGGATACTTACTTTGTCTTTCTCTATGTATTTCAAGGTATTCATTTTCATTATTGGATGTTCTATGCTAGGTATTATACATTATTCTAATTATCATACCGAGAGTTTCATAACAAACGGTGTACACGCAAAAATAACATTTACTTATCACTTTTCTGCAAAATAGACAAAATGTAAAACTATTTACATATGTATTTTATATATAAAGAAACGCATTTCAAATATCTCTTACGCTTATATCACAACGGAGTTTATTTTATTCACATCTTTATCGTTCTCGTAACTTAACATTTGTTTGTTAAGATGCCTTCGTCAGAAAACAAAAGTTATATCTGAATATTTTTCCAATACTTCGTGGTATACAATATTTATTTCTCAAAGAATGAAACGAAATTTATCGCTATTAAATACTAATATATTTATTTATTATAACCATTTTCTATCTCAGAAGGCTTATTCTTTTTCATGCTTTCATCTTACATATTTAATTTCCTTTATTCTTACTTCTAATACATTGGCTTCTTTAATTTATTATTTATTCTTCCTAAATTGTAACATTTTCGCTTGTTAGTATAATTTTTATTAATACTTTTTATCAATACTGTTATCATTTGTAATAATCATTTATAAATAATTTGTAGTGGATTTTACTTTTTTAATTTTATGTCAATGTCATTTTGATATATAATTATGGTATTTTTTTTCTCTCCCTCGTCTTATCTGTTTCGTTTTCAGTTCTCACTTTATTTTTAGTTAGTAGCGATATATAGTAAATTTAGTGATAGAGAAAAAGAGTATAGTTAGTCAGTAGTCTTAAAAAGAGCGGAGAGTATTAATAATTTCTATATAATATAATATTGTTCTAAATGTCAATTCGTTCTTGATTTAAATTTGGGCTATTTGTTCCGTTGTATTACGGCCTTTACTACTTTATCTATAACATTTTAATGTTTAATAACTCCATCTTTTATAGGAAAAGAGCGTACGATATTTCACATATAATCGAGTATTGTTCGCCCACAATACGTAGTCGGGCATGAGCGTGTCACTTATTACTAAAACCTATATATCTAATCTTTCTCTTCACAACTGAGGCTACCCGTAACTTACCAAAGTAAGTATATCGCAGGAACACAAACAAATTTTGAACCAACAATAAGTACCGTTCATAGACTCGTAAAACATTGGGGAAACTAAAGACAATGAATATAAACGACTTATGTCATTTAAAGTTCTCTCTCCCTCTCTCTATTAGATACTAGGTACGGCTGTACTAGCTTCGCACGGGTGTCCTAACGAAACAATTCAACCAATCTTCCCTTTACAGTCGTCATCATCAGCCTGTAAGAGACCCACTGCAGGGCCATAGGCCTCTTCCCGAAGGAAGGTATGGGCATAATCACCACGCCAGCCCACGACGTATTGGAGATTAAGCTTTGAGAAGTTCACAGTTCTATATTTTTCCTACATACGGTGGTACTACAAAAACATTTCCCAGGTGCAGGTTTCCTCACTATGCTTTCCTTCACAGTCAGCCGATACTGTTATCCAACCAATTATAATTAGTAAATGTACACAAATTCCGAAAAATATAATGTAATTAAATATAATGCTTACTGAACGACATTGGAATAGTGTCTGATTATTATTGTGATTAATTGTTAGTGGAGTAAGTTATAAGTTCGACATAGTTTTGGAAATTTTGTATTGTTCTATATTCAATTGTAGCTCTTCTCAGGTTTATGTCATCGATATAAATATCGACAAAGTTCCGTCAATATTTTTTTTCTATCTCGCTTACACTTTAATAAAACTCTGTTAGTGCGAGTAGCGCCTTAACGCCATTACATTATACGGTACACGCTATCAAACATCTCACTAAAATCCAATCTTTTCAAATATGTTATTTGAAATATAAATATAGCAAATTTATTATAAGCTATATATATATATATATATATCGATTAAAATACAGATTATACATTTACATAAATATTACAGTTCAATCTCTATGAACAACGAATGAAATGTAGAAAACCCTTTTTTTTTTTTTTTTTTTTATTAACGTGGGGAAATCCATCATGGACACGCCACCCTCTCGGGGGAGAGAGTGGGTAGTGTGAGACTCTTACTCACTAAAACCCCACGGTGTACCGACCGCCGCTTTGGTTGAGGCGACATGGGATCGTGCAGTGCTATCACCATGTCGCCTCAGCGGCTTGCCTAGCGGAAGGTGTCCGCCGGGCGTCGTCTTAATAATGGGGGGCAAGCTGGGTACACACCAGCCGCCCCCTCCTCGTCAGCCGAACCTGTGCAATGGGGAGATGGGCCCCCCGACCCATCCCCCCAGGTTTGGCTACGGAGGTGGAAGGAGACGGACAAAACGCCGCCCCCTCCCACCAACTCTGCGTTGGCGGAGAGGGTCACTCAGAGGATTTTCCTCACGGACCCTCTCCGCCGCCTCCTTCTGCGAGATGACCTCCTCGCAGAAGGAGGTCACTGCATTCCATATGGCTTCGCTGCCGAGCATGGCCGCGACCACGCTCGGCAGCGACAAATCGCACCCCACCGCCGCAGCCAGAGCACGACGCTGAGACTCCCACGCAGCACACTCAGCACACTCACCTACTTAACTACCTATAAAAACTTGTAAGAACCGAACATGGCTTGGTAACGACCTGTAATAGTAATGGAAAACTTAAATAACTTACAACCATCCGCAGCATACATCATATAAAAACAGATGCCGCCTGCACGAAAAATATATCCGAACAAAGTCATCAGGAAGGAGATAGAACAAAACAAAAATAACTCCGTGAGGAAATGAGAATCGAGACACTCTTTTCGAATTCAAATGCGAGGAATTAAACAACATGTACACTAAACATCTGTTATTCTAATACATCAATTCGCGGGATACAATTCGTTGGATGAAGGGTCATTTGTTTGTACTGAGGAAAAAATGTTAACGCCAAAATGGGTTACGTCTAGGCGAGACAACAAAAAGTAAATGGAATCGTTTTGTTTGCTCAAAACGAATTTACTTTTATAAGAGAACATATTCTATAATGACAGAATAAAATGTCTTTTGACAGTCGCGGTGGATCGATAAAAATTTTGAATATGGTCGAATCAGCTGACATTAACATTAATTTTCATGAGAGGAACACCTTAGGAATGGTATTAAAGTGAAACTTTCGTTACATCGACTTCAATTTTTTGGTGCATCTATCGCATGTCGCATTGCAGCCGGCCGCCGATTACGGGTAAATTGAAAGGCGCTCGGCAGAGCGGCCATGGCCAATAAGGCAGCGCGATAAAATAAATACTTCACTTGCATCGTGGTTTCATAAAACCATAGAAATATTTCTTTTCTTTCTATTTTTTAAATGTACAGCCGACGAATGTTGAAATATTTGTCGGGATATGTTTACGTATGTGTATACACGATATAAAAGTTGTTACGAGGATGCAAGCGGACAGTCGCTCGCTAGTTACCTTACGAAGTGTTCGAAAAACAATGCTTAGCCTGATTACCGATGTCTCATTTACCGATTCCCAAACAATAAGTACCTAAACCGATGACACGGTGATGTAAGAAAAGTAATCCGAATATTATTGTGTATTTTAAACTCCATTTTTCATATGTGTATATTGCTGCAGCTTGACCTATGATATAATATAATTAATATAAAAATTAATCTTCAAAATCGAAGACGTTTTCACAGGCAATTTTTTGCAGTCATTTACTAAGTGTCGTTGAACATAGAACACAGGTGTGCCTGAATTTTTCCGTGTATATGTCTTGGCACGCTGTCCTTCTCATAAATAATTAATTATTGTAATCTATAAGTATTCCTATCCTACCCCGAAAACAACATCAATCCCAACTCAGACTATTAAAAATCTGATCGCATTTACAAATGCTAAATAAGTATTACCATTCCTTTCCGACAGAAAAGGTGCACCTGATGCAACAGCAGATATAAGTGTACAGCTTCTTTCATTTTTTTAAAAGCATGTTCATCGTATATGAAATACTAAGACTGTACTTCTCTGTAATTTTAAGAGAGATATTAAATGTAGACAAGTTAATATAACATAAATCTAAAAACTATGTCAAAACAAAAAGTCGTGCAACAGTTTACATTTTTTTTATAGATTTATCAATAATTTCTGAGCTTCAAACTACTATGACAAACAAGAACAAAATTAATTCAAAATATCAAATATACAAAACATATTTAATGATATTTGTAACCGTTTAGAAACGCGGGCAATTGGGGAGGCAAGTAGCTCAACGAGTCCCAGTTATCTTCATATTTGTGAAAATGTCGTTTGGATATATCATCCTTGCCTGTTTTGTTACTCGGCCCTGATATTTCTAACAGATCATTCGACACGGCATCGTATCGACTTATGTTAAAGGGACGAATGGCGTCTATATTAAAGTAACACTCTTTTGGTTTTGAATTGTTCAGAACTACAGGACAACAATCACATGTTTTTATACCTATATGGGGAGATTTTTCTGAACTCCTATATTTCATTTTCTTTGCACATTTCTCTGGGTTACAAACTTTCTGTCTATTATCCTCGTTTCCCTTTTCATTTTTCCAATGACTGCTATAGTTCTCAGGTTGAAATAGTCTGGGACTATTCTTTATGGTACTATTTTCCAACCACCTCTGTGTTTCCTCCAGTTTGTTGCATACACATTTGCTAGGATTGCAGAAAGAGCTATCAGGTGTTGCATTACAAGTGGTTGTAACGCTCTTATTTACAGGTTGTTTTATTTGTTCAATCATATGTTTGGATCTAATATCGCCATCATTAATATTCAAATCTTTTAAAGTATCTTGGGCAGCTTTTTCATCAACGATAACGAAAATGTTTCCTGAACATGTTATTTTTAACAACCCATGTCCTATATTAGGTTCGTCTTCACTGTTTATAGTAATAATTATTTCACCGGACTCAGCTCTTGTTATGGGTATTAATCCTGAAGATCCTTTTAAATAGTTCTTTAGTTTTTTAATAAGTGTCCTTTTTGAATCTTCATTCAAAACTACTGCGAAATGTCCTGAACATGTTCTTTTGAGTGTAACCGAGGAGTTCGTGACCAAACTTTGCTGATTCTTTATATTTTCGTTACTGTATAAATTTAGATCACCACTAGATTTGGCATGATGTAATTTATTTTCTAGTAAATCATCTGCATGTATGACTTTGTTAGTATTAGGTAATTTTTTCAATAATTTGCCATACGCTTTTACTGAGGACGTAGAAGTTTTTTTTAATATAGCGTGATCGATAGCATCGAAAATTGGACCATTTACTAGAATTTTTATGTATCCTGAGTGAGATTTTACCAGTAATGCATTTTGGCTAGCAACACCAGAGTTTCTATATTTATCACCAAGGTTAATCATGTAACTACCAGAGATCGTCTTATGTAATTCAACAAGGCATTCGTTGTTACTTTCACCTATGTAATCATTTATAGTCTGTAAGTAATTTTTTTCATATTCTTTATCCAATACGATGATATAATTATTTGAAGAGGTGATATGCAACACTGCGGGAGGTTCCTTTATATTGTTTTTAATATCCTTGATTTTAATTTTGAAATATCTGTTATTTTCTCGTATATTGTTTATACTTTGTGTTCCGGTTAAAACGGGCTTCCTACCTACTAAAAGACATTCTCCCGATGATGTACGTCTAAGTGTAGCATTTGGTTTATCAATCTTACGAACATCCAATAACAGTTTATTTGATGAAGTTTTTTTTACTATCACTGGCCATTCTTTACCATCGAAACAAATTTCTGCATAGCATAGTATATTCTTCATAGCTATAGCAATGTTGCCAGATAATGTTCTAGTTAACGGTGCCTGTATGTCTGTACATTTACCATTATATCCGACAATTCTTAAAGCAACGTCTTCGAAATACCGCAAGTATGTGAAATCCAATAATTCTGTTTTACTTGCGTGTAAATTATCGACGGAGTTATTAGTAGCAGATATTCTTACACTTTTAGTCGAAAGATTAACTTTATTAATATCTTGACTCATTTCTATAGTATTGCAAGCTTCAATTGTATTAAAAACTAGTTCTTTTTTATTTTGTATATTTACACGTTGAATTTCGTTAACTAAATCTTTATTGATTTCAAAAATGTTTTTACCTGAAAATGTCTTTTTCATTGTAATCTTTTGATTTCTCGACTCGTCCATATTTGATTCAGTGTTAAAATCGAACACATAACAGCCCGCATCTGTTTTCTTGGCAAAAATGCAGATATTTGGATCTTCTTGACATTTATTTTTAATGATCTCTATGACCTTATCATCTAACTCAACAGCCAAATGTCCAGAAGCAGTATCAGTCAGTTCAATAAATAGATTGTTTAAATCAATATTCACATCATCATCAACAGTTAATAATTGATCATTTATTTTATTCTGTTTTAATTTTTTAGAATAGACTAGGATACTTGTACTGCTATCAAGTGGTTTTATTAACATATCGAGTTCTGATATGATCTCCTTATCAAAAAATATATCAGGTGTACTTGAAACAGTCTTTAGTTTACAGAGCTCGTTTAAACGTCGAGCTTTATGTATTTGCTTTTCGACAATTAGAACATCTTTAAGAATATCTTGAATACTTACTTGGTCATGTTTATCAACATTTGTTCCTTTATCTGTTTGTTCTTGTATAGCTGTTTTCAGATGTTTTATATCTGTAAGCGAACCATAATATGTTACTTATAATTGGAAATATGAATATTTCATTTATTAATTATAACTTACGTGGGAGTATTAATACAAAAGAGTTGAAATCTATAAAATCATATATTATTGAGAACAAATTAAATGTATCATTGGTACCTCATAATCATTTGTTATTCATCTCTATTTCTTTATTTATACTATTAGACAGTTTGGAAGTAAATTTAGATGAACACTTGAAGGTGTCGTTTAACTTATAACGTATTTCACATACATATTGTCACTGTTAACACTCAACTAATATAACCAAAAGGAATATTAACCATTTTTGTCTTTTTACATTTACAACAAAGTTTTCATCTAGATCATGTCTTATACATTTTACAATTACCACATTTGAAGTCATAATTTTCTTTGTTACTCATTCATTAAAATAGCTTTGCATTCGTATTTTCTTTAAGTATATTGCGGTATTATAGGAATATATTCTCCATTTATATTATTCGATCTACGTATATTGCATAAATCAGGCGAGTTTAAATTCAATTATTATTTCAATTTACTTCCATTTTTTTATCAATATATCTGATGTTTTTTTATGCATGGTGGTAGGGCTTTTTCTAAGTCCGTGTGGCTAGCTACCAGCCCCAAGTTAAAAATCTGTCGCCAAGCACCTGTTGGTGTGTTCCGGCAGTTGCACTTAAGAGGCAGTCTCCCTCTAGGTTAAGCGTGACTCACCATCTTAGACCACATCATCATTTAATATCAGATGAGATTGTGGTCAAAACGTTTACCTATAAAGTATAAAAACAAAAAAAATAATTTTGTATACACCTTTCGTAGACAGCCGGAGACCTCTGAGGTACAACTTCAGTCACATAATCTTCAGATGTTTTAATTAGTGAAATGATCTCTTCCAATTATTCAATATTAAAAGTACTCCTCTCATTTTTAATTTTCCCTCGATACACGTTGTACAATATTCTAAAACTTCTATTAACTTATCGCAATTGTGTAATGTACTTATTATACCAGTTTTGATTTGGGTGATGCTAAGAATGTCGAAGAATACTTTAGGTTATCATTTCGAAATATTCTCACGAACACTTTTTGAGGGATAGCAATCACTTTTATAGTAATTGCTTATAATTAGAATCTGAATGCATATTTCATTGGCATTGAACAAAGACATGTCTTATATCTTCAAATATGAGGCTCTTCACAACATATTTCATCTTTTGTGTCTTAAATACCTGCGCTCGTTACGCATGGTGGTTAATTCTAAAAATGATGTATACAAAAAATAAAACCACCATGCATTTCTATTTGATTTATTTAAAAATTAGATTTACTTTTAATGAACAACAAGAATTTTGAAAACATTATCTTCAATCTATTGCTTTGTATCCACAGATTCGTCACTAATGACCAAATAACTCACTTTGTCGATAGGGCATACTTCGACATATTTTCCCATTACTTCCTCAATAATTCTGTCACGAGGATGACTTCTCTTATCTAAAATTATGAAAGGAACGGTCACAAAATTGAAACTCCCACGTAAGTTTAATAAAAACTGATTTCACTTCTTACGTACCTCGACATACACATGGCTTAGTAGATGAACCGCCACATTTACATATACCCTAAAAAATAATATTTCATTTACTAGATTACCTTTTTTTAGTTTTTTGATGTTTCTTTGTTCGATATGGAGTTTTTCTTACACCAATTATTTACACATCCTAAATATTCTAATATATACGCGATGATATCAAATCATTGCAACTAACCAAGGCATATTCATGAAGCCGAAAATACGTCCCTTATAAGGACTTATTTTCCCATACATAAGAGTCTAATGCAATTTTATTACGATTTATGATATAATCTCCTGAAGATATTTTTTTTAATATTCTGATAAATAAATCTGAAACATAAACCCAACTTTTTGATATATATCAAAAAGAGTTCTCCATCAGAGATCTAAATATTATTAAAGTCAATTGCTATAGTACTATAGTAATTATTGAAGTAAAAATAATAAAATAAAAAACCATTAAGGAATATAATAAAAAAACGAAGCCGTAATTAATATT
The DNA here is from genome assembly GCA_035772565.1 of Antheraea assamensis. Lineage (NCBI taxonomy): Eukaryota > Metazoa > Arthropoda > Insecta > Lepidoptera > Saturniidae > Antheraea > Antheraea assamensis. The sequence goes on from JAQQSE010000141.1 coordinate 748,429, forward strand.
AGCTTACCATTTCATCGTAACTGGATAAATTTGCTATATAAGGTACCGATGAATCAAGTCCTTTAGGTAATGAACATACAGAATCAGGACCCAGTATACATCGCGCAGCTCTCATGTTTTTTGGGAATGGACAAGAAGATTCTTTGCACGGGGCTGGACGCAAACTAGCTAAGTCTGGATCTGTTCTGCTGGGTACCGCATGCATAGCGCAATCAGCTCCACAAGCTGTCGATTTCTTATGTGGACATGAAGTAACCTCGACCTTAACAATAATTAGCTTTGTTAACACTTTATTTACAATCATAAATCACAAAATTGCCGAAAAGATAGATTACGAAAAAGTAAATATAGGTTCAAGAGATTATAGTACTAATAATGCGTGAAACTATGTGTTATCAATGAGAGATGGAATTAATATTATAAAGCTGAACCTAAAATATACTCGATAACAATAAGCATTTGATACTGGATAGAATAATGATCATATTACAATTTATTATTTCAATCTTATTAGAATGAAACTTTGTCTACTTACAGCATCTTCCTTTTCAGGTGGTGGGCACGGTGTAGGATCGTGAGGAGGTGGTGGTGCTTTCCGCGTGCAAATGCAAGCCTTAGGACCTTTCGGACAGTTGCATTCACTGCTACCACCCCAACGACGACATGCTTCCTGCAAAAAATATTCGGACAAGTTATCATCTCTGATACACAAAAACTAAAAAAATATGGAGACAAACTTACAAGTACAAAAAAAGAATTAAAATTTCAATTTTGAAGTAAATTCAAGATTTTTTAATTTACCTTCTTAGCTGCTGTTCCTTTATCCTCTTTCGGTGGACGTACATTTTTCACTGTTTTCAAACAAAGCATTAACTGCTTGTAGGTCTCTGGATCCATCTAGAAAATATACAATGTTCTTTATATCCAGTATATTTTTTAGACGTTTCAGAACGTTTATATTTATATATAGCGTAAAATTAGATAAAGTTTATCTAAAAAGAAATTATTCTTATGAATTCAAACCTCGCATCTTGTTTTAACAGCGCCACCGATGATAGTCAAAGTCAAGTTCTTCTTAACAGTCGTCAACACAAAATCTTGTAGGACTTTCCTAGTTTCGTTATCCAGTTTACCATTTCTACTTCGCTTCAAGCAATTCAACACGACATCGGCTACATATTTACCGGCACTCGTTTTCGTTTGCCTTTCCAAAACAGTATACATGTTATCAAAAACATTATCCAAAAATTTTTGTTTAACATTCATACAAACACAGTCCATAGAAAAATCGTGACTACAATGGTCATCTTCGTATATACAATCCCTGTCTTCAGCGCACCTAGGGCAATCTGTACAGAGCTTTCTAACATCAATAGTATCGGTGCATTGATGGCATCTGATACATTTGATCTTGAATTCCGCTATTACTTTCTCGATGGATTTAATTTCGTCATTGATAGATTGTTGTTTATTTTTGCATTTCTCTACACATTTATCGCACGTTTGTCTGAGTAATTCGATTTCAACGTTAAGGGACTCTTTCTGGAATTATCAAAATAAAATATTAAACACTAGTGAAGCACTTACAATTTTTATGAAGAATATTACTTTACTATAATATTACTCCATATCAATTAAATTGAAGTAAAAAAATATTTGAAAGTTAAAAAGATGAATCACCACGAGTGATTAAATTGAGCAATTATAGCATACCTCGGCTTTAAGGTCTTCATTTTTAAGTTTCCTCTCCAATAACACTGTGCAAACCTTGTGTAGTTCTTCTCTTGCCTCTTTTACAAATTTACTTCCTTCTTCTTCCTTATGTTTCTTATGTTTGTTCTCTTCAACTAGTATTTTCTGTTGTTTTGATAACTCTGCAGCTAAATTTACTATTTTCGCCTACAATAAATAACTTTGTTATTTATACCACACTGGTCCATTTCATAATACGTATTTGTTGTAATCTTCTAAATTTGTACCAAAATCAAATATTCTTTATATAGTCAAAGCGCATCAGATTTTACACATATACCACAAGTTCAGAAAAGCCCTCTGTAATTGAGGTGAACTGGCAAGAATTCCATACCGTTATTTTAAATTGAAATCATGAAACACTTACATCAGAAGCTTGTTTTCTAGTTCCAAGTGATTTCTTCGCAGCTTCAGTGTCCTTCTTATTATTTTCGATTCGTTTCTTAAAACCTGCTATTTCCATATCCATGCATTTGAGGTCGTTTGTTTTTTGATTAGTTTTCTCTTTAATTTCTTGTTGACATTTATCTATACTGTCTAATTGCAACTCCAAATCCTTTTTATTTTTACGCCACTTAGTCGCACTAGTTTCTACTTCTTTGAGCTTAAATATTATTAAATGTGTGTGTATTAAGAAACTACTACAAGAAAATTGTAACACGAATCGTAATTTGAGAAATTTTATGCTTTATTTTCAATTTCAGTTATCCCAGCTCATTGGGATCCATATTGAAAAATTGATTTAAACCTTGTATGAAAGACTTATTTATATGATTGTAAAACGTTCGACCTAGGGCTACCTTAATCTGATCCGCGCAAAGTAATATTATATTCTCCAATACTAAATTTATGTACTTCATAATCTTTCTGCTCTACTTACTTTTTATAGTTATTTTAGATTTTTTTTTTTTTTTTATGTTATAGGCGGCAACCGAACAGATGGGTCACCTGATTGTAAGTGATCACCGCCGTCCATAGACACAAGCAACACCAGGGGAGTCGCAAGTGCGTTGCCGGCCTTTTAAATAAGTGGGCCTCCGGCGCTCTCACTGACCGAACGAAACGCAACAGTACAAGCACTGTTACTTCACGTCGGTTTTCTGTGAGAGGGTGGTACTACCCCGGACGAGCCGACCCATTCATGCTGAAACCAGTAATAGTTTCAGCGTAGCTCTACCACCTCAAGAAAATACCACATAAACATCAAAATAAATCGACAGTCAATATACGTATACAGATATTGTAGATGTATATGTACGTGTCATAGGGTTTATCAAAATACCACCAAAAGTTATTTTGTTCATGCTAGACACTCGACAGTTTTTCACAATTTGCGGCGCAGGTATGTCATTCATTTACCTTTCCATTTGCCATTTATATGTTAGGAGCTTCTATATTTAGAAAACGAACTTTTGGTGCATTTCGTGCACGTGCTTATAATTATAATTTAATTAACTTATAGGTCAGTTAGAATAGTAAATTTTTTTGCACCAAACGTTTTAAAATTCCGTTTTGTCTACTAGTTATTAAAATCTGAAAAATGTCACGACTTATATGTCGACAAGAACACGAGGAGTTAAATTCAAACCCAAATATAAATAAGCTTAATTACTTACTTGCTTACTTACTTAATGTTTCTAAACAATTATAATTGTGAGCACAATGTCAATGTTACAACAAGTTAACTGAGAACTTAAGTGTGAATAGCTTTACTGTTGAAAAATATTTGCGATTTATTCCGTATCTTAAAAGAAACGAACCTTTAATCTTTCTACGTGCAATAGTTCTTTTCAGACATATATTAAAAGGCCGGCAACGCACTTGCGACTCCCCTGGTGTTGCTAGTGTCTATGGACGGCGGTGTTCACTTACCATCAGGTGACCCACCTGTTCGTTTGCCCCCTATAATATATATAAAAAAAAGACATTAATTTAGCACTTTTTTAAATCCAAATTTCAATATACACTTCACAACACCTTTTAGTGAGAATTGTTAAAATGTGGTGGGAGGAGACGCGGCCAAATTTTAAAGAAGACATTTATTGTTCTTTTCCAATTATTTCACGTCAAAATAGCGGTGCTGTAACTAATTTTGAGCACAGTACATTTTAAAACAATGGCGACCACCACGAGTTCTACAATATACAGACAATCGTCACTATTATGTCGTCTTTCAAATCTCTCGGCAGATGGCTAAACCCGAAACACGACCAATAAAAAAACCCTATGGGAGGGTGTTAAAGTGATCGCAATTATCATGTCTTAGGATCAAGTTTTTTTTTTAAGGAACAATACTTTTTAATACACTGACTCTTTTAACGTGCATGCCCTTCGTAACCGTACTGTATTTGTGAGAATACCTCTTCTCAATTAAACCATAATGGAGGCTTCACTAGAGAACTTTTAAAAGGTATGTTGTTTTTTCTCTTGTAATAAATATATGTAAAATGTATGATGCCTACTGATACTATACACGGGTGCATATTACGCAACGGACCTGTTTTACTGAATCCTTTTGCCTCTCCAATGACTCCGCTATTTTCTTTTTATACGTGTCTTCCATGCACGACCACATGCAATCGGCCTGTTTAAGTAACTGCGTCCCCTCTTTCTCTCTGTGCTCTAAATGTTCTATCTGATTTTTTAGCTCTTTTTGCGTTAGCATTAAGTCGTTGATCCTCGCATTGCATTTCTTATCGAAGGACGCCGCCTTCGAGAAATAAAAGATAAAGCGTGCATTAAATATGTATAAATATTTCTTTGAAAAGAGATTTGTTTGCTTATAGTAAGTACCATATAATCAGTCACTGGTAGGTAACAGTAGATATCTTAATGAAACTAGAAAAACTTTAACAATATTATTTTTATAAACGTAAACCAATTGCCGTCAATTTTTCGTAACAATCCATAACTGTGTATTCCATATTTATTGTTTATTATAATTTTGTCATACTAATATTCCCTATAATACAGACACATATTTTAAAATCTATCATTACTGCTTAGCCGTAAGTTAATAACGTAATAAGATGTAGCCTAAGTAAAAAATAATCCTCTCTTTAACAGTAAAATTCTCGTCATAAGCTTTACAGATATTTTGGGTATTAACGCGAACAATCAATAGACAGTTCGATTTTATCTATATAAATAATGGATTATGGAACACCAATATATCGAAGCATGACACATTTTTAACAAAAACATAATAACAACATACTCGAAAACAGAAAGAAATTTAATGATATGGGTACACTTAAAGTAACAATAACATAATATACATATTTAAGTTAAATAACGACCATAACAGAAACTAATAATAATAGGACAACTTGACAAATGGATAACAAATATTAGAGCGACTTAAAACAGAGATTGTAATCTCAGACACAACAATAAATCACTCAATCGCAACGCAACTACTAAATCCACTTTAATTCAAAGCTATATATTTTAATTATCATACTGCTCGTGTCAATTAAAACCGCTCAGATTCGCTTTTATTAACATCGTCAAAACAAACCTCTTTTATATTGCACAGAACTTTGCTAAGCGGTAAAACGTCACTGCCGACACTCGGGGAAACTGACTTCGAAGCACAGCATTTCGAGTTTGTCTCTCTTTGGGTTCCACTGCAACATAAACTAGACCCAACGTAACGGTTATTAAAAGTGATTACGTTATTGAATTAGAAAAGAAAAACCTTCATGAATTATGTCGAATGGGATAGCAAGTCTTAATACGTCCGGTAGCAAAATTTCTTGGGGATAGGGAGGGGATTCTTATTGCTGATTATACCATTATCTCGTTCTTAGCAAGTCTTAAAGAGGCCCGGTATAAAAATTACTCAAGGGAGACGAGATTCTAACTACTAATTGATATTATAATTTGTACAACGTGAAATCTAAGAGCCTTTATGACTTAGAAAAACATCATTATTGACACCTTTTTACATACTATCGAACATCGACAAGACGAAAAACCTTTATCTTTATAAGCCACTAATCGTTGAGACGAATACCACACCCTCACATATTCAATACATATAATAATATCTACATAGACCACTAGTAACATTAAATATAATACACTAAAAACACTAACTTCATGATTTTGCTCGAAGTCTCCTTATTCTTGTCTTCATTTGTCTTGTCATCGTGCTTATGGCAACCGGCCATGTAACATGTGACATGTTGGTGGTGAGAGCATCTATGACTGCTTGTTCCTAGCCCCATGCGCTGTTGTACTGCTTGCTATCGAAAAAAGTATGATAATTTCATAATGATCAACCACTAAAAAGAAAAACGGATGACAAAACATATGAAGAACACATTTTAAAAGAAATATAATGCGGTCGCACTCTGCCCGAACGATCGCATAGAGCTCTAGAGAGATACACCTATTGCTACACAATAATGTATTAAATTATAATCTAGTATTCCCGTTTCCTCATCCAAAATAGAATCAGTTATAGTTTTTTTAAGTGAAACTTCTTATGGGAGGGCTTTGAAATTCTGATCCACAACCTTTTTTATGACAAAAAGCGAAAAATGGTGCGGGAAAATTACACTATGTCGGGTAGAGTGTTGAAAACACCAATTTTCTCATCCGAACTTTTTATAAAGAAGTTTTCGCTCCTTCGTGTGGTCATATGCGCACACACTTTTTTAAAGTAAAACTTTTTTCACTACCTCAAATTTTTTCATCCATCTATCACATGTCGCATTACAGCTTTCGTCCATCTATCGTATGTAGCATTACAGCCGGCCGCGGAGTAAGGGTAAAATGATAGGCGCTCAGTAGAGCAGTCAAAGCCAATATGTCGGCGCTCATGGTTAAATTCAAAAGTTTCACTTGCATCGTGGTTTCATAAAACCACACAATTTATTTTTCAAAAATAATTTTAGAAGGACTTTGCCAGTGGCTAAATGTATTTATTTTATTGATTACTAGCGGCCACCGAATTATCTTCCAGTAGCTCTAACAGTTTAGCCAACTTACGCAGGCACATGGCCTGCCACATGCACATGCCACATGGCAGGACTTACACAACATTTGTCGTTATATTTTGACCAATTTCAACAATATCTTAAATTATATCCTATGTGCTATTCACCTATATTGCTATAAAGATTCATCAAAATACTTTTAGTACTTTTTGCGTGAAAGGGAAAAAACATCAGGTCGGATGACATTAACTTTCTTTTTTCAATTATTTATAGAATATGATATATATATATATATATATATATATATATCAAATTTGTTGCTGGATATCTTTTAATAGCAAAGTATTTGAACGATTTTATTAAGTTTAGAAGGCTGCTAGTTTCAACAATAATCAATTTATTGAAAAAATATAAAATGAAATAGGGTAACAGCGGTAAAGAATGCCATTAACAAACGAAAAATAAGTAAACATTTACATGGACGAAATACCATCCGCATTTCCTCTTAACGTGTATGTTTATGCCTTAATATGGATAGCATTCAACGCATTTGAATACATAATACCTTCATTACCTTCCCTTAACCATTTAATTACACTTTAAGTAAAGATGATTTGTCAAGCAGCGATGTCATATTTAATGTTATTGAACAAACTTAAGCAACTACAAATATAGTGGTATCAAATGGATATTGAATTACGAAAGCAGATGACACAGACGCTTAATTGTTTTTTTAGTACCTAAAAAATTCGTATTTTTTATTATTTTGATTTATCATACTAGCTTTTGCACGCATTAATATAAATTTGACCTATCCCTCAGAAACGATTCTTTTTTGTCTAGATACAACGTACCCTATGTTCTTTTTTGCACATTTGATAACGTGAATGCAAAATTTCAGGATAATGGGCTGATTAGCTGTGATAGCGTAATAAACTACAAATTCGCATTTTATTATTAATAAGCAAATAAGGATAACAATAAATACTTTAAAGCTACATATGAAAGTCCAAATATTACCCTCGGTTAGAAAAACATCGAAGTCACCCCGAAAAGGTGGCAATAAACTCGATGGGATTTATCGATACTTACTAGTATTTTGTTTTATTTATTATTACAATTATGATTTACAAACATTCATTGGTTATAACTCTTAATATACATATATTACTTTCCAGACATTATTATAATTTACATAATAGTTCACCCTATAATTATCTTACAACATTAAAACATGTTTTCAACTCTTTATGTTGGAATACTTTATCCAAATACGCTCATCATTATTTGCAAAATTATTAAGCAAAATTATACCGTTCAGACTTTGATTATGTATACATCCAGTTACACAACTTACACTTAAGTTATAATCGGGATTTTCTTTCAGAATGTTCCAGAAATTACACAGCAGCTTTATACCAACATCGCTTTTGGTCTCACTGCTGCATTTCATCTCCGAACTACGACAGGAAGCGCCACCTGTCAAATCCATAACAAGCTCATCCAAAGCTCGGTAACGTCGGTTCAGGCACTCTGGTATGTCAGGCATCGCGTAAATTGTAATGTGTAAGTTTTATATTACTTTCATAAGATTTTTTTCCATTGAAAATTTTAATAGTGTTTTATCATTTTTTTCATATGCTAGCCCAAGTAATTTTGATTTTTAAGTTGAAATTATTGACATTTATATTTAAGAAAACAAACACATCAATTGCAAGAACAAAATAGATCATCCCAAAGAGTAATTACTTTTTTTAAATAGATTTATAACCTATACACTAGTGTAAAGAATGTTCTCATCTACGTCAATGAAATGATATATTTATCTACAGAATCTACTATAACTAATATTTTAAACAGAAGTAGTAAGCGAAATAATTCTTTATTTAATTTACAGAGTGCCTTATGGTTGCTCGCTACAAATGCAATGCATAATATAGTGAAAAATCTCTATGTTTATCAGGTTCAGTAAGGTATGATTCGAGTTTATCTTGATAGTTTTACATGACTCTAAATAAACTCGCGTCGATATTTCTTTGATCTATTAATAGTATTTACTTTACCGAAATCACATAATGAAATCAAATAATCAGATCAGTCTGGGTAATATTATAATAATATATAAATAATAATATATAAATAATAATAATACATTACAATATTATAAATATTACCTACAAACTACGTAGTTACATGTATGGTAAATTTCATTTTTCTATTATATAGTTTTATTCATTGACTTGTAACTAAGTTATAGTATTTCGCATAGTCTCTAATAATTATGGTGAATGTACCTAAAGTAACTCAATTGACAACAGTACCTATTACACGTATATAGCTACTAATATACTTTATGTAAATTCTCAGTTATTATCAGATAGGTGCAATTAAAAATAATTAATATGTTATGTTTCGACTTTATTATTATTATAAAAAGCTGTGAAAAGAAACAACCCATGTAAACGGAAATAGCAACAAACTCTAATTTTGACACGATTGACACTCGTTTTTGTTCATGTGTTGACAAGAAGACGTTCGAAAACTAGCTACACACAGCATAGTAAAACAGTAATGATGCATCACAAAATTAATTTATTTGAAAACCAAGTATTCAGTTAGGTATATAATACATCAGTATTTTATATTTCATAGACTATATATTTTTAAAATAATAATAACCATTACACGTGACATTTTTCAAAAATTAGAAATACCACCGTCCCTAGATTTGTTATAAATATGAAACGTACGCTGACCTTCTCAGTGTTTTGATTTTGATAATATGGTGTAGAGACCAATATTCATGTTTAATGTTGATAACACTGTAGTTCAACTCCGACATTGCTGATAAGAAGATATCTGTGTGCCGTATTATTTAATATTCTAAGATTTAATGAACAAAATATGTCTGAATTTGGACCAGTAAGTTTTTAAGTTATACTCTTCTCTGGTAATTTCTAAGGTATTTTTTAACTCGATTGTAATACAAATCATTAATATTTCACATAATGTTCAAGATTTATACATAGTTATTTAATAAGGTAGATTATAAATAAAAAAACCTCGACTCTCTTATAGGAACACCCCAGAAATCTGATTCCTGAGCTGTGCAAGCAGTTTTATCATTTAGGATGGGTAACTGGCACAGGCGGAGGAATCTCTGTAAAGGAGGGGTATGCATATACATTTTTTCCGCAATCTATTTTCAAAGTTTGTTTCTGCAAGTAAAATTAATTTTATTATGTATTTAAAATGAATACATTATGTCTAGAACATTAGAAATTTATTGTCAATAAAAAAAACGAACACCAGCTCAGAAAACATCTATAAAAGTCTTTAAAAATCAAGTGATTCTATTAACATTGACACCATTTCAAATATGACAACAAATAATACTGATTTTAAGTCCGGTGAAGCTGTGAAGGCCCCGCAAGCCAACAGCGTATAGCCAGCTTGAATAAAAAAAAACTGATTTTATAACATTTAGATAATGATCAATTTTACATTCATGCAATATGACTATCTTGGTCTTTCATTTTATTTTATTTATAAATGATGGTAATATGCATAGGAAAACTAAAATTTTAAGGTAGTAAAAGTAGATGTCTTATTTTTTTTTTAAATTGATGCTAATATGTTGGCCTCATGGGCACTTACAGTTTCATAGAACTTTTTTGTCACTGTACATATGTTGTATCTTATTTCATATTTCTTAATATGACCTTCAATGGTTTAGTTATCAGACTACTCATGACTTTGTCTGAGTTGTTTATTATCTTAACAGTATATTTTATTTACAGAAGAAGATGCATAAAAAAAATTGAAATATATTTACCTTTGCTTACAAAATTTCTATAGTTTATTATATTTCTTGCACAAAACTTATTTTCTTAAAATTAATGACTTCATATTTTAAAGAATGATATTGTCATAATATTGTTTTTAAATAAGGATAAATTGTTTGAAGTTATAAAACTATAAAAATTAATAAAACCAATGTAAAAGTTATTGCTTCCGCACATAACCGCAGACCTCTATCATTATATTTATCATATTTTAGAATGTTTGTTATCTACTTCCGGAAACATCTAATTAGAAGTGTGAAATGGTATGGAAATTATTATAAAACAATTTTGACAGGAAACATGATGTATAATATTGAATTAATTGAATCAAGACATTACAAGATTGTCTTGACAATTTGGATTAATTTCTTTTGTATGAACATTGATGTTAATGCTGTTCCTGCTTCTTTAGTTTTATTATAGATGTGTATGTAAATGTGTTAAATTAATGATTCCAGGGAAAAAATTTATATAGCTCCATCAGGTGTACAGAAGGAGAGAATGAAATCTGATGATTTATTTGTACAAACCATTGAAAATATTGACTTAGAACTGCCGCCACCTGAGAAAAAGTAAGTATGGTTCTGAATAAAAGAGAACAATTGTTAAAACAGTGAAATAATCATAATGTTTATGACATAGAAAATACAAGTTTTAGTAAAAAAATATGAATGTTATAGTGACAGTAACTATCAGGGTGGGCCAAAAAACTTTTATTTTTTGTTTTTACTTACCTTGAAAATATCATCGTAGATGAGGAAAAAAATCTTCTGGTACAGTTTGAGCTCTTAATATTAATATTAAGAGTTGACTCATTGTGATTATTAATTACCATTAAATAACAAGGATTTTTTTTCTTCGGAATTTTAAAGTGTTCGAAGCAATTATCATACAATGAAATTGAAAACATACTTGTAGGGTATTAAAGGCTCTACAAAAAAATCTGATATGATTGATTTCTTGCCTACTCTACTCGTTTAAAAGTTATCTCAGGTTCAACCTCAAATGGTAAACTATTACTTCGTGATGAAGTTTCTGGAGTGTTCTTCGGTAAAACAATTTTTTTTTTACCAAGTATCGATAATTGGGAGAAAACGTTTTTTGGTAAAGAAAAAAATTGAAAGTTTTTTTGGGCACATTCTAGTACCTATTTTATTACTTTCTTTGGTATTTTTTGTTTCTATATCAAGGCCCATTAGTAAACTGATAATAAAGCATAATATTAAGCTGAAATGTTACAAGTTCGATCCCAATGCATTGAGCCATGTTTGTATAAACATTTCTATATTTATGGTATATTACTTTTGTTACTATAATTTAGACATGTAAAAATACATTTGAATATACTTTGAACCATCATTATAAAAGTTTGTATACCAGGACGTTTCTTCATGGAGGTCATCATTTTATCTTATTGTAACTCGCCAGTAGGTGATGCTAATTTGGATTTATATTGTTATTAATTTATATTATACTGTAATTTTACACAGACAAAGTCATTCGAGATTACTAGTACAAGTTGAGCTTAGTTTTTAATTAAAAAACGTTTAGTGTGAAATTATCTCCTCATATGTATAATTATCAGTGTAAATTAAAATGTTTATAACATTTTTTCTTTAATAATATCCAACATTATATTTTTTTATACATTGTCATATTTCATATAACAAATTGTCATCTTTGCCCCACAGATTTAATATGAAACTTTCCTATTATAGAAATAAGAATTAGAAATTATTATAGAAATATTCTTTAAGATATAAACTCAACTATTGTTAACTTTTGAACTCTGCTTCACTTTGAATTGCGTGAGAATGTTTCAAGTTAATACTGTAAATTCACTAGTGAGTTTTCACTATACAAAATATATATCTTACTATAATTATATAAGTTGTACGAAGGTCGACGATCTACGAGAAACTATTTACGTGAAAACGAACTCGTCTTAAATATTGTAATGTGTAAAATGAGTTTATGAAATATTTGTAACTCATTAGGAATTACGATTAAAAGTTGGCAACACTCTTTTTCAAAATATATATCCTTCATTTTAGATTAAAGAAGAGCCAATGTACACCACTATTCATGTTAGCATACACAATAAGGAACGCTGGATCCGTCATACATACGCACTCCCCACACGCAGTCAGATGCACATTGCTTTATGATAAAGAGTTTGTGATAACACATCAAGAGATGATCAAGGTAAGGTTGACATTAGGCCTGGCTAGAGTTGTGCATTTTGAAAATATATCGATATTTTTTTTCTGTACAATAATATCGAACCTTAAGAAAGCACTTTTTTTATAAAGATATTTCATGCGACGACCACGATCTCACTTGCTATGGTTTCCTTTACCGATAGTTCTGGTTCGTTGCACGATTTTAACTTATAACGCTCATTGCGATATCCTATAATTTTGACCATTGAGCCATCATAGCTTAAAATTTTTCGATATATCTGTTTTTTCAGCATCGAATATCTTCAGCTAACGTTTATAGAAAGTGAGTAATTTTATTGGTCTAAGTATCTAGTAAATGTATTAAGGGTCTTAATAGACTAAAAGAGGAACATAGAGTCTGATGGTAAAGTTAGTTCAATATAAAATAACGGCCACCACTCAGAGATCTACAATTTATCGATAGTCGCCGCCGTCATGACGACCTAGAAAACCTCGCGTCAACTGGATATAAAATGGCTGATCCTGAAACGTGACAATTTAAAAGGTAGACACTATGTCGGGCTTACTACAATGTGTGCGGTGGTTGTGAACTACTCGACTACTTATTCCTATCATCCCGTTATGGTAGTGGTAAAGAGTGACTTTGCCTGAGCATGCCATTATTATGATTCTGTAAGAAACGCACTACTAGTTCATAGAACTCTTCCCGAAGGACAGTATAGACATAATCACCGCGACAACCCACGCCGTATTGACGATTGCAAATTCCGAGAGATCCACAGTTCTATATTTTCCCACATTCGATGGTAGTACAAGAAAATGTCTCAAGTTCAGGTTTCCTCACGACATTTCCCTTGGCCGTCAGCCGATAGTGTTACCAGTTTAAATTAGTAAATGTACGAGAGTTCCGAAATATTCGTTAATGCATGCAGTGGTTAGAATCTGCGGACATCGAATTGACATTCCACTGGTTAAGCCAGTCAGCTACCATGACCTATTCATTATTGTATGGTGGTCGATAATGGTCAATAGGTCCCAATAGTTAATATCTAGCCCTGGTTAAAAATTCGAACTAAAAACTTTACCGTACCGTGAAGTTGTGGAACAATCTTCCGGCCAGTGTGTTCCCTCCTTCCTACGACATGGGGGCCTTCAAGCACAACGTGAAGAGGCATTTACGCAAGCTGGCATGACAACGGCGACTGGTAATGCACTAGTTGTCTATCGGTGGTTGATGTTGTTTTTGGATTGTACTGTGCTTAATATCAGGTATAGTGCAGTCACTTTCCCGTGTTGCAATTAAAAAAATACAACTATAATTGGTTGTAAACTAAATCAGGGCATAAAGGATGCGTCTCTCGGTCGATATCTCCGCTACGACGAGAAACTGGTCGTACCAATAATTGAGAATACCCCATTGGAGAAGGATCTAGCGGAAAGCCTCGAGGAGGCTCTACGTAAATACCCTGGGACTAGTGCGGTGCTGGTCCGAAGGCACGGAGTATACGTGTGGGGGGACAGTTGGCAACAAGCTAAAACTATGTAAGTACCTGGATTCTATATTGAAAAGTTATTGTGTCAGAATCCCATTTGAAAAATCGTCTATATAACCCTCTTAGGACAAGAAATGTCAAAGATTCTTTCGAAGTGCTAAGTACTAAAGTACTTTTTGTTGTGAACACATGAACAAAAACAAGTGTCAAAGTGAGTTTGTTGTTATTTGCAATCACAGGGGTTGTTTCTTTTCACAGGTTTTTATAATAATAATTTTAAATATGAGGCACTAGCAATTTCCCGTGGCTTTGCACGCGTTTTCTATTCAGTAATTATTTTCAACTCCTTATTTTATATCTATATATATATATATAAAAGAATAATAGAGTGATGAGAAAATGACGGATTTACATTCACTTCACCTTAGGAGTAGAATTTCGAAGAAATCACGGTGTAAACGGAACCCATATACAAATTTTCACAGCCTTAGCCCCCTGTAATTTGGACTGTGCGTTGATATGTCTATACTTTTATAATGTACATGGATTATTACGCCATATTTCCTGCTTCTAGACAAACCGACTTAAGTTGTACGTGTTTCTCTGCGAATCTTAGACCGAATTTGCTCAAACCGGACACTATCTTCTGGCTCCTAATATACTTGACCTCGTAACTCTAATCTGTTTCTAGTTTAGACAATAAATTCAATTTATTCCATATAATATTCCTTGGTTTAAGTCTTAAGTTAGCCTATATAACATTTTATATTACAGGACGGAATGTTATGATTATTTATTTGAAATGGCCGTAGAAATGAAGAAACTCGGCCTGGACCCTGCTCACAATCCTGACACAACATTGAATGGAGAGAAACTATGACAGATTGTAAAATATTCTTTTAATACATAACAAGAACAGATTTGACAAAATTAACATGCTTATTCAAAACTGACGATGTTTAACTAACTGTATGTAGTACGAATTATAGTCTTGTTCATAGTTTACATAGGACCGAAAAAATAATATATTCCGTTGTCTAATATATGATTCACATAAAATCAAAAGTGGCAAAGTAGGGAGCTGGTAGTGAAAATAAAATATAAATATGTGAGAAAGCAGTTTCTTTTTGAAGTGAAAACTTTTCTAGGCGCACTAAACTCGGATGGAAAGTGAACAATCGCGCTCGGGTCGGTGACGCTGAATCGGGTTTATTCGGTCCACTCGACATCAAGCGCGCTCGGTTCAGTGACGCAATATCGTGTATACTCCGCTCCGGTCGTCATCCACCACGCTTACTGTCTGACAAGCAGTGCATCATACGATTATAATAATAAAAATAATAATATTATAAATATACGTTTTGTATATAATCACTGTAGTATTCCAATGGTTTTATATATCGTAAAAACTTTATTGTGCATATATTTATAAGTTTTCTAGGATATATTTTTTTTAACTTTGTCAATTTTTATTGGTTTCAATTCACCTAGTATATTATCGTAAAACATTAAAAATCAAATTAAAAA
Source organism: Antheraea assamensis (assembly GCA_035772565.1). NCBI lineage: Eukaryota > Metazoa > Arthropoda > Insecta > Lepidoptera > Saturniidae > Antheraea > Antheraea assamensis. The sequence continues at coordinate 764,175 of JAQQSE010000141.1, forward strand.
CATTCAAAATTTAATTTAAAAAATATCAGTTCTTGTTTTCAATTGCCAAATAGGTCGGACTTACTTTGTCGCTTTTGATTTTAGTAGATATTGTTAGCGGTTTAAAAGATTCAACTACATGTTTAATCCTCAAAAAAGGTTCTCCTTTTATACTCGGCAAAGAAAATATCAGTTTTCGTATGCTAATTGATTTACTGCGTGTAAAAGTATTTCATATTTGACACGAAACGAAAGATTTTATACGCTTAAAGGTGTGAAAAATTATTATTTTATTCGGACTAAACCAGTAACATAAACTGGAATTATATTATTCATACGACGTACCATTTTTTGGTGTAATTAATATTGTCTAATAATAATTGTATTGTATCGAATATTTGTTAAATTAGCAATGATTAACATGTTATTATTTTAATTAAATTTGGTTATATTTTAGTAAAAAAATATTGTTACAGTGTTTTAATAAAGCTTTTGACACGTTACATGGTTTATTTTATATCTAAATAATTTTTCCTGCGCATTTTTGTAAATAAAATTTATGACTTAAATACTGGGACCAAAATCGATATTGAAAAAGTCTAACATATGTAGTTATAATGACGAAGTAATATATTTCAATTAAGATTTATGTTGTACACATCAATTTAAACACTTTTTTTGGATTGCTTTGTCACTGTAAAGTCCCACTTATGGTACTGCATATTTTTTGTTAATTTCGGTTCGAAACAATTGTCTACTGCTTTCTATAGATTAACACTTGAAGGTTTAGGTGATTTATAACAGCAGAATAGACTGGTAGTCATTAAGTAGTAACTTAATTTATTTTTAACCTCGTAAATTGTTCAATACAATATCTAATATAAGAAACTCGTCATTTAAAAAGAATCATATAAGTATCGTTTCAGTAGGTTTCGTATTATAAATACACTAAAGGACAAATAGACCTTCTTCATTATATATAATAAATTGGTGTAAAGTATATATATATATGCTGTTAAAACAAGATACTAAAATGAAATATCTATATATCTACATTTATTTCCGAAAAGCGCAATATTACTTTTGTTTTCTCTTTCTAACACCTAGCCTCGTCTCGCTCTACGCTCCCAACAGCCGCACGTCATTCTATCATTAGTCAATAGAACTACTTTCATTGCAATTTATATTACGTTTTGTATTATATTGTTTGATAATTTGAACATTCACTAATATATATAAATAAAAGAGAATTCATTCATAGAAAATATTAATTTTATTGGAAGACATCAATTTTCCCATTCTCTCGCAACAGCTCCGTCACGATGCTTTCTGATATCGCGCCGATTATTATATTACTTGTTTTATCTTTCTCCTTATCGTTTTTAATCGTCTTTCTAGTTATTCCGTGAAAGCTAGACGTGCATTTAGCGAGTATCAAATCCTTTACCTCTTCCAGTTCGGATTTCGTCAGAAAATTTGTACTAGAACACCTCATATCGAACGGCGAATATTCCTTCTTCGCCATTTCATAAAGTGATTTTAAATCCAAAGATGTCTTATTCTTCTTCGTGGTAATAATTTGTTTCCTGTGAAGAATTTTCCGAAGATCGTCCAAATATGGTATATTCTCTTGGATTTTTTCGTCAATTATTTCGACTTCTTTTTCGTTTAGTAACTTAAGGTCCTCGTCAGTGATTTTGAAATTATGTTTTATATCTAAAGGAAGTTTATTTGTTCCGGGTGTTTCTATAAACGACAGAAATAATTAATCTGCGAGTTTTTACAATTTTTTATATATACACAGATCGTTTTTATGCATAACCTATATTGTGTGTAGGTTATTTTCCTACTAAACTGAAAAAAGCAAGCATATCAACGATTAACCTATCTAATATGACGTGAGCAACATTTTTTAATATTTTTAAAAGAAATGATAGAGTAAAAACTTCTATTTGTTGTAAACACTTATATGTAATAGGATAGAAAAGGAGACAACAACAAAATAAAATGTGTATTTGTTTCCAGTAAAACTGATAAAAAACAGAAAAAGTATCCGTTACCAATTTATTCTCAACCGTACCTGAAGGATTTTAACTTCGAATACTGTGTTGCTTCATCTTCTTTATAAATAAAATGATAGAGGTTTGCGGTTGTGCGCGAATCACGCAAAAAACTACTGGATCGATTTTGATCAAATTTTAGTTTTACTTAGATACTTTGTGCTTATTTAAAAAAACACGATAGCTTCATTTAATATAAAATTAGTTTTTTTTTTAAGAAATTACGATTTTATAAGCGCTACGTTTAGCGATATGTTTTGTTGCCGTGGAGAAGTGGGGCAAGCAGGAAGGTGCTTATGTTATTTTCCTCTGTAACCTGGATTTGGGCTGTTATCTTTGATGCAAAAAGGGGAAAATTACAAAGCTAAACTAATCATACATATAAGAATTACTGATGCAAACATCTGCACGTATGTGGGGGCGATCTGTGTGTGTTAAGCCACTAATTGAAAATTTTCAGTGCCACTGCACCGCGCTAACAGCATGATCTATGGCTCCACTACTGGAGATTGAACTTGGGCTTGAGCCGCTGCTGAGGAGGATTGCGGCGAGTGTGCAGGAGCGAATTTCACCGACAAATCACGACGGTGTGATGTATGGTTACGCGGGTGTAGGCGCATACACGTTCTGTTTGAAGATTCGGAGGACTACTAATCGTTAGCTGTAGTTAGTATCAGGAGGATCGGAGAAGATATTTCGCGGCCGCGTTTTATATCGTGGGTCTTTATGCCTCGATTAAATATGATTCGTTTGCATGTTTGGTTTGCTATTTTGTTAATATAGTACAGAACCATTTTCAGGCATAAATAAGTTACAAACGATTATATTTCAATACTTTTTGTACAAAGAAGATTTACAATATAGTTAAAAAAACCATTCCAACCTTTTTCAGCGCAATCGTTTTTAATGACTGGTTTTATAGAGAAAAACGCTCGCATAACCTGTACAGGTTTTACGGTGTCGTCGGCCATGGATCGATCGTACACATCGTACTCGAGGCACACAACCTTCTCGTCTAATTTACGCAATTCCAGATTATTCGTTTTATACCGGGAGAATTTCGCGGCAATTACTTTTACGCGAGGCACGTCCGATATGTGGATCTTACGGGGCTGGTCTCTGTAACACGGTAGTGTCAGTTCTGCAACAATGTATTTTTTATTTATTAATTATCGTCATAGTATGAAATGACCATCGTTGTTGTCAATTGTATTTGCAAATTGTTAATCCTCGTTCAAACTTGATACTCTCAGAGCCATAGTCAGGATTTAGGAGCGACAAACTCGAAAAATAAAAAACAACAAAAAAGTTATTAATACGTCCCCCATTTCACCATGCCCTTCAACGACGCCTTATATCAGTAGTTAACATAAGTTTTGCGGCCTACGTTTTTTCATTGTGTGACTAAAGGATCTAGGAACACTAGGTGATTGGCTTTCTTCTAACTTAAGAGTTGGTATAGCTAACAAGACGGGCTTTATAAAAAGTCGTATCACCATGCTACGATTATATCACAATGTTATCTTTCAAAAAGCTCGAGGTCATTGTATTCCAGCTATCGTTGTCTCAAAATGTACAATATATTAGTGCAATATAGATAGATCTATTTTACGAACTTTCTGGTATATGCTTATCCTGCGTAATGTACTTCTCAATCTCATCAGAATTGTCTATATTTTGCCACTGCGATCCGTCAGATGTCTCCACGTAGTGCAGTATGTTGGCGGGACTGTCTGTGTCCACGTACTGCGAACCGTTTTCGACGTTAGCACCACACAACACTTGTTTCAATTCCTTTAGCTGCTCTATCGTATCTGGTATCAAGGGGTCGAAACCGTATTGCTCGATAAGTAGGTTTTGATGCTATAAATGGGATAGTTATACCACGTTTAAATCAAAGCAACTATTATATATTCAAGAAATAATGACACCCACATAATTTCTGATTACGGCGCTGGACTACACTATATACATAAAAACGAATATTTATTTGTTTGTCTCTTATAAGCTCTTACACGTTTCCTCCGATTGTGCAGAAATTTTCCTGAGATGTTTGCGCCCGTTCAAACAGGTTACTGGCATAGTACCAAAAATAACAATCCTCAGCAAATAGTAGATTTGACGCTTGTCAAAAAACAGGAATATTTCATGTACTTTTCGAAATTCTGAAGATTACGTTGGATCAACGTAAGCGACATAACTTTTCCGCGAGATTCGAGTAATCATAAAAAAATCAGGAAATTAAAGATTGCACACAATATAATAAGCGACAAAGTTACAAGACAGTACACGTAGTCCGGTGAAACTGTAGAGACTTACCAGCTCAACAGTGTAGTGAGTTCCAAAAAAAAGAGACTACAGTAACGGTTTTCAATTGAACAAATTTGTAACCGACAGTTAAATAACCAATGTTAAAAAGCATTTACGTGGTTTGCAGGTATGCTGCTATCAGTCAACTGCGCATTGTCTTTTAGATTGGGGGTCACGGAACAGCATCTATTCGTCATCAGTCTCTTACACGACACCCGTCTAGCCCTCGGAGGGAAGACTTCCTCGATTTCCACCTCATTCTTCGCCTTGAATCCCTTTATTCTCGTTTCGCTTTCTTTACGTTTAGGAACCCTACTTAGTCTACATCGATTTCTGTTCATTATTTACTGAATGCATTTTTTACAATAAATTTAGTTACAATCCATATTTTCATTTCTTCGGGACTAAACTGATTCACTCGATTTACTTTGAAGCTGTCAATATGAAAGCTTATCGTCGCAAGTTTTTTATAATATTTATGAAATTACTGAGAGGTCAGTAGACGGTACAACTGTACTGTCGTATTTTTAGATTGATTTAGATCTTATGTTCACATGAATCACTCGTTATTATTGACAAAAATGTATGTTTACTGGTCATCAGTAATCCCATATCTGTAGTGAAAAGAGCTATTCCTCTAAAATTAGCTTCAATGAAATCGTTCACTTAAAATCAGACTAATATTAGAATATAAGTATTCTATGTATCATTACATATTATAAAACAAAGTCGTCCGCCGCGTCAGTCTGTCTGTCTTTATCTTCCCGATAAACTCAAAAACTACTAAACGGATTGTAATGCGGGTCTCACCAATACATAGAGTAATTCATGGGGAAGGTTTAGGTATATAATTTGTCGGTGTTGTGTAAATTGGTTGAAATATAATGATAATTCTTGAAAGGATCGGAAAAAGTCAAGCCGCCTGGGAGCTTTCGTCGAAAACGATTCCTAATCCCTTTGAGATATAACTAAACAATGTATAGTGAGATATTCCTCTTTTATAGATTTACAAAAAAGTCTCTGATGGCATACACCTATCTACTAAAAATGCTCTCGTATAATGAGGTAATCCGAAGTTCATTTAGATGGATACAGTATTAATCCTTATCAAATTAAATACATTAGTTATCTTAAGCATTTCATGCACATAAGTATATATTTTTTATTATCAGAGCAGGATAACGTCCACCGGGCCTGCTAGTATATAATAAGTAAGTTTACTTATTTGTACAATCAATACATCTTTGGAGTTGTTCACTTGTATTTTAGCTATATTTGAATACTAAGCTCAATTTTTGAAGTGATAACTTCTTTAGCCGCGTTAAGCGTTTTTTGGTGGGGGAAAAACTTATGGTTACGCGTCACACCTGCTGTTTACGTGCTAGTGACGTATTTGAAATTGAAGTATTAAGTAATAATATAAAATGTATATAATTATAGCTCGGAGTCTCAATAATTGTGAACCTCCGACTAATGTTAATAATATCAATTTACAAATGATTAAATCTAAATAATTCAGACTATATTTAAATTAAAAAATTATAAAAGAACAGTTATTCCATTGTTTTGAGTTTTCACTTCTGTCGGCAGTTCTTATGACTGAAACGAGTTTTTATTATTATAATTTTTAAACTTTTCTTTGTATTTACACCACCTAAATATATTTTTACCTGTGTACGAACTTAAAAGTCCAGTAAAGCATTTACTCATAAATTAATATTTAATCATACAAAAAAAGGTATTTTTAAGGGAACTTATGATAACTTTATTCCACTGCGATTGAATGAATGATTATAAATTTAAACAATATATTCAGTGAATATCATTTTAATCAATTATATTGTATAAAGGTATTATCGTCGGTATTGTTTCGTTTATTTCTGTCCCTCTTCGGCCACGGTACTTTATTGTGAACGTATTTCACGTGAAGTTTGACGTCGCATCGATTTATGAAGGACTTGTCGCAGATCGTGCACTTGTGTGGTCGTATTCCGAGGTGTACCTGTTGAAAAAAGATTAATTAATCTGCAATTTTGTCTGTTTGTATCATTTTTTTATCACATATATTGTAATAAACATTGTAAAATACATTCCTTACAAATTGGCATTCATATTTTTTTTGTCTGTCTGTTTGTTAGTTTGGATTTAATCCAAATACAAAGTGATTGTTTTTTATGTTTTTTTTACACGGGCAATATATTAATTCTTCAATAAATATATAATAAAAAATTAAAGCCAAAAATACTTATAACGAAAAACATAAAATAAAAAAAAACTTTAATTTAATTACATTCTTAACTGATTTTAACGACATTTTGTATAAAGATAAATTATTATAACATTTTAAAACCGATAATCTGTAGGTAATTATAAATAGAACTTTGGAGAATTCATAAAAACGCGCGCAAAGTCACGGGTGTGTCTAGTTACGTATTTATTTTGAGATAAATATAAACGATCGGATTTGTTTAGCACCAATATTGGTGGCACAACCATGGTTTAACAACTGGTGTATTTTTAACTGGTTTTAATGAAATACATTTTTGTGCCTATGTGTACTCGAGTTCCATATAAAACCTTTCATTTACTGCTCGAAAACGTTTAATATTATTTTACGGAAAATGTAATCGGGGGTTGTTTTGTTGCTCTCATATATGACCAATATTGGTGGCAAAAGTGAAATATAATAACCAGTGTATTTTTACCGGGGTTTTGATGAAACAAACGATTGTGTCTCGTGTGGGTACAACTCGGGTGAGCTACGTATAAAACGTGTCATTTACTGCTGGAAACCATTTCATATTATTTTGACAAAATGTAACTGGGGGGTTATGTTGTCGGTTTCATTTAGCACCAATAATGGTGGTAAACGCGTAATATAATAACTGGTGTATTTTTAACTGGCTTTAATTAAACAAACTATTGTATGTGTACCTTCATGTGCTTGTTGAGTGCACTTTTAAAAGTGAAGACCCGACCGCACATATCGCACTTGTGTACCCGTTTTCTCGTGTGTATGGCGCTGTGAGTGGAGAGTGCTCCGGCCAACTGAAAGCATTTCCCACACTCCTTACACTTGTAAGGACGTTCGCCCGTGTGCTTCCTCTGGTGGTACGTCAGGAAACACTGTTTCTGTAATTCCCATTTGTATATTAAGCACGATTTTTTATATACATTTTTGATGTAAAACGTTTTTCTTCGCTCTGACGAGACATGCTTGACGCATCTTCCAGTGTTTTGTTTTATAGGTATGTGGGTAGGTACGTTTTTAATGTTTCCCATGCCGTTTCCTTATTATTGATTGTTGTTAAACTTTATGATCCACAAAATATAATATAATATATATTGGCTGCGGTAACGTCTTACCATCAGGCGTCCCGTGTGCTTGTTTGCCACTATCGTTGTATAAAAAAAACCTTTACGAGTTTTAAGCATCGAATTGAAACTTTTTAGGCTTGACTAAGAGGCAAATTAATGCATTCGGTCACGTCAGACTCCGTAGTTTTTACTTTGATACTTCGACTTTAATCAATTAATTAACAATTGGATATTTTTTTAATTAGATAGTTTTGTTTCATAATAATAACATACTTTTAATATCGTAGTTTTGAACTCATTAACACTGATAAATATTTGTATATAAAAAGCATTGTCCTTCAATGCTGGATTCAACAGAACTTACATTCGAGTTACGCATAGTTATTTAGTTAAACTTGGAAAAAAAGTCAACTAAAGAACGTTGAACATTAGTTCATTTAATCATCAGTTCAAAATACAGTTGACATAGTGTCTAAGATGTCAACAAATAAAGATACAAGGATTGTCGTACCTTGAACATCTGCCCGCACACTTCGCATACGAAAGGCGTCTGACCTTCAAGATCCAGCCTCTTCGCTACATCAGAGAGCGGGTGTTCAGAGATCATGTGGGATTTGAACTCGTTGCGATCCGATAACCATTTATCACACTGAAACGACGTTATACCCCTCCAATAATTTTCACTTTTATTTGGTAAAAAGAACCGTGAAGGATAATCATTGTAAATTTTTGTTCTCCGTACAATCAAATTAAATCAAATGTAACTTTCTCAAGCACTCCAATAATAATTAACATTTTGTATATAAGAAAATTGGTACCATATCAATGAAAGACACAATTGCACCTGTAATGGAAAGTAATTCTAAACCAACGCGACTGTCCAAACATGAAGTTTTCATAGTTTTCCTTTAATCATAAATTAATTTATTGCAAGCTGAAAAAACACTTCTGAGAGCTGTTAGAATGAACTACTGCAATAAAACACCTTTCAAAATTAACCAGTGTATATCCAGACAACCAGCGTATATCCAGTTAACCAGTGTGTACCCAATTAACCTGTGTAACTCCAGTTAACTAGTGTACATCCATGATACTTCTAAAATACGATAGGAGTGGTATATAGAATCTCATGCATATGGATTGATGTCAATATTTTTATACTATATGCATAACACCTTAAAATGATAACTAAACATTCATCGCTATTTCTAGAAACATCTTTTGAGGCGTAACATCCTTTTTTAGTTTCAGCCTATCTCTCTCTCTTTAAATACGGCTATTTTAAGTTTAGCTTATGGTGGGTCATTATCCAGAAAAGAATAAAAGAGACGTTTTGATAGAACTTTTGCATAAAACAAATAAAACTTACAATAGAACATCCTGCGGGTAATTTGACATTGTCCCCGCGATTGACGTGTTTCCTTGCGTGAACGCGCGCGTGTCTCTTTAACTCTTCGCCGTTCGGGAACGTCTCTCCGCAGTATTTACAGCCGTTGCTATTAAAAAAAAAACCTTTGTTGTCTGTCATCTAGATTAGTATATTCCTCTAGTTATAATATGAGATGACCCTAAAAGAATACCATGAGAACAGTAGGAAATTGAAACGGAATCTATAACGAGCGATTAATATTATTTAATAAAGCAGTCCTAGTGACTCTGTTGTAATTTATCGCATATCGGGATCAGGAGGATCAGGAATGTATGTCTACCTGCCGAGAGGTTTGCAGGCTGGCATGAGGGTAGAAGTAATTCACACTCCCTACATCATGCAACTATACAAACCTGACTTGATGTCTCGATGATAGAACCAGGTGTTTCTTCCAAGCGATCTCCGTAGCAAAATGTATGCCGCAGTCTTCACATTTCGGACCGAGCTTACCATTTCTGTCCTGTTTCATAAAATTCATATTTCTTTCAACGGTTCTTTTTAATAACTCAACATAGTTTATTATTCTAATCAAGAAATGACAAGCCGATACTCACTAGTCATAGAACTAGTATGCAACAATTACATAGTTACTTCTTTAGCTTAATATTTTTGGAAGTGTTGATAGTAAAATTCCTGGGTACCGAATTTAAATGATCAACTCGGAAAGGACGGAAAATAAGTTTTTGGTTAAAGAGAGAAAAAGAAAGGACTATTGTACTTTGGGTTTCAAATTAACAGATAAGTGTCAAGCTGCCATCTCATTTCGCATGAAGTTTATATTAAAAACATGGGATCCAAAAATAACAATAGTGTATGCAAATTATGATCTGTATATCATGTGACTGCATATTTTTATTAAAACTTACACTAAACTATAATTAATATGGGGTGTCTGTCACCTGTGAATGTTACTGTGAATATTTGCAATTAATTTTAGATACATACTAAATACAACGTTAATAATACTATTATAGTAATTTAAACTATTAATATTGTATTTATAATGAGAACTTAAATGTATCATTTATATTTTTCTTTCTGGAAGCACAATTGTCGCAAGTAAAGAGTGAAGATGACGCGATAGCGATTATCTTCTCATTTGAAACGCATTATATATGATGAGATAGATGTATGAGCAATAAAGTTCTTTGTAGGATTCCAAGTGAAGACTACTAAAGTATTGCTTAAAAAACTCAAGCCATGCGAGATTAAATCAAACACTCTACCGACCTGCCTATGTATTTTCATATTATGCGAATACAGCCCTCTCTGTGTGGCAAACGTGCTACCGCATAACTCACAAACACACTCGGTGAGATGTTTTAACCGTTTGTGCATCAGCAGGCTGTTCGGCATACTAAACGATATTCAAACAAAATAATCGTTTAAATAAAACATATGAAGAAAAAACAATGTTATTGGAAGAAGTCAATAGGAAGTAAGATGGCCAATTATTTCGAATGTTATTGTTACTGTCTGTTGAAAAGCATAATGATTGAAAATGTACTACGAAAAATCATCTATGTGCCTGAAAAATCTCACCAAAATTAGTGCAACCAGACATTCGACAGTCTTTACAATTTTATAGATTAAAAAATTAACCAGTCTATTCACCTGAATACTTCACTGCACTCTTTACACGGATACTTCTTCCCTTTATGCAGACTCACATGAGTTTTAGCTTGGTGCCTGTTTCAAGTAACACACCTATAATTAATTATTATCGATTAATAGGTCCGACGAAAACCGAACCTTACTGAGAAGGACCGAATTGTGAATGCCTATGGCAGCGAGGTTCTAAGAGGGATTAATAACGTGGTCGGTGACCTAAGCAGCAGTCATACTCTATACAAAGTTTGTCTAATTTTATCCAATTCAGAATTTTAATTTATTTTTTTCTCATATACAACCAGAGGATATAACTAGTCTAAGCATAAATTCATTTATACATATACATATTGCAAAAACGATATCTCAGAATACTTACGTGCAGAAACAAACATACGGACACAGTTTGCAATAGAACTTTCTTTTATGACAGGCTAGACGATGCTTGCATAAGAACCTTTGTTCCGGGAACCTTAAGTGACAGAGATCACATTTATATTCACCATAGTCCTGTAAATATATTTCAAAAGTACATTTTGATTTTATACATTAGCAATAAGCACAAAGATTACCATTACTTAAAACCATGATCATTAATGGACTTGACATAGAGCTGTTATGACAAATATTAGATTTAAAAGCATATATTAATTTGATAAAATGCTAACATATAAACATTTTAATACCTCAGAATAATGAGTGCACAAATATATAGTAACTATGTTTGAAAAATCCAAATCAAATGGATAACATGACTTTAAAGCTAAATAGCTACAAACAATTAAACTTACAGTACTGTGCCTTTTTTTATGATTTTCGAATGCAGTCTTTGCTTCATAACCACGGTAGCACAATTCACATTTGTAGGGTGAATTTTTATAGTTTAATGTATCCTTCCTCAAGAGGAGCTCTTTCCTCGCATCATCAGGTGTGAGGAACACAACTGTAGCATAATCTTCAAAATAGTCTATGTTGAAATTTTTCGGGTATTTCTTTTTCACATTTTCCTTGTCTATGTAATTTTTTGAAATTTTAGCTAACGGCTCATCATCACTCAATGTGTTTTCTATGTATTTTTTGTCATCTTTAAGTTCTGTATTAACATTAGATATGTCCAATTTTCGTTTTTTTGATTTATGTTCTTTTTTTCTTTTGATAATATTCAGTTTTGGTTTCTTTGTATTCCGTATGCCAAAATGAGGTTCTTTAGTTAAATAATTATCAATATCTAAGTCAGACTCTTTAATAGGCTCATAGGAATCATGAAAGTCATTTAAATTGTCTCCATTTAAGTTTTCATAATCTTCAGTTTTAATTGCAGTCTCTTCAATTTTTGGTTCTGTGTGAGACTTACCTTCATTTGCAAATGAGCCTTCTGCATTATATATCAAATCATAATGAATTACATTTAATGAGGAGATGATAAGATTCAATCCTAACTTATTCTCATTCCGATCAATATTTTCAATTATACTCTTTGTTAGCTGAAAAATCAGCATAAAATATTCTTTGAAACTTTTTTAAATATCCATAATTACAACATAATTTTTGTTTTGCGTTTGTTCTATTAATAATGTTTGTTAATTCTACCTATTTTAGCTTAATACGTTATTTAATTGATTTATCGTTTATAAGAAACAGAAGATCTAACTAAATATTAATACAAATCTAACTCTTAAGAAACTCCATCTTTAGTGTAATTATAGAATCAGACCATGTTCTTTTACCATGTATTTACATATCCATAATCTATTTTTAATTAATTTTTGTGTTACAAATAATACAAATACATTTTATCATAGTGCCATAGAAAACAAGCATATTCATATCTTAAACTCTTTTTTGGAACATCAAATCCTTATACTTAAACAATTGTTTTAAAGTATCAGAGGATATTATACTGATAAAATTAAAATTGCACTACTACATTTCATATATATAAGTAAGATTGTTGAGACCAGAATTGATGTTGAATTTAGAAAAAGGGGGTTTGAAGATCTGCAGTTCAAGTTCTTGTATCTTTTTCAGGTTTAATAAAACATAAATAAAAAGGATAAATAAATCATTACTTTCCAAGCACCAAATCGAATGGTTTGATTTTTTTATTCCCTCAATTTAGTGATGTATTTTAGTACTCCTCAAAATAGCCCTCCTGGGAAATTTTGAGATTCTTTTTATTACTTCATTATTTATAACAAAATTGTGGAAATAAAAAAGGTGTCCGATTTTGAGCAGTACTCACCATTTACTATCCTTTAAAATTATATGCTTTTTGTGCATAAAAAATATCAAATGTGAAATCAATTAAATATATTGATGTATATATCCTACTGACTGTAGTATTGATTCAATACTCTTAATATGCAGCTAGGGCACAAGCATTCTTGTTTGTATTATTGACATCTCTACACAGATATTAATTAAATATGTTCAGTATTGCATTACTCTATCTATACTGTAAGAGAATTATTATTAGCTGTTTTTTTTTTCTGTGAGAGCTATAAGTTTTTTTTGTAAAACTATATTCAATATAATCTATTAAATGTCTATACACGGTGTTCAAGTGGTTTACCAGTGGAATATCAATTCAATGTCTGCAGGTTCCAAACCCCAGCATGTACCCACAATTTTTTCAGAATTCACATATATTTACCAATTTCTGTTGGTAGCACTATCGGCTAACAGTGAAGAAAAAGTTTGAAATAGCTAATACATTATGGGCATTCATAATTGCCCATACTTACCTACAAGAAGAAGCCTATGGCCCTGCAGTTATACAGGTGATTGATGATGATAAAATATTAAATATTTATGAAAGCATATTTTACCTCTTGACTGTCTGTTTCAACTGTACATAGAATCTGGTTTGCTCGGAGACACTGTAATTTGAATTCTTGCCACTTTTGTAACAACCTGGCACACTCGAAGCAAATGTGACCATTTGGTAACTGAAATATTAATCAAATCTAATATTACCTTAACTATAAGAAACAAAGAGTTACAAGAAATATTGAGTGATAATTAATCCAAAATTATAAGCATTCTTATTACTAGTTAATTAGCTGATTATTAGATTTTTTTTTTTGCAAATATCAGTAACACATCGTTTAATATTAAAAATATTTTAATTATATTCTATATTTATATATATTGTAACAATCTTATTTTTATAAATAAATTGACATTTAACTTTTATAATAATTATAGTTACAATAAACGTACATAAAACTCTATAGCCACAACCCAGTAAGCAAATAAACAAAACTTACAACAGTATGTAACATTACTGAATAAATCTCGCCTAGTGATATAGTTGGTGTCATTGTATCGAATGTGAACATCTTTGCATTGGTCACTAAACATGCTCTACAGTATTGAAACATTTCCATTTTGATAAAAATATTTTTGTAAACGAAAAAATCACGCTTACAAAATATAAACTTCCCAAGAATGCTACAGAGGTACTAGGGATGAGATCTGAGATCGATTAATCAAAAGATCGTTTCTTACACAAAAAAATTACTTATTCAAATCGATATAAAACAATGAATCAATCCAGTGGATCGATCTCTAATACTATAAAAACGTGATTCAGGATTTTCTATTTAGATTTAAAATAAACGTATGTGTACGTAAGAAGGTATACTTGTTTGGCTTAGAAAAGTATAATTAAAATAAATTTAAAACTAATTTTCTACATGTTTAGTTGTCTGTAAAGTCAGTTTACGGACGATAGTTTTACGTGATAATATCATAAGAAAACATTGATGAAAAATTGCATACCTTTATGAATTTAATTGAATTATTATCAATGAATTACGGATGGAGTGGAAGAGAGACAGATGCGCCTTGGGCAGATCGCGTCTCTCTGTCGCTTGTTTCGCGCTTTCGCTTACACGCTCGGCTCAGGCGGAACGTGACAATGAGTCATTCTTTTTTATGCGTGCAGCTGGCGTTCATCGATTTATGAACGTGACAATGAGTCATTCTTTTTTATGCGTGCAGCCGGCGTTCATCGATTTATAAGACGTTATCACGTCAAAAAGTTTATAGTATAAGAAACCACTTTCATCACGAATACTCACAGTAAATTATCGTAATATACCACCACATATAATTTAAATTCACACACAAGTACACATTTATAATTATGTACAAATATATTTTTTTATTTCCTCTGATATAAAACACGTCTTATAGCTTCATACCTATTTAAATAACTATCTGGAATACATTGCTGTATAAACATGCATGAACTGATAACATCAGTTCTCACGAAAACATGACAGATAATTACCATCCAAATTCATGGTGTCACTTTTAGGTGTTGGTGTGTGCACGCATCGATAAAATTTACTTTAATCATTTTTCACAAACACACCAGAAGAAATATAACTTCAAAAACCATAAAATAATTTACAATTAGTTCAACGTACTCAAACATGGGATAATTTTTCACTAATTAAACATAGCACGATAGACGCTGTATGACCTCTTTACCCTTCATCTATCCTTAACATATAAAAGGTTTATTTGCTGCAGGATAACTAATGGTACAATTTTAAATGTACATTTAAAGGTTTTTAAATTTCATTTATTTTTTTACTTTAGCCTTCCGAATCCACATATTTTTTAATAAGGAAAATTATATTTTTTATTTACCTCTAATGATAATTATATATATTTTTTTTTTGTTTAACTGGTTTTTGTTATTATTACTATCATCGAATAATGAAGATTGAGCAAAGGAATTAGGTTTACGTCATCTTATTAATATTTCCTAGTTTACTAAAGTACGTAGGCAGTTTTTTTAAAGATAGAATGGATAACATTCTCTGTATTGTGTTTGAGTTTCATAACGTTGCTTTGTGTCTTATTGTAAATAACAAAATTTATGTTTTTTTATGTTAACTACTTAGAATTATAAACTACATAATGTTCAACTTAATATGTGTTCTTTAACCACAACAAAAAAGGTAAATTTAAAATATCCCTTCTCTTTTGTTTTGCTCCATGAAATTATATTTTTAATTACATTATTAAAATGAATGACGATGAAACATCGATTTCTATGCTGAATTTGTTTATACAAATAAATGGTCAAAAAAATTAAAAGATCAATTTTTGAAAAATTAACCTTCTAAACCTTGGTCTTGTCATGAATCGATTTTATGGCCGTAAGACACTATATCAACAAAACGTCAACCAAAATGTCATTCGTTTATATTTTTTTCTTTAAGACGCCTTCTTCAGCTGGTTTTTGCCAATGAAAACCGTGTCTGGTTAGAACTATTAACATTCGAACTGTTACTGGCTAAGACATATAATAATATTCATTTCAAAGTACGACGCGAATTTATGGATAGCCATTAGAAACCATAGAATTTAGAATATAGTATACATAATTTTCACATAGCTAATTATTTCGTTAATGTTTCTAAAATAACTAGTATTTATAACGGAATAAAGAATGAAGAGTATTTATGCTGTTGTTTGAAGTAACAAGTAAAACTTTTTAAGCAATAAGTACATTGTTATAGCAGAAAATGCTTTATTTTACTTTATTTTTCATATACATTTCAAATTTCTTTTTATCCTCGGGTGGTAAATTACAGTAACAGAAGGGTAATGATCTAGGTCAGTCATAACTGAAGTAATGGTTCTAACTGTGAGAAGTAATTTATCACAATGCGGCAGACAAGTCACAACAGCTATATTACGTGTAGGACTGAGGATTTTCTGAACAGCTCGACCGTCTACCTGCAACTGTATAAATACAATTAAAGTACCTAAAAAATATTACAAACTTTATATGTCTATTGTGGTATAGGCTATATGGTTACTGTTTACCTGTGGTTGTTTGAACACATGATGGCTAGCGGCATATACTGCACTTAAAATCAATTCGTCTTTCTGTGTTTAATGTTACCAGTTATGGCCAAATCCCCATTTAACATTGAAAGAAATTGCAACGCAATACAATGACATCATATTGTTATGAACCTTCCGTGGTTATTAACTATTTGGTACCCGTAACTTGAGTTATGTAAACATGTCTTTTTTCCAAGGTAAACGACAATTCATATTATCTTATAGCTGTTTTGTATTGTATTATAATGTAATTTAGCAGATTATGACTTACTGAGAACGGTATATTTTGCATTACCCCAGTCTATCCTATCTTATTGTATTACGTCATGGGGTGGAGCTCAAAAGACTCACTTAATCAAACTTGAAAGAGCGCAACGAATATTGTTAAAAGTAAGGGCATTCAAACCTTTCAGTTACCCTACAACAAATTTTATACTGAATGGGATGTTTTATCGATCAGAAAATTATTTATTAAATATGCCATAGTTGAACAACATGACATGGTTCCTTACACACCTGATCAATTAACAAGTAGACGGAAAAAACACAGTTTGTGCTACAGAGCAATACAAAACTTTTTTTGTTAATAAATTTAAATTCTACCTTGGGCCTATTTTATATAATAAAATAAATAAAAATCTTGATATATATTCACTAAATACTTATAAATGTAAGGAAGTAGTGACATTCTGGTTGAAGGCACAGAAATATGAAGACATAGAAAATTTATTTGTTACGAAAATTGTCTGGTAGAATAATGAGTAATATCTGCGCACATGGATTACGCATATTTATACACATATACTTATCACATATAACAGTTAAAGACACATCCAAATTCAAAATTTACAAACTTTCTATTGATAAATATTTTTATCTGTTTTACATAAATTTTAAAGTCACACAATGACTGAAGTTCACAATATTGTAGTCTAACTTGTTATATCATAATTGTAAGGTAGGATAAAAATAAATCATAGTATACCTTATGTAATATTCTTATATTATCATGTAATTAAAATGTATGTAAGTCATATCTAGGACATACTGCAATATGTCACGTGGAGAGAAAAGTGTCTGAGATACAGGCTCGGCCTAGTTCAGGCGCTAGGATACATAGATGTGTACTGTACTGTATGTCGAAAGATAAACCTTCTGTATCATACTGTAATGTGTTCAAATAAAGTTTTAATTTATTTAATTTTAATCAAAAATTTAATATAGAAACAAAATTCCAATCGATTCAATAGTCTACAAATGATGTGCTGCCTTAATAATGGCTAGCGCTACCATAATCTTTTACTCTTATCGCATCTAAGTAGTGTCGACACAATATATTTTCTTCTTCCATTCTACTTTATCAGTTGTCATCAGAGCGATTACACCTTTTATACAGATATCATTCTTGTTACAATCTACCCATACCATATCGATATTCCTCTATTCCTATATCTAATGGTAGCTACTATTATAGTATTTTAACAAAGAGTTCAAGGCGCAGAAGGATATGCATGGCTCTACGTGGCTCTAGAGTCATAGCAATTGCTTCTAATTTATTTTGTACGTCTCACAGTGACTATACACAACATCACTATAACGTTATAGTTGCGAATTTAATATTTAAGTGCCTCTATTAACTCTTGTCTATTAATAAACAGTCGTAAACAGAAGCACTTCATCCAAGACCGTTCAATGATGCTAATGTTAGTGTGTGAATTCTCGCAATGAGCCAGATCTCTTGATGAAGGAAAATATCGTGATGAAGCCGTAATTCGGCGGTAGACCTTCTTCTAAACTCGCCCTGGTTAACTACTACCCTAGTGTTGAAAATCTGCCGTCGAATAACTATATAAGTCCCGGCAGTTTCACTTGAAGGCCAGTCCTCATGTACTTTAAGATATTTACTATCTTAGACGTCAAACGAAATCGTAGTAAAATATACAGATTACAGGGGTCGCTGGCAGATATTCTAAAAATAATCTTCATACTAGATTTCAATGTAAGGTATTCTATAATATTATGAATGTAGGTGGGTCGTACATTGTGGTGAAGGTTTCCGTAGTTGAGCCTTGTAAAAGTATCAACCAGTTTTTGAGATGAAAAAAGGGATTAGACATTAAAATCATAAACAAACCTCGTATCCTTGAATATCAGTCGTGTTACGAGGAGTGTTCCATCTCACCAATACAGTGTGGTCCGAAACCCTTCTCAAACCTAAAAAGTTTACTTTAAGCGCATCGCAACTACTTTTTGTGCCCTGTAAATACATTTTATGTTTATTTTTATTATATAACTAATTTTCCTATGACTCTTTACTCATGAACTGGTTTAGTCGTTTCATGGGAACTATATGTATCATTTGGATGAATAATGGGATGTCTTTTAATTTAGCTTCTTACAATTTTGTCATTATTGCTTAACCCCTACCGTTTTGAATATGGAATTGATTTAGATCTTACTTGAACTAAAGATATCCGAGAATCAGTTCCTACTGAAGTCGCTGTGTACTTCACTCTGCCCTCCCTAACTACAGCATATATCTTTTTCGAGTCGATTATATCCTTCATTTCAGGATTCAAGTCATACTGAAATAGTTTACGGTACGTTATAATATTTTTATAATGAAAATTGACTATAGTACTGCGGGTTCTTCGTAATTAATAAAAAAAAAATAGCCCAAAAGACCATTAACAGTCTACTAGATCCATAACTGTGCAATGTGTGAAAACCAAAATCTTGTTGATTACATTATCTCGAACTGCATTTGTTCTTCTATCACAACATTAAAGAAAACAAAAAAAAATCGTTATATTATCGGTAACTGTATTCGTTTGCAAAAATGTCGAATGGAGCGCTTGTTTACTTCAACGTCTTGATCCAAACGATCTTGTAGGTCAAGATTGGTCACATTTTTTTTTTAAATGGCTTTATATCCCACAAATTGTTTTATAAATTAAAACAAGGAAAAAATTAAACAAATTGAAACAATAAATTATGTACCTGATATTTAATTTCTTTGGTAATCTCAATTGTGTCCAAATCTTTAGTCTTTTCTCTCTCTTCTATTTTCAAGGAAGTTGTTGAAACAGATCCCTGTATAGAAGGTTTGTTCGCTAAATTAAACTCATTACTTCCATTTGAGTCTTCAAATAATTCCTTATTGCGAGTAATTAGCATATTTTGATAGAGAGAATCTTCTTTGTTCATAAAATTTTTAAAACTGTTAACAGTTTGTGATGAAATATGTTTGGCAATTGTTTTTGTGTTACGAGCTGAACAATTTTTTTTGGACAATATTCTTGCTCTTCTTAGTAATTTGTTATAATTATGTTTATGGCATATAACTTTTGCTCGGTTTTTACGATGCAAATTCAAGTATGTGTTATTTGCATGGGACTTCATAATCGCGGATTCGTTACTCGTATCATATTCGATTTTATTTTGTTCTAAAAGTATATATTGTCGTTTTATGTTCTTGTTCAAGTCAATTTGAATCGCATTTTGTGACTTCATAGTTGGAATTTCATTAACCGTAGTTGGTAATCTTAGATCGTCTTTCTTGTCTAATTTGACAGGTTCTAATTGGTATTTATTTATAGTTGTGTTTATATTTATTTCATTTGGTAAGCATTTCAAGGTATAATCTTTAGGTTCATCAATAATTTGAATATTTGGTTCCGTACCTAAAAGGAGATCACGTGAAGCCTTTAGTTTTTGGGAAGTACTTTGAAATGCCGTATTAGCCTTTTCATATTTGTCCAAAATTTCCAATAAATGAAGAGAGTACATTTTTGCTTCGTTTAAAGTTTTTTGAGCTTTTTCATAAGCGACATGTAAATTTAGAAAATTTGTGTTCCGTTTTAAATAAGTATTCACCGACTGTCTACCGTCAATCACAGAATGAGCATTATTTTTAAAAACGTCATTGAAAATTTGTTTTACCTCTTCGTGACGATCTCTATTTAAATTAAACTGTGGGTCTGATAAAATAATACCATGCGACTGGTTTTTCGCAGTATCGTTATAAGTATCTGACAACATATTTCTATCCATATACATGTAATTGCAAATATCTGGATTATACATATTATTGTTGATAGTATTTGCTTGTACATTTTCCTCATTATACTGGGGTACACGGAAATCAATATGTTTATTAAAATTCGTGGTGGATTTACTTAAATGAGTAATGTTATAATTATATAAGAAATCGTTAACAACACTCTTGTCATTAAATATATCATTATATTGTATCTTATCTTTCATTTTTATCCTGTCATATACAGTTTGTTTATTATCGACAATAGTTTTATATGATTCACTAAAAGATACTTCATGTTTTTTCAGGTTGGTATCAATATCTAGATTCATTTCTATGTTTAATTTCTTAACATCGCTAATTCTAATTCCAGACGATACGTCAGAGCCTAAAAAACTAACATAATTTACTGGTTGTTCTGCTCTTATTTCTGAGTAAGATTTTTGATGTGTATCGTAAACTGATGTATCCTTATGAGATTGATTTTTAATATTTGTAAGTAATTTCCTTAACGGTAATTCTGACATTTTTAACGAGTTATCTAAAATCGATGAAAAACTCTCATTGCTACTATTCGTACTTTCACATTCTATTCCATTTAGTAGAGAAGGTGTTAAAAGTTTAGCTCTTTTAATTGGATAACTATCTTCACTCGAATGACTGGTATCTAAGTATCTCTCGTATCTATTTTCCATATCTATTGTATCTCCCTGAGTGTGCTTAAGTTTCCTGCAAAGTACACATGGATGGGGTTCGTTTCTACATATTCCTTCGAGTGACAACTTACTGCTTAGTTTCACTGAGTCATATTCTTTACACCTATAATTTTTCATTAAGTTATCATAATTTAAGTATTTTTCTTTAAATTTGAAAGAATGGTCTTTGTCAGTAGTGCCCTCAAAATTAAATTGACAATCACGTGATGGACATTTACATGTCTTGGATTTTAGGTGAGGAAATACTGGTTCTTTAAAGAATAATTGTGACGACTTCATGCTATCTATATCATTTTCGTTGTAGTTACAAATAAAAGATTTACAATTATCACTGTTAGAATAGTTGTTTTTACTATCACATTTTCCTGAATACTGATCTGGTAGAGTGGTAAACATCGCTATTGTAGTATCATTATCGTTTTTAGAGGTAAATTGTTTTTTGTTAGGATTCCATGAAGGTTTTTTTGTTGACATCGTTCTTATATCGTAATCATGAATATCTCTTTTAAACGGTTTCATAATTATTTTATTACTTCTTTGGCACTTGCAAGAGTCGACACCACCAGATTCACAAGCCTCGTTAACACAGGCTTCGCACTGGCAAAACGTACGAATGGTAATCCCAGTCGACATTTCATGCATTAAATTCGATGACACACCATAGCTGTATCCACAGTCTATACAATCGCATGGGGAACATTGACACATGTTATGCCGGTTATCTTCAACAACAGGTGCGACGATAAGATTTGTTGGTAAATGTACTGACATTGCATTACATTCCACACATTGACATGGCTGACAATTGCAAAGTTTATTGAAACTATCAATACATTTAATACAGTCACAAGGTTTGCAATCGCAAATTTGAGGCTCGTTAAATTTTTGCACTATGCCTTTGCACTGGGACCTAGTACACCTTATGCAAGGGCAACCATTAATAGGTAGAAAATGTACACCCATCGGTCACAGAATGTAATTCTGATAAGGTAATTGTACAATCATAGCAATCACACGGTTTACATTTACAAAATTCATTTCTAGTATGTGATTTACCCATTATACATTCACATACTATACAGCTGCATGCTTTGTACGCTTCTTTAATTCTTGTGAGTATGTCATATTTTGTCATTTGTTTTTTACGGGTATTATTAACAGATAAGGAGTTTTTTAAATCTTTGTAAGGGACGTTCATAACTTGAGCACTTAAATCTGCTGTTGCTGGGTTGAGCATGGTTCGAGTAAATTTGACTCGTGCATTATGAACATCGGTATAGGGTATCTCGTCTTTTTTGTATTCATCATTAAGTGTAGTTGTGTTGGAATATTTTGTTCGCTTTTCAGAGACAGGGTCGCATTTCGTATAATTCAAATCATGAATCACTTCTTTTTCCATCATTTCATGTTTTATGTTCTTTTTAGCGTTAAGGAGTGAACTAGTTTTCAAGGCAATATTTATTTCTGAATTTTTTTCGCCCACGTTTATTTTGTTCGAATAAAAAAAACATGTTTTAGAATTTTTGCATTGAACGCAAGAACACTGCACATTAGCATTCCTTGCAAAGAAGCAATCTATAGAATCGCATTCGAGACAAGAACATTTTGAAATTAGGACTGCTGAATTGGATTCTTTTTTAGTAGTTGTAGAAAGTAGTTCATTTCCTTTCATTTCGATGTTTTCTGCTTATATTCGTCTTGAACGCAACTGTGTTTGCTGATCTGAATATTATTAGACGTAGAAGTGGTTGATTTGAAACTAGCAGCTGCACTTCGACAGCATAAGTCGGTAGACTTTTCTACCTGTGGGACGGGATAGAGAATGTATATGTAGAATCAAAGTTGCTTTTAGAGATTCGGTAATACGTGATGCCAGAGTAACTGAGGCAGCAAGATACTTCGCGCGTATGAGTAAGTAAGTAAGTACTTTAATTCATTTACAGGAATATCAACTAAGAGTGACAGATCATGTTTATTGTGTTGTGGAAAACCGGCTAGTGTGAAACTCATGTAACACTACATAATGCAATCAAGCATTCAATATGTACTTTGCAAAATCAAAGCCCAAGATTTTGCCTCTTTTAAATTTACCAACAAGTTTATCATTGAAAATGTCTATAAAACCAAATAAGTTCAACTAAAATTATACTTTTAAAGGTATCGTATGGTCAAGTATACTGGGTTGTTTTCCGAACCGGTGGTAACTTTGACGTTCATAAGCGCCTTCTCAGGGCCTAAACTGAATAAAGTATTTTTGATTTTGATTTTGACTTACAATCTTCTATGAAAACATGTTAGCTGGTTATAATATCATTATTTCGTTTATTTACGAATATCTTTACTAAGTATCCATTGTATATAACTTTGACAAATTACTCTGTCATGTCATTAGACATTGTAATATCAATCACGAACAAATTTTATTCACCGCCAAGAAGTTCTCCCTAATTATTGTGCTTATTTCAAATCGTATATCTATATATAGGGCATTCTGTGCCAAATCGAAAACTTTTCAATTTTTCTGTAGCGTTTTATCAGTTTCTACTCGTAAGCGTACCAGTAGGTATCGAAAACATTTTACAAATGGTTTTTGGGGAAAAAACCCAAAATATTTTATTTTTGTTTTTATTTTTTACTAGCTGTTGCCCGCAGCTCCGCATGCGTTTCTTTATAGTTGTAAATTACTTCTAATAAGATCAGCTATCTGTTAGTGAAAGTTCCGTGAAAAATGGTGCATACGTTTTGGAGATAGTACTGCAACCAAAGCCATGGGTAAAAGCTAGTCCAAAATAAAAAAGCTTTACCTACTTTTTATAATGTTAGCTATTTGTCAGTGAAAGTCCGATGAAAATAGGTCCAATCGTTTTGGAGATAGTACTACAGACGAAGCCATGGATAACGGCTAGTCTAAAATAAAGTAGCCTATGTCGTCCGCTGTAATTTTAACTATCCGTCAGTGAAATTTCTGTCAAGAGCGGTCTAGCCGTTTCGGGGATTACCCGGAACATACAGACAGACAAATATTTTAAAAATTGTATTTTTGTTATCAGAATCGTGTATACGTTCATATCCATTAAGTAAAAAGTAGTTATTTTGATAATACAAACAGACACTCCAATTTTATTTATATATATAGATGTATAGATTAAAAACATTAGCATTTTCTGCAAATTCCCTGAAATTTTCAGCATGCTCTTTTTTCGTTTCCTTTCAAATTTCGTTTCAAATTAATTAATTAAATGAAACGATAATTTTCTTTTCATTTTCTTCGTATTTGCATGTAATTTTCGAAATAATATACAAACAAATATTAATTGCTTCTTTCTATTTTTAATCTAAGTTTTTTGAAAAACATTAAAAAATTTTCGATTATTGTCACAAGTTTCACAAAAAATCGAGATGGGTCAATTTGACACGGAATGCCCCACATATACACTGAAAATGCAGTTTATTTGAGGCTCAACGACGTCAAAACTACTGACGGTATCGGACGTATAGGGCATGACTATCCGATGCGTAATTTTTCGTAGATAACTATTTTTTGAAATCGATTGACTCTTTGTAATTTTTTTTAATGCCTAACAAATTGTCTGGTAATTTGCTAACAGCTAATTATAGACAAACCACTAATACGCAATTAAGTTAGCTTCACTATTATAAACATTTACTCTATCTCATACTATGAACAACATACATCTACACAATACTCAGTAATAATAACTTAAAAATAACTCTTTGTACTGAGTAATTACTAAAACTAAGTACAGGGGAAACATAAAATTATTTGGACAATGTTCGTATGGACTGGACAATTTTAGATTCAATAATAGTAAAAGTAGACAGTATACATTGTGCGCATAGCAACAAACACGGTGTCGCTCGATTTGCTAATACCAGAGCAGACGACATCTTCGTAAATGAGGTACTTCATTATAAAAAATTATGTATACGCTTCACGAAGAGATTATAATGTAATGAGAAAATAATAAAACAACGTTTAAAATTTAAATAGTCATTTTAATTCATCAATGAAATCCATTTTTTTTATCGTAAATAAAAACATTTCTAATGCAATTAAGTTAAAATACGATCTCTAATTTTGCGAGTGACTCGATTTGTTAATAACACTGATTGGTCGAAATGAAAACCTAATACCATACACTAGACAGGCTTGCAATAAAGTTGGAAGCTGACATAATTACGTATGCATCTGTAATAAAAGAGAGCTCAACAATTAACTTATTTTTGTAATGTAAAAGTTTCCCCAAATCATTTGACGTGCATCGAAATTTACAAAATATGTATTTTTTATTTTAATAAATACCTTCATTTGATTAAAAATATTATGAACTCCCATTTTATTGCAAGCCGAATTGAACAAACACAATTGGCACAGAAACGACAAGACGAAAAACAATATATCGAAAAACAAACACCATGCTCTCCTGAATAAATTGTTCGTTACAGTAAATTTGTTCGATATTTTTCGCTTATTTTTATTATTTTATTATAATCGATACGAGTATTATTATGTTCATCTATGATACATTTATTTACATATCGTAAGTTTCTAACGGCTTAACTAATGAAGGCACCAGAGTGAGGTCGGTGGAGGCATTACACCTGAAAAAACAAAAATACCTATTATACGGTTATACGGTTTCGTATTTTGCCTAATTCGCATAATATTGACAAACTGTATAAAGTTTACAATAAAAAAAACAGGATGTATCGTAAAGACACAGGATTGAAGTGAAACTTTTGTATTACAGGAAAACATTTAAATTAAAAAATACAACAAGAAGCCAACGTCACCACCATCATCCAAATACTAAACTTTTTTTTATAACTCAACCTTCGCTGTTAAGCCTTGACAGCTTCACCGAACTACTAAGGGGAGCGCTTAAGGCACTCACTCAATTGAGAAAATAGCACAAAGGCCAGTGATACCTCGGTTTGAGTTGTTGCTGTATATTGCAACAAACGGGCATCGAGCTAAAACCAAGTACTGGCCGCGCCTGACGTTACTTAAATTCGGTGATCGGACTAAAACTGGCGTTCTCAATACTCTACGCGACACAGTGTTTACATTTCGTCACACAAAAAAGTTACCAATCAGAATTCCAAGGCCCTCCCATAAGAAGTTTCACTCCAAAAGGAATGTTTATATACATTTATTGATAAATTCCAACACCGTTTGACCAATCTGCTTAAAAAATAGCACACCTAAGTAATGAATGGACTATTATGCTATTGATTTTATTATAATGCCATATAAGTTAATGTGTCTAGTAGATATTAATTAAGCAAGAAAGATTTTGCTAAAACTCAACAATTTGTTAAAACAAATGTAATAAATGCAAAGAATAATAGGAACAAATATAAACAAACGAGTGTGAAGTTAAGGGCACAGCTGGTAGAGAATATACCAACGTACTTGACACGACTCTCAAGCTAACAAAATGGGTTTGAATTGGGCCAGTACTTATACATACTTTATAAGCTATAGGGTCATAAGCAAATATTTTCTGTAGTTGGATAAGACCAAAGAGTGCTTATACAGTAAATCTCTTAAGAAATGAGATCATACACACTTTTTTCGACAAGTACGTATACGTAAAATAACTCACATTAAATTCGCACTTGCGGAAGCCTTTAGACGTCCGTGCTCCAAACTATCGCATTTGTACCCAACGCACAAGATGGACAATTCTGTAATTATATAGTTTAAAAGTTAATTATTAAATAGTAACTGTAATACATAAAGATAACTGATAATACTCACAACAATACTTTCGATCGCATTCGCTAATTGTTCCTCCATAATTTTCACATCGCCGTGGTCCAGAACTTCCTGAAAAGTGTAACCGAAGACGTAACATGTCATATTCAAATAATTTATAATTACTAATATATTCCATAAATAGTATTATTTTGTATGCACTGAATTATATATTGTACTTGTCCAATTATACTTCATAATTTTTTTTAGTTTTTAATTAATTTAACATACTTTATAACAGAGCGATCTGATCTGAACGTAAGTACTTAATAAGCAAGTCTACAGTTCTCAAATAATGCAAAATATTACATCATTTATTTTTGCTGATTTTGTTGTGATAATTAGTAAATGTTCGACTATATGTTTTACAAGATACTTTAAATTACTGTCAGATAAAAATTTTACCTTGTAGAAAATATTTTGTAAAATTATCCATTTAATGTAAGCAAGCTTATAATAAATGATGAATCTGTAGGTTCACTGAGGTAGTTTTTGTTTAAAATTAGACTGTTTAATCTGCCCTTGGCTGTTCTCTTGGCACTTTTTAGTTAGGAAGTCTTTATGAAGATGTGTAAAAATATAAATCAAATAAATTTTGAATTTGAATGACCACAGTTCTGCAATGTATAAAGGAACTGCATAAAAATATAACCCACGACAATTTAAACTATCTACATAAACGTGACTATGACGATGCCTTTTAAAAGTAGAATCACTACATATTATATAACAAAGTCGTCCGCCGCGTCTGTCTGTCTGTGTGTTCGCGATAAACTCAAAAACTACTGAATGGATTGTAATGCGGTCTTCACCAATAGATAGAGTAATGCATGAGGAAGGTTTAAGTATATAATTTGTCAAAGTTTTGTGTAAATTCGTTGTAATATAACGATCATTGTTGGAAGTGTTGGAAGAAGTCAAGCCGCTTGTGAGTTTTCATCGATAACGCTGCCTAATCCTTTTGAGATATAACAAAACAATGCATAGTTAGATATTCCTATTTTATAGATCTACAAAAAAGTCACCGATGGCATATACCTACCTTTTAAGGATAGCTTAATATACCCACCTATCGTCTAAAAACATGGTCACATACAATGAGGTAATTGGTATTTAGACGGATACAGTATTAATCCTTATCAAATAGAATACATTAGTAACCTTAAGCATTTCATGCACATAAGTATATACTTTTTATAATCAGGGCAGGACAACGTCCGCCGGACCTACTAGTATAAATTAAAACTGTTGTAGAAATTTTACACTGAGAAGGGTGAAAAAGTCA
This sequence comes from Antheraea assamensis, assembly GCA_035772565.1. Classification (NCBI taxonomy): domain Eukaryota; kingdom Metazoa; phylum Arthropoda; class Insecta; order Lepidoptera; family Saturniidae; genus Antheraea; species Antheraea assamensis. Next base: position 792,572 of record JAQQSE010000141.1, read on the forward strand.
TCCAGCCTGATGTATTAAAAGATCAGAAAATATTTAATTACTTTTATTCCTTTTATTGAACGCCTGAGAAAATGTTCTGTCAAATCATAAGCTATGAACACAGTCCAGTAGGAGTTTTGATTTTTTGCCAATATAATTGAATATTTTATTAACTTTCATACAACTAATAGTATTTCTCCTAACGGAAACATTGAGAATTTAGATTATATCTACAGAAACCTTAACATTTGGTCATGATATCCATCAGATGAGATCAACTATTAGCACAATTTTGATAGCACGAATCTGTGAAGGTAATGTTGGTTTTAGACGTATATACTGAGAATTAAAACGCGTCGTAATTTGTTTTACGTACTTCTTGACAGGTCTTGACTGTGTCAGCGAGGTCTGGCAACGCAGCGCAGAGCCTGGCGGCGGCACATGCACAACTAACGCTAGCGAGCCGCGCCGCACCCTGCACCACGCCGGCGTTGCCGCACGCGAGCGGACCGAACCCGTCACCCGTTCCCTCTCTCGCCCCGAACCCGACGTTGTACGTCATCGACGATATTGCGCGCTGCCATTCCTAGCTCATCAAAATTTTACACATCAATCGCATAATTTGGGTTGTTTTGATAAAAAGATAGATAGAAAGTGATAGACTTTGTGCAAGGATCGATTACAGAAGTGCCAAAACATTTTTTGCCGCAAGTAGGAGTACTAGTCATTTTACGGTCCGACCGTCTTAAAATCAGAGCCATGACCTTGATGACTTAACATACTATAACTGCGTAACATACTATCTACTACTTTTTCATATAAAAACAAAGTAGTGTTCAGATTACTATATAGTTTATAGTAGAGTACTAGCTAACATTTCAAGTGTAAAGAACAATAACGTCATCTATGTAAACATTGTCGTATATGAAACAATAAAATTGACTATCCTACAAATTAGATGAACCAGTTAAATGATCTACCACAACCGCTATTAGGTTGAGAGTTATCATAGTTAGTCAATGTCGTGACGAATCTATAATTGTTAAACTCATTTTAGTTACAAAATTGGAAATTAAATATGAATTATTTAACCTCTACCATACTGACCTCGGTATCAGTCTTAGCATCAGCATCTCCTATAGACCTAACGAGCTCCTTTGATATTGCCATTAAGAGGTAATTTGTAATTTTCGCTTTGGTTTCATTTGTAATTTCTCTACAGTTCACTGGAGCGATATCTTTGCAGAGTCTTGTCAAATCTTCGTCAACCGTATTGTGGATTCTTTCAAACAGATCTTCGATCAACTGGCTGACTAGTTGACTTCTCATTGATGGACAGGAACAACGAGAATCGGATGTGATATAGCTCATACTATGATGCATTCTCCCATAATCTGTCTTCTTTGGTACGGCCGTGTATATAGAATAACCTTCGTCAATATACTCCGTTCTTTCCGGTTTCAGATCAATTCGTGACGCGTGATATGACTGTCTCATCGTTTCACTTCTCAGTTCTTCCAACTCCTCAGTCTTGATAGATAGCTCGTGGCTCAATGTCTTTATCTTTTCGTCACATTTCCGCTTGCATTGTGTCAAAGCTTTCTGTGTTAACGCTAGCTGCTTTTCCAGAGATTCAACCTGAGAACACATTTCTTCTTAGAACTTCACCACTATCACGGCTTCCATGCATATTTACACATATTCACTCATTGGTCATGCACTGCAATCCGTGAAACGAGTTGAACTCACGAATAAAAAGCAACCATGCAAAACGCGTGAATCAGAACAATGAACATTAAAAACAATAATACCAAAGCTACAATATTATCTAAATATTATGTGACGAAAAGCAAACTAAATTAGTATTAATAATTATACTTCCCTGAAGACGTTATAAAATACATACAATTTGAAATTTCTTAAAAATTGAAGAAGTTAAAAAGTAATTTTATTTTCTATAGACAAATAAATACAATATTAAAATATTTTTTACTGTATTTAACGTCTTCACAGTTAGAAACTATGCGCATGCAACAAAAACCTCAGTGTTACAGATTAATTTTAGAATATAATGCCACCTTATAATAACCATTATCTACTACATCTGAAAAAATTAGTAACCCACGCAAGCCTTTAAATTCCACTTTTAAAGTTAAAAAGCCCTCAACCCATTAGTAGAGAACATTTAGTTTCCCTTTCAAGCTCCCCCACGTACCTCCTCCTTTAATTCGCTATTAGTCACTTCCAGCTCCTGATTATTTTTGCACGCCCTATTTAATTCTTTTCTGATACTATCCAAGTCTCCCATGAAGCCCACCTCAGTCTTCCTATGCATATCTCTTTGCGTTTTCAGATCATCATCTAACTGTTTATTTATTTTACGGAGTTGCTCCAATTCTTTCTGCAAATATATTTTAAATTACGTTTTTCTGTCAAACTCACTATTCCCACTAAGTGTTAATTATACTATATAACTCGTAAGCTATAATTTATTAGGCTTACTTTTTGAAATACTTACTTTAAATTTGCTTTCAAGATTTTTAAGCGCAGTCTCTGATTTCTTAGCTTCAGCGTCAGCTTTTCCAAACATAGATGTCAAATTGATGTTCTGCGCTTTGAGAGTTTTGGCATCTCTTTCTGCTTTTTCTAAAGCTATACGCATCCCTGATTCCGACTCTTCGACTTCTCTCAGTTTATTCTTCAATGGCTCAAAGCATTTCTTCCATTGGTCTTTTTCCGATTCCAGTTTTTGTATCTGAAATAACAGTATAATAATATTAAAACAAAACTCACTCTTAATATAAGTCTAAGTTTAAAGAATGTTTACTACATATAATTGCTATGAATTGAGTAATTGGAAACCTGAGGAAAAAGGTTTAGCAAAAATGTTGTTTTTTTTCAAATTGAGGTGTTTTACTATATCTTTACCTTTCCTTTTAACTGCGCCTCTGTGGTCTGTGAATCTTCTATCTTCTTTTTATATCCTCCTTCCATTTCAGCCCACATGTCGTCCGCCTGCGTCAACATTTCTAAATAGGCAGTTTCTCTTCTTTCTAACTCTGCGACCTTATTTTTTAGTTCCTGTTCGCTAATGAGCAGAGCACGCAGTTTATTACCCATCGACGGATCTACCGGAAGCTATAAACAACAGAACAGATTAACATTAATGAAATGTATTAATAACACAAAACAAAGTAAATTTTATTCCTTAAAACTGCACTGAAATATATGCGGTGATCAATTTATAATTATTAAATCTTAAAAACTTATGTCATTAAGATATCGTTAATTTTATGTAAATGTACATTAAAAATCATAATTATGCTTGATAACTCGAATAGATTTCAAATTATATTGGTTAACCTTTTCATCCTCTTTTTCCATTTTTATTTTCTGTTCCAATTCTTCTATCTTCTCTTCGATTTTCTCTTTTTTAACATCAGCTCCAAAAACAGCAGCTGTTACTTGTCTTCTCACGGTTTCCAACTCTTCTTCTAGTTCTTTTACTTTTTTCTCTAACGTATTTTTTATTTGCGTGGTCTTTTGTTCTATTTGTTTCTTTTCTGCTATCAATCTACAATGCAATATATTTGTAATGTTAATTTCGTCGACTACAATTAATTTTCCATTGATAGCTAATTCCTTATTATATATATATATATTATAATAGAGTGAAATGTAGAGAAAAATTGTTTGGGATTTGAGTTCATTATCTTTTATTTCATTTATACTTGAGACAAACAAATAGCATAATGTAGCTAACATTCCCTTGATGTCTGTAAATTATGTTTTATCAAGATTTCAGAATTAAAATTAATAAGATTGTCATCTTTCGAAGTTTCGTTGTCAACATTTTTATTTATCAAAATAGTCGTCCTTCAATTTTCTCCACAGAGTAAGGAAGGAAAATCTTACTTGGTAACCTGTTGTTGCAACTCATGTACAGTAGGCACCGAGGTCGTGGTAATGTCCGCCCACGCGACCAACGCAGAGCATTGCGTTTTCTTTTGAGATTCTTTCTTCACTTGAGCTATCATAGTCTTCGTGTCCTGACTGTACGGTCCCATCCAGTTGAAAAGTGTACGCTAAAAAATTTATGCACAAAATAGTTCACATTACTACGTTCACTTATACACACATTTTCTAGATATAATTTACAGGCTAAGTACAGAAATCTTCTATGTTACTCGATATAATAACGAATAATTCTCACAACTTTGTATTAAAATATTGTCAGAAACTTATACATAAAACCTTTAATTATTTAGTCGTATTACTACTATATTAATACTTACGAAATCTATAATAATGTTCAGAATTTAAAAACTCACATTTGTTAAAAAATATGTAAAATTACCTTTCCACCAAAAGATATATCAGCACCTATTACTCTGATAATATTCCAGGCAATCAAGGCAGGCACTGCCTTTTCTAATTTGTCTAACCTCGTCAGTAATTCACTCTGGAAAGAAAGTAAAAATTGATGAAGCTCCTAATTTATTAACAGTTTACGAGACCAACACTATAGTTATTTAACAGTGTCTAATTTACAATGTAAAAGACCATGCAATTCTTTATTTCAGCCAAGGTTTAAACGTAAAATTGCTAGTATCAATATAGATTGTAAATTGTACTTGTAAAAATGTTCTCCAAGTAGGTAGTTCATATTTAAATTCCACATACTCGTATATATGATAAAATATAGGTACCTCTCTGGCTTTTAGAGCACATTCTTTATTGGACAGTTCTGCCATCAGACGCTCGGCTTGCGCTCTCGAACATTCCCGCTGTTCCGTCATGTCTCTTAGTTGTGCTGAACAGAGCTCATAGTCCATCTCAAGCCTGAAAAAGAAAGAAAAATTCCTGGAGCTAACGAACTTCATCTAATAAAATTCTCAAGGTTAACTGAGAAACAAAACGTACAGCATAAATAAATAGATCTAAAAGCATATAAATGTTCGCAGACGTTCCATATAAAAAACATAAAGGAGCAATAACCAAGGATTTAAAAAGGAAAAGATAATAATAAGAATAACCTCTAAGATATTGCCGATAGGAAATTCCATTGGGTATGAAACTATTAAGATGTGAAATACAGTTTAAAGGTAAATTCTAACATTAATAAAATATTCTTCTTTAAGAATAAGTTTCATTGATTTACAAATATCACTGCAAAAGCTAGCTCAGTAATTAGTTGTACAAGTATGTCACCGTTAAAGAGTGTATACCATGTTTATGGTTGGTGAAGTTACAATTATAATTCAGCTAAGTCAAGTCCAGGCTTGTGTTAGGATAATAGTGAAAGTTTTTCAGACAAGATTAAACTAATCATGAATAATTTATTTGAAGTTAAAATAACTTACTGTTGCCAGTGTAAGCGAGTATCATTTTCGATCTCTTCTAATTCACAACAATCTTCTTCTAATTGTTCATATTTATCTTGAAGTTCTGTTAACTGTGATTCTAATTCCTGTAATGATAACGATATACGTTATATAGTAAATTCAGATTATTGTTATTCATTCATTATCATATGTATCACGACACAATTTTACCTCAAGCATTTTAATAAATGCAAAGCAATTTATGAAAATAAATGTGTACCTGTATTCGATTTTCTAACAAAAACTCTTTCTGCAATCTCTGAGCGAGCTTAGCCTCTTTCACGTCTGGTGCCGCCTCGTAAATAGAGATCTTCCCTTCCAGAAATTTTAATCTCCTTTCGTAATACTGCTTGTGTTTCTTCCCCAACTTCACGCACCTGCATTCCAAGCCGTCTCCATCGTCCTTTACGCTTAACGTCCTATTCCTAACACCTTGCCTCTCAAGTTTCTCCCTTATACTATTCAGTCGTTGTATTTCAGTGTTCAGTTCACCGGTACATTCGAAACTTTCATTGACTTCAGTTTGTGTACACTTTGACTCGGTTTCGACGCCTTCAAAGATGCCGCTTTCTTGCAAAACACTGATTGGTTTCCGTTCTTCACAAAGACTTTCTAGCGACTCGCATTTGTATCCTTTCTGTTGATACGGCGTTACAGTTGCGATGGCTTTTTGAGTCTTGTGCGATGGAATGTCCGTTTCTTTAATCCTTAAATCACATAATCTTCTTGGTTTTGCCTGTGGATACGAGAAATTTAGAGATGAATTTTTTACAATATCTTTATTTGATGTTTGATTTGTCATTAGTGACATTTCAATTTTTGTAATGTTTAGAGGAGTTTTTCATACCTGAAAGCATTCATCTTCGCTGACAGAACTGCTCAACGTTTGAAGGTTGTATAGCAGCATTAAAACTTGTTCCAAGCAGCTCCTGTCTTCCACCGATGCAGCGTTCAATATCATTTGTTCTAAATGGTCCTTAACGGGGTTACTTTTCAACGAATCACTGGTCGCTTCGGAACTTCTGTCTAATATATCCGCCAACACTTGGGCTTTGGCGAAATCGTCTTTGAAATCGTCATTGGGTGTGCCCAAATGTCGCCGGGGATTACAGGGGCTGCTCGGTACGTGGGGTGATTTGTATCCGGAATCCATTCGTTTGAGTTCAGGCGATGCGGAGTCCTTGATACGGGAGCCGGGAGACACGCAGCCCGAATCCGAGTCTGTTAGGTTGTCCCTAGCACCCTGGAATGACATTTTAATTATATTTAACAATTTACAAGTAACTGTCTTACCTCGTGAACATCTGTTACTTAACAATCATGGACTAGCGCGTTATTATACATAATATACATAATTTTAAAATTATGTTTGTACCGCTTACATCATTCCATTCGTGTTTGTCAAGACAGGGGCAGCTTGTGGGCGATACAAATGGAGCTATCATGTAAAAATTAATCTAAACCAACGACGCTTAAAGCAGCAGTCATTATGGAAGCAAAAAACTTTGTCAGAAATACCTTTCAATTTACCTATTTAGAAGGCGTTCTTTTTTAACGTTAGCGAATAAAACCAGGTTAACAAAAATATTTTCAACTAATTTTCCACTCGTGGCTTCGCTCGTATAACTGAATAATCTGGACGTAGCTTTGTATCAGTGCAATATTTTATAGAATTAAGACACTAATTCCAGCGATTATCTCCTACAAACTTATTCACTCACGAACGTTACCTCTTTAAAATAATCGTAGGGTAACATACTTTAGGGAAACATTCATTTATTGTTTTATTTGAATTGTTCAATAATATTTTAACACCACATAATAGAACTAACTTTCAAATGCGTTTGACGGAGGTTGCTTACAGAAGCTCAACGACAAATTTGCAATGCGACTAGAAATACTAAGCTACTGCAATATAATATAGGTATCTAAGTATTCCTTTACCGTAATTACTTCAGTGTATGATTCGAACGTGTACACTTCAAAGCCGAATTCGTGTTCGTATTAGATTTCAAATACTTGGTACCTTTTGGATCGGGAAGCAAAGCCACGTTGTAAATACATAGGAATTAGAATTGAACAGTTAACTATAACTACGGATGTTAACATTAATTGGCCTTCTATATAATATATTAAACATATAAGATTGTTTTAACAGTTTTATTTATATACCAGGAAATAACTGCGCCCTCGCACACGTTCTTTTTATGCGTTAATAATTTTTAACTCTCTATCTTATTAAAATATAATCACATTTTATGAATAACTAGCAGGCCCGGCAGACGTTGTCCTTATGTGCATGAAATGCTTAAGGTAACTAATGTATTTAATTTGATAAGGATTAATACTGTGTCTTGTCTAAATAGCCTTCCAATTACCTCATTATATGTGACCATTTTTAGAAGATAGATGGGTATAGTAAGCTATCCTAAAAAGATAGGTATATGCCTCTGAAACATTTTTGTATATGTTTAAAAGAGGAATATCTCAGTATGCATTGTTTTGTTATAGCTCAAAGGAATTAGGCAGCGTTTTCGAGGATAGCTCCCAGGCGGCTTGACCTTTTCCGATTCTTTTAACAATTATCATTATATTTCAACTAATTTACAAAAAACCTTGACAGATTATATATCTAAATCTTCCCCGCGAATTACTCTATTTATTGGTGAAGACTGCATTAGAATCGGTTCAGTAGTTTCTGAGTTTATCGCGAACATCCAAACAGACAGTCAGACGCGGTGGACGACTTTGTTTTATAATATGTAGTGATAGGACATTTTTTCCAAGTATTTTTATTTGTTGATAAATACCGTATTTTTCAATCGACAAAATCTACCCGTAAAGCTACCCGTGCAGAACATTTCACAAACAACAGTAAAGTCAACTTTGAGTTGAATGCGAACAAAAAAACAAAACAAACAAAAAAATCTATCGTCATATTCGTTGTCGGTTGTATTTACAATATATATCACTACACTAGAGTGGATAAGAATTAGAAAAAAAAACCGCCTTCAAAATATCCCCAACTCAAAAGTGTAAAATAATATATTTTCACCTCATTTTACATAGAATCTGGTCTTAATTATAAAAAATAATTTAGGATCCAATTACAAAACTCAAACAATACTATCATAGATATTTTATTGAGGTTAGCACCAAACCCTTCTTTTCTTATGTCGAAGACAAAAGACAGCGTATTTCCGATATTCACTTTTTGACGAAATTTTTATTATTATTAATTAAAGAAAACCCTAACCACATCGATCGAATCATTACTTTGTTTGTTTTTCTTTTTCGTACTGAATACACTATTGTGTTGACCTGGCAAGACATCTACAGTTTCACCGGACTACTAAGGGGAGTGTTTAAGGCACTCACCCGAATTCTACATAGGCAACCAGCACAAGGGCGCACGGCGCGCCTCGGCTTGGACTGTCGCCGAGCAGTACTTAGTGAGAAAATCACGGCCATACATATATACAAAGGGGTCGAAAACAGATTCTCTTTCTTGTGAATCGGTTCAAAATAACAGATTTATCAACATATGTATGCGTTTCGAATATTCTACTTATTACATTTTAACGACATCTTTGTATTGTATAATAATACATTTTCAAGGAATGAAAATAGACTACTGTAACAAGACAGCCACATAAAAAAAAACTAACACCATAATTTTTCTAGCATTCCTACCTAACACAAAACAGCACTCGCGTTAGGGGCCGACAACCCGGACGTTTGTTTCGTGACATCAAAATATAGAGTCGGCATAATTATTGATAATATATAGATTTATTTCAAATATCAACATCAAGGGCCGACGACAATCCGTCATTTTGTCCACGACGATATAACTTTTAAAGCGGACGTTGGACAATAATCAGACAATATCAAAAATATATCTCGTCTAAGTATTGTATAACGTATTCGAATCACGAGAGTATAAATCCTTATTCGTTGTAAGATGGAGACATGACTAACACACTGAGGCAATTCGTCGTTTATGTCCCCATAAAAAGGACATAGCTATAGATATAAACATTGTTTAGTTTGACACCGTTAATCATTTGTAGGATATCCGTCTGTCCGTACTTGAACGATATATATAAAACAATCGAATTTCAATATGCAAAGAACAGTTATAGTACTGCTAAAAACCACGTATAAATTATGTAAAAAAAAGGTACTAATTTTTTAAGCATACTCAGCCCGTCCTTATTCCTTACACAACTTAACAATAAATAAAACATTTTAGATTTTCACTTTTCGTTACAGTTTAAATATTTTAATACTATAGTACTACTTTAATATATACATGCTACGTCACGAAGCTTATGACGCATCCGACAACTCTCCTAATAACACTGCGTCACATGTTGTCGATTCGCTTTACACCCCTCGGGCTCGTTTTACTCCCCTTTAACATGTGACGTTATTTATGAATGGCTCCTCTATGATCGCAAACGTTTGCTTACACTAAAATAAAATAATATATTTTTATTTTCAGTTTTCATCCACGACACAACCTCATTGGTTGTAAAAACAAATTTCATTTAAACATAGAGACGATTTATACCATATAAATGTACGCTAAGATAATTGCACTAAAATAAATTAAATAAAATGTGTCGTAATTCCACAAGGTCAAATTGAAAAGACAAACTTAAAAAAAAACTCACCATGTTTTATTATCAATTAAAATCCATAGACAAACACAATCAGATTATAAAAACAACACAAATCAATTGCAAACAAGAACAAAATAATGAACACTATATTTTTAACGAATTAAAAATGATTATGCGCTGAAAACGTTATATTCTTTTGCTAGTTTCTGTAAAACTACACGATTATAAGTTCTCAGCACGTCTCGTCATGGCATGACATCAATATTTGAACAGTAATTAGTAATTACCCGTTCATATAACCACATATATTGTGATATACGTAAATGTATGAGTTACGGACATACGGAAATTGAACAGCCAATATTTATGCACGGTTTTTTTATTATGATAAAAAATACATTGATGGACGATGAATTAATAAATTTGCTAAGTTCATTTATATAGTTTTAAGGAAAATATCAGTAGTTCCAGACATTAACTTCCACTAATATATTCACAAAATTCAACACTTTCTAGGTAATATTCATAAAGTATTTCATAAACATATAATAAATATTTTATTACATAATAAAAAAACCGACTTAAAAAAATACTAAAAAGAATTCACCAGAACGTCCTTGACCATAGTCAAGTATCTATTTAGTTTTGCATTGTCATAAATCTATCAATATATTTCCTTTTCGATTTTGAAGAGTTACCTGATTTATCATCAAGTCCATGGTCCAATGCTAATGAAACCCCCAAAAGAACCCCCTTGAAAATATCCCCATTTTAATTACAAAAAAAGAATTTTCTAAGTAGGTTTATAAATGACGTTGTTCTAAGGTAAAAAAAAATTAAAAACAATAAAATCAAGTTAAGACCGTTTTCTCATTTGAAGATGGTTAAAAATGTCTCCTTTTCTTTACGTACTCGTATTAAAGACGAATGTTAAAAATTATCAAGGTCTTTCACATCACAAGACCCATTGTTTTCGTATTATAAAAATTGTTTTTCTGTGTGTGTCGGAATTTTCTCATCAAATTTACATAATGAATGGAGCAATTATTTATGTTTTTCACAACTTAGCAGACAAAAGAAGCATTAAATGAAAATCGTTGTGTGAAGTTCAGATATATTTATGCACTATTGATTGAAATTCAATAATAACTCATGATTTCTGTTAGTTTATTTCTATTATATTTAGTGATTACCTGTACTACAAATAGTCTGTGGTGATAATGTCATCTCAGAGCGGTTGTTTGCCCAGAGAGTATAATATGTGCTTGATATTCAGTATGACCATAAACATGGAATGATTTATTTTATCTAATTCAATGTATTTGTTAAGCTCACATATCTCCGCGTGTGAAATGTGCTTAAAAGGAGTACAAAGTATTTTCTTAGCATATTAATTAATACATAGACTAATCATTACACCAGTTGTCGAAATCCCACCATTTTTCATATTTCTTAAGCATCAACATTATTAGGAATTTTTGGTAAAAGATTTGTACCACTATAACCACTGTATATAAAAAAACAAAAAAATCGTAAAGACTTCCGACGAAAGTGAAAATTCAAAAGAATGGAATATCTGTGGTGTTTTTGGAATTTTTAAATCAATTTTGGTCTGAATTATTTAAATTTAATAATTTGTAAATTTTAATTATTAACATTAGTCTGGTTTTCACATCTATACATTTTTATACAGTTTAATACTTAATCAAAAATATGATGGACTGCACAAGCTCAATACAAAATATCAATATTACATGTACACAGGCCGTTATATTGCGCGTCACTAGTCTGACACAAGCGCAATACGCTACTAACATATCGGTGACGCTTCACTAGCATGTCGTGGTCATTGGTGACGCGAACCTGTAAGTTTTTCTCGTACCAAAAATCGCTCGCTAAAGAAGTTCTCATGTCCAAAAACTCTATTACTTCAACTGCGAACTTGTACAAATACGTCATTACGCCTTAATATTCGTTTTATTGGAATACATACTGTGTAGTCGATGACGTGTAAAAAAAAACAACTATTTCCACATTTTTTATTGATAAACTAAAACTAGTAAACAAGTGCTGGACAAAAAAATAATCGGCTGGGATACAATGTGTATTTAACTATTTTCCCACTGCCTATTTATATATAGAAAATAGATGACAAATAATAACAAACGCAAGCGGAGTCGCGGGCGTAACTAGTGTCTAGTAATAAAGAATTTATTACTGTTTAAACCATACTATAATATTACAAATGCGAAAGCAACTTGGTCTGTCTATTCATCGCCTTTCACGACAGAACCTTTAGACAGAACGCAATCAAATTTGAAATAGAACTAGTCTGAATCCTGAAGGCTACTTATCATCTTGGGTATACTGAAAAACACGCTAAATCATGGGTAAATGTTGATTGGGTCATGGCATATACGAATATAACATATAAATGACAGTGAATTAGTCGCGTCAAAGCCGCAAAACGGAATCAAGTCGTGCGTAAGTTGCGCGAGAATTCATATATGATTCACAATACCACCATTTCCTTTGTCATATATTAACTGCATCAGTATTCCGTTGATTATTTTAAAATATCATATCTCTATCACCACCGTGACTTATTTTACATACACAGAGGCCGAAACTTTTGATTTACACCATTACCTATGCAATGACTATAAACCTTCTTAATGTATTTATTTATATTATAAATCTGAAGAGATGATTTCTTTCAAGACGCTAGTCATTACAACTAACGATCAGGTTTGAAAACATATTTTTACATTTTATAGCCTGTTTTATTAATGAGGATTATTTGCTATGTCATAACACGTTACGACGCTCAAGAGCAGGGCAATTACCATACAAAATGTTGGTCGCAAACTACGCTAAGCGACAACTAAGTAATAAAGCGGAAATGTGTCACGCTCTAGGTATTGATGACCGATGCGAGGGCGTGTTTGCTCGACGAGAACCCAGCATTACCGAGAAGAACCGAACTGTGAATGCCTATGTCAGCGAAGTGGTTTACCGTGCGGCGTAGTCGCATAGTAGTCGACTCGCAACATTGACACTTTGTATGAAATTTGTTAAAACTTGCCTAAATTAAAGTTATACCTAAGTTTATATATTTTTATAGTGGAATGAATAATAAAAAATGAATACATAAACCTGTAAATGTATCCTAAGGTAGGTTTATTTACAGTTGCAATGATCTTTGCCTTATTTGAATAACTGATTTGCATTTGACCGTGATTACGTACTCACCTCCTTACATTTGTTTACATAACAAACAAAGAAATTTACGTTCATCGGTAAATAACGCCATCTTTTATCGTCAATTTAGAAATACAAGTTAAAGTTATGTAATAGTTCATAGGATGTTTTATCCCAATTAATTGTGAGCTAACTTTAATTTTTTTATGTTACGCGTGAGAACGTTTATAGTTACTGTTCAGTCACTATGACAAAAACTTAACGATATACAATGTAGCTTACACAATATTCTGAAAAATACTTTATGCGCCAATAAATGTCGAATCAAAATTGTTTTACGAGGTTTCGGAGATTTGTTCAGACAAACCATGAACACTACCATTCCACACTATATTTTGTTCTAATTAGCAGAATGTATTATCCGTGTATTGTAAATAAAAATAGAATAATGATATTTCGTGTCTATTTTTAATTAATATGTTTGATAGTTTGAACATTATCCAATCAGTGTTCACGCGCCATCTATACTATTCAAGTGTTAAATAATTGTTTTAGTCCATTAATACAGTATGAAAATAAGATTGAATGCCCATCACATTTGTGTGAAATAACTGTTATTTCTATATACATATAATCATTACAATCTCGGATTATTTTACAGTACTGAAGTAGTAGTATGTGAAGATGGATAGATGCTTCTTAGTCTTTGACGCAAAAACTACTGACCAAAATCTGATGAAACTTTACAGTAATATAACTCAATATAACAATAACGATATCGTTTAAATTAGCCGGTATATAACGACAAATATCGCGTAAATTGAAAAAAATCTTGCCATTTGAGAACTATCTCGATGTGCACTACATAAACTGTTAGAGCTGCATGAAGATAATATACAATGTCATCATTTATAGAGATGCAAATGCAGGTGATGTCGCGGGCAACTGTTAGTTATATATAAAATAAGGCTGGCATTAATAAGAAACATAATATCAGTCGCAGAAAATAGACACGCAAACTTTGATGTCTGGCTACATTATAGGTTTATAAATTGTAGAATTTCCTAATATTCATCTCACCTTGATCAGAATAATTATTATTATGTCGACAGTATTTCAAATCAACGGTCAATTTCATTTAACTACAAGTAATTCGAAACAGTCTCAAAAATTAAAACTATTTATTTCTCTTCGTCCTACTTAACAATTTAATACAAAAATGTATATGTAAATAACCTAAGTGCATACAGTAGAATACTTATAACATAAAGTCAATAATCCTTAAGAAAAAAAGGTAATATTTTAAGTCATATTTATGTATTAAAACTTAAAAATACACTACACAAAATCTTTTTACACGGTTACAACATTCACAAGAATATTATAAATCGTAACATGACAAACAAATAGCTCGTAAATTGCATACAAATAAATGTTCAGACACAAAATAGTCACTGGAAAAGGTCCATCTCAAACGGGAACCGCCACCATTAAATTTAATAACACTGCACTGACAGGGCCATCTAGAGTTTCACCATTAAAACGGAAAAATTTAAACACTGTTACATATATAAGATAGTGACGTACCTTATCGGGGTGTGCGTCCTCGAGCTCTAGAAGCCTGAACTCCATGAGTTCGAGCTGGTCGCGCGCGTCTCGGAGCGCGTCCGCGAGTCGCGTGCACTCGCGAGCCGACGCTGCGGCGCGCTCGCTCGCCGACCGACACTGCCCGCATGACTGGGGACGTGTGGGGTAACCATCATTCACGCGTTCACAACTAAACGTACTTATAATTAGACCAAATTAATAACTTAATATACTATCCCTATTATGGATAACTAATTATTGATGACAACTATTCTGCTGTTGTTACCGATAATCGTTGTCTGTTAGCTGATACCCGTGACTTCATCTGCGTTGTTTATTATATTAACAATATATTTTATACACAGAGGAAAAACATAAGCACCTCACCGCTTGGCCCACTTCTCCATAGTAAGCTGAAACTTATAATAATCGTAATTTCTCAAAACTTTAATAAGCTTCTATAGTATATTTTTTTACATAAGGACCAAATGAAAAAATGTCTGTGAAGTAAGCCTAAATATATGATCGAAATATATGCCATAGTTTTTGTGTGATGCGCGCACAACGGCAGACCTTTATAATTATATTTACATAGATTACAAGCCACTGTGGAAAAGATTATTATGCAACAACCGAGAAGTTTAAAAAGGAGAGTAGGTCACGTGAGTTTAACGGAAAATTAAGTCAAATATTCGAACAACGAATAATTATTTCATTGTTGTCTTAACAGCTTATAATAGCAATTATAGTAAAATAACACATCGTAATTCATTGTTGGCATATAACCGTTAATATAATCTGTGCCCACAGCTGATAACTATAATCGTTAATATTATTTATAAAGAGAAAAGGTTTGTATGTATTTCATAGATATTAGTTTCGGTATTACAAAATTAATTCGAAAAATTATTTTGTGAATAGAACGTTGTAACTCCGGATTACAGGTTACGTTATAGCTTTTATACTTTAATTAGAGAGAACGAGGTCATGGGTGACTACTAATCCCTAATGTATACGAAACTATTGTAACTATTATGAGTAACAAAACTATATACCACATAATAAAAGTGCAACATCATATTGACGTTTCGCACGAAGAAAAAACGTTGAAATTGCAAATTAATACCCAATGAAATGGAACCGCACTTCTATAGAGCAAAGTAACTGTTAAAAATGCTAAATTTAGTACATACTAGGCGACAAGCATCTATAAGTTGCGTTAATTTTTTTTTTTTTACAAAATGTTTATCAAACACAATCATTCATCACTATGTCTTCATCAGCCTGTTAGTGACCTACTGCAGGGCTATAAGCCTCTTCCCGAAGGAAGGTATGTGTATAATCACCACGTCAGCCCACGACGTATTGGCGATTTCAAGCTCTGAGAAATCCACAGTTCTAGATTTTCCCATATATGATGGTACTACAAGAAAATTTTTCAGGTTCAGGTTTCCTCACGACGTTTTCCTTCACCGTCAGCCGATAGTGTTACCAATTGAAATTAGTAAATATACACGAATTCTGAAAAATTCATAACATGCAGAGGTTCGAACCTGTGGTCATCGGGTCAATATTCCACTAGTCAAACCGCTAGACCAAAACGGCTTTTGTTACTATGTGCCATACACAAATTTAATTCCAAAATATATTCACCCATAAAACCTGTAAACTTTCGCTACTAACAACCAATCGAAATTTTTTCTTCAAATACCAAACTGTAATTTTAGCCTGTGGTGAAATCTGTAACATCAATCATGTTAGTTTTTCTTCAATCGTTTCGGAATAAAATATACAAATGAATTGTCATAAGATAAGAATTAAGCTTTATTATTTCAAAATTGAATATACTGTGGTGCACTAAAACTAATAAGTTGAAAAATGAGATGCACTAATGTACTACAAACTTAAATCCTTGTTTCAAGCAATTACGTACTTTATTGCCATAACTACACATATTTCTTCTGTTTGTTATATTTGTGACTGGTTGACTGTAACAAGTTCTTGATAAACTGACCTCTAACTGTAATATAAAGGACACCCCTTAGTTTGTACAAGGAAATTAATTATTATGGGCATACAATTTATAGCAAATGAGATTTCTAACAAGTTATATCTCTTTTAAACACGCGATACTGGTATAAATCATATTTTTTTAATATTGACTAATGAAATACGAGTGTGATATCGGCACATTAGGTTTGCGAATAATTTGCGTGAAGGCGAAAAAAAATAGGTTATAGTTTATATTTAATTGTTAAAGTTTAGTTATCTACTCTATTTTTATACCTCATTGGTATAGTCAACCCAGACTAACGATAGCTACCAAATGAACTAGGTAAGCCCTATAAATGTTTCTATAGAACTTAAATTTCTTTATCAACGTAAAACAATCTGTCATATAAAGAAAGGCTATAATTTTAGTTATGCCCTTGTTAGAAATGGTCATAACTTTTTTTAGCAACTCCTGTTGGTATCACCAGACTTAACTGTTTATCTACAAGCGCGAGCGTGCCAAATTGGCTTTATCTTAAGCTGTGCTATTGCTGGTCGCCACTACAAAATTTTAATAATCGTAAACTAATGCTTGATTGGAGATAAATAAGCTCTGTGTGAGACATACTCTTGCAATATGAAACAAAGAACTGCGTAAGAGGTCTAATAACTAGAAAGGCTCGATTGTTCTATACCAAAAATAGTTGTTGTAAAAAAAAACAAAGGTAAAGCTGGCCACCCTACACGAGACAGAACACAATGCAAGTGACGCAAGATACAAGCAAGCACCAATAACTTACTAGGTGACAAAATGTTTATATTGCAATACAGCTTGACATTTTAGCTCCATACGATTCTATGGGATTCAAGGTCAAATTCTTTGTCTACATCGATTGTTGAGATGATGCATTATAATAGTATAATGATTTATGATATAATATTTTGCAGGCTTTATTACTTTTCTAAGAAAATCACAACTAAGTGTTAACAATAGTAACAATCCTTTACTTTATTATATATTTATCTGTTTATATGGATGAATGTAGCTCAAAAAAATCTTGACCGTTTTTTATGATTTTTTTTGTTCACAACGAGAATACATCATTGGTCATTCTGCAGGTTTATATAATAAATGTCAATAGTACTATTAGATATTATGAAAAAAATATTCCAATTTATCCAATTCTGTATAATATAGTACATGCTATGCCAAAGTTGATACGCAATGAAAAATATTAATACTTCTAAAATAAAAATAATACTTGTAATAAACAGATGTTTATTATTTTCCTTTATTTTAGCGAGTAATAAAAAAAGCGTTTTTCTAAACTAATCAGTAAAAGAAATATTGATATTGTAAAATATATTCAAGTAGCAGGCCCGGTGGGCGTTGTCCTGCCCTGATAATAAAAAAATATATACTTATGTACATGAAACGCTTAAGGCGGCTTGATTTTTTCCGATTCTTTTAACAATTATCATTATATTTCAACTAATTTACAAAAAACCTTATCAGATTATATACCTAAACATTCCCCGTGAATTACTCTATCTATTGGTGAATACCGCATTACAATCACTAGTAGTTTTTGAGTTTATCGCGAACATCCAGACAAACAGACAGACGCGGCGGACGACTTTGTTTTATAATATGTATTGATAAGGTATATTTTTTAAATAAAAAAAAAACAGTAAATTACTAATTCATTGACATAAATATTTACAACATTTTATTATCACTATTATCTTATAAAAAAATATATTGTTTACATCCGGTAATATTAAGGTACTGGAATGCGACACTTAAGCATATGACTGGTAATGTCATGGAAACCACAAAAAATTGGTGACATACCCAATGCTTATTAAATCAGAGACCACAATGGCAACCGTAGCCATTTGTCTACAAAAGTGGTGATTATAGGTAAATTTTTTCAATCAACATTTACGACCCATTTACATCAGACTCAGTAATACGGTGATATCGGGATGTTATAAAATACCTGTTTTTTTGTAAATTTTGGCAGTGTTATTAGGAACTAAATTTAGTATAAGATAAGATAAGACGTTCGACCGTAATCTGCTCTGTATATTATAATGAAAATATAGTTCCTTTGGAACTAAAAAGAACTATGACCACACGATGCGCTTTTTTTCCTAAATGGTGCTAAGCTACTAGTTCCGTGGAATTCGATTAACCGTCTGCCATTTTTAACGCCCAACGAAGCGGAATCAGATAGTTGTAATCATAAAGACTGATATTAAAGTGACTTATTAAAACAAACTAACTACGAAGTTAATCGGCCTTGGAGGCGAGAAACCTGTGATTTCCGAGTTCCGAGTACTAGGCACCTTCACTGACTAGATTGTAGTAAGATTCCGGATTAAGGCTATATGTACTTGGATTACGTTTGTTTTTATAACACATTCTATATTCATTTATTTAGTTACATATGACTTGTGAAAAATGGAAAGCTACAGAGTATGGATGACTTACAAATTAGTACTTAAAAACCTGACAAAATGTAACTGTTACCATATTATTTATTTATTCACAGCTAGTCGCAAATAGACTTACATGAAATAGTAATTGAACTACGAATAATAAGCTATAGGAATTTTGGGCTTTAAATGCTGCTATAACTAACATGCACTTTATGGTAGGCAATTTTAATTTACCTATGATGACGATGTATTAAATCTTCACGAATGAGGTGCGAATGTGGCTCGCAAAAACCAAACTCAGGTTTAATCATACGTTAACAAGGTGCACAATGTTGCTGACCAATATAATTTAAAGTATAAACGCTGGGAGGCTTAGAACAGTTCAATTTGAAAAGTCGTTTGAAGGCAGTAGAAATACTCGAAGATCATTGACTGAAATACCATCTAAGAATATACAAATGAGAAGATAGAAAGCAAACTAAATTATACAATATACGTTACCTAAAGGAAATATTAAGTACAGCAAAATAAGCAACAACTTACACAACATTAATTATCAATTAATTTGGGAAAAATCATGGTGAATATTTTACTATCACTTTTGGGTTAATTTAACCCAATCAAAGATGGCGAGATCAGCAATGTATTTATTTCATATTTCACTAACACTACCCTACTTTTTCACCTTCAATTTTTATTAATCATGTAATTGAATAAAGCCCCTGCAAAAATCGCAGTACAAGGGTTGCATTAATATCAGGGGAGCTGTCAAGTTCCTTGATAAAAATTACAAATTAAGTGGAAACTAGCCTTTGTTTCGTAAAAACCCAAAATAAAACAATCGCCCAGTAACTAGATCTAAAATCGTTATATCTTCCTACAACAAAGATTAAAGTCACTACGGGATTCAAATTTAAGTATTTGAATACAATGACCACTAGACGTCATAACTTCAGATCAATTTTACACGTAAGTGTTTGTACAAAAATCAATATTTAATATATTCTAGATATAGTAAAGTATTGAAAGAGTTTCAACATGAACGTAGGTAGTAGTTATCCATGGCACTAGAATACACTTTAAAACTATTCGAAGATTGACCAATCATCGTAGTTTCTCTAAATTCTTAACAACCTTATATGATCAAACTTACATAAACTAATACTATAAATAAGAATGTGGCTTTGTTTGCTTGTTTATTTATATGTTTGTTACGCTTTCATATCTTAACTATTCAATCGATCCTCATAGATTGCATAGACATTGTCGTTCGTACAGAAAAGGATATAGAAGTATCTTGCATTTAAAAAAAATACCGTTTCCATAAATAGGTCAAATCTATATTAACGCGAGCGAAGAAGCAGGCAAATCCTAGTAAATATGTAATTACATGAGAACAAGCGAAATACTAATAAATACAATAAAACTCCGTAATAACATGAGATGAAAATGCAAAAAAATCCGTAAATTTACATAAATATTTGTTTGTTGTAACATAGTTTCTAAATCCGCGATATAAATCTCGTACGTTCGCGTAATCGTTTCTAACAAATGCTTAGGTGTACAAGATAATGGGTTTTGCTCCGTTGCACTTCTATCGTAGTGCTTTCAGATTTCGATAAACCATATCAAGTCTACGATCAAACAATCAATTAAAACAGCCGAGTAATGTTTGTATCTATCGTAGAGATAGGTCGGTTAATTTATAACAAATTGTTACATTGTTACTCAGCAAATTGAACCCCTATATTAAATGCTAGGGTTGAACGCTTTATCAGAATAATCATGTATTCCTGTTTGCGATACGATAATAATTCACACCTGTGGGATAAAATTTAATTAATCCAACCCGTTTTCATATTTTAATATACATCTATATATATTTTTATAACCAATCTTCTTCATTATCCATGCCATTGTCAAGTAGGTAATAATATCATAAGTGTTTTATGATAATTTCAATATTCCATCGTAGTTGTACGAGTTCCCAAAAATAAGAATAGCAAAAATATAATACAATTATAAATGTTGCCTGCAATTTTTTAATAGGCGCTTTTTAAAACAATATTTTTCTACCGTAACTACAGCTAACAAATTATTATGAACAAGCAACCACCTGTGGCTTCGTGCATATTAATTATGAACGTAGAAATAAATATTATAGCCTATGTGATTTGGAGAGAATGAAGATATGTATAAGTTAAAAAGTACTCCTACTATCTGAGAGCTGTCTTGGCATGCATTGCATAAACCGTTAGAGTTACTTGAAGATAATGTACGGTGTCATCATTGATATACTAACGCAAACGAAGATGCCAGCGGCCGTTATTACTCTACAAAACTTATCAATGTTGTTATACTGACCCACATATCGCTGAGCGGCTGCGGCGACAGTGAGGCGGGCGCGGACGAAACCGCGGAATCTTCGTCAGACGGAGCCTCCTTGGGAACAAAAGTAAATAAATGTCCCATTTTAATTTATCACAATAATTTTTGAAGTAAAAGATCATAAAACACGTTGAATAATGAACGAAAGCGAACCGTCACGTTCGGATCGGTGACACAGAATCTGCCGCAATACACATATAGGTGTCTGGCGACAGATTTTTAACTTGAGGGTGACAGCTAGGCTTAGAAACTCCTTACCACTATGAAAATTATTATGATTGTTAATAATTCTACTTACCCTGTAAAACGTTTCTTTCCTGTGTTGTATATCTGTTTTCAGATCTTCACGGTTGCTCTTATCTTTACCCTAGAACAAGAAGACATACAAATTAAAGACAGTAGATTAAACTTACTATATAGTTGGGAATAAATTATCGTTATTGAGAAAGGCCGTCCGTGATACATATTGCTATAACTGAATCAATCGTGTCGTCTTCTTTAACTGGCTCCGTTAATCCAAGACTCTGCAATGATTTTGTTTACTATCCAGCTATCAAAATGATATCGATATGGTAACAAATATTTTTGGATTCAACTGAATTTACCATAGCGTCATCGAAAGAAACCTGAAGGCTTAACACACTAACCTAGGGAATTTTAGAACTTTAGTGGTAAGTGATACATCGTCGTTTGAATTTTAAGCCTTTTTAAGATAACACGCTTTCTTAATATTCTATTGACTATAGTATATCAGAACAAGTCTCACTTGATAATAAATTATAATATGCCTTAAGATTGTTAAAACCTACACTTATAAAAGTATTGGCTCTCAATTACAGCCTACCGTGACACACTGTAAATACCTGAGAGTGGTAGTTAGCTAAGCGAATATTAAAAAAGAGCCTACCACAATGCTGTAGTTTATATTTGCAATGTTTTTCTTCATTTAAAGCTTTAGCCTATAGCAGGATCGGTACCTAGGTCGATTGACGCGATGCTCGAACACGCTACTACCGAGCCACCGTCGTTGCAATTCACAAGTTCATCTATTTGTTTACTGTTTTCTACTTTATAGTTAATGTTATTGATAGATAATGTTTGTAGGAGGTTAATCTCTAAGACGGCTTATTCGATTCAGAAAGCATTTTCACTTATAGATAGCTACTTTACTGAGTAACTAACATATTTGTTATTCTTATTAGTATAATCACCAGCATTAACCTGTAAGAAACTCACTGCATGGCCATAGGCCTCTTCCCGAAGAAAGGTATGGGCATAATCACCACGCTAGCCCACGACGTATTGGCGATTTTAAACTCTGAGAAAATTCAGAATTCTATATTTTTCCACCATACGGTAGTACTACAAGAACATTTATCAGTTTCAGGTTTCCTCACGACGTTTTCCTTCACCGTCAGTTGATAGTGTTACGATAGTGTATGTACAGTACAGTACAGTGTATGTGTGTGTGTAATTCGTTGGTACATGCCGGGGTTCCAACCTGCTTACATCAAATTGATATGCCATCGCTCAAACCACTAGACCACCATAACTTGCTTGTTATATTGAAATTAACGCGAACCATTTCGTGGACTGTTGCCAGTTTCTAATAAAAAGCTGTAAGTCTTCTGCTGTCACACTCTCAATCTTCTATATATAAATATAATTATAGAGGTCTAACTTGTAAGTACTAATTGTTTAGCGATGTATGTATTCTTGTTGTGGAGAAGTGGGGCAAGCGGTGTGGTGCGTATGTATGTATAATAAACTACGCAGACGAAGTCGCGGATATAAACTAGTTCCCAGTATTTTTTCATTTCATCAAAATTGCAGTACCTACTAAGTCAAACATGTTTATAAGCAGTTTGCGATTAAAAAACAAATGCCTTCTTATCGAATTCCAAAGTGCAATGCCTCCGGCTAACATCTGTCCGTCTCACCAAAACACCGGAGAGTCGTGACTTTATAGTTACAACATTATAATGTGTTGTGCGAACTGGTATTTATTATTAAGGCTAACTACATCTTAAGGGAGTCGTTTCGGTCATGATACTCTTCCCTTTCGCCGTATTATTTCAACACAATTATCGAGGTATCTATTTCGGCTATAATTATACAACAGTACGTTTTCTTTATGTACCTATTAGAAATATTGCATATCAATAAAAAAAAATTAGAATCGTACCAGATTTTCTGGAAATTTCTATATACAATTATATTCACACATTTACCTCTATAATATAATGATATATAGTTGGGATGTTACGAATTTTTATATTTGTATTTGCATCATTATAAATATTTGCTTCGACATTCATATAGGCACCAAGCGATATTAATATTTTGCGAATGCATTGGGAGGTTGCGATATTGTGAGTTGCGACAAGTAAAAAACGGGTGAAAACCCAATGTAGTTATAACAAATTGACAGATATTGCTCGCCAATATCTCATCACTCTAAATATTCATGTGGTAAGCGAGTAATTTTTGGTTGAAGCCGTCATTAAAATCAGCCACTGAGAAATCGCCTTATGTGCAAAAAACAATTATTACTTTATAAATATAATTTGCTGTTAGTAAAACTTGATTACTAATAAGTACACGTTGAATTTCATTGTATCCTAAACTTAATAAAAATGACAGGTAAGGCACAACTGTTTTCTTTTTCATTACGAGCAACCCAATCCTCTTCAATAACTATTACTGCCAACTTCACATACTATATTAGTCTCTTCTGCTTTATGCGATTTTCTCTTTATGAAAATATGTTCCAGACGTTTAATAATTACTAATTGCCAATTCTGGTTTAAGTGTCTTGTGATAATTTCAATGTTATAACAAGATGGCGGCTCCCTATTTAGAACTTTCCATGGAGTTTTTGTGGCGGAATTCATGCTCCGTGGTGTTATTTCTCATCCACTTCCCTTATGCATAATAACCAAACTATATTACGTAAAACACCACCAATATTACAAAATATAGAGTCAAATAACACAAGATTATGAATAAAATATAAAATTCAGTATATGTTGGTCTAATATCCCGCCAAAAATTCCGGCTAAAATGTTTTAAGCCTTTTCTATTCATATTTAAATATTGTATATGCATACATGAATTCGCAATCGGGAATATCCAAAATATGACATTCGTAATGGCCCTGGTATAAAAGAGTAAGATAGGTTGTTTGATAAGATATTTGGAATCAAAATATAAGAAATAGTTTTAACAATTAATTAATTACTAAGCTTTTATATTAATAAACTAACTTATCAGGTTTCTACAATAAAACACGACAATACTGTGCCTTCACTTATTCGATGAGCAAAAGTAGACAGCAAAAATTTGCTATACAAATATGTTAGGCGTTTAAAAATAAACTAATATTATAAGACAATGAAAGCTTTTTATAATAAAGACAAATAAAAACACATGTTTAGCAATCATTTTATTGTGTAATCTTTTCAGTTAACTTTATCACGTATACAGGCATTGCATATTGCATCTGAATAAACTGCATTTGTTTATTTATAGTAGACAAGTAGCCTACATACGAAATTACTGACTATTGTTGAATACAAATTAAAATAATACACATGTAGTTATTGCAATTCAAATAGAAAAAACATTTTTTTTAACTCACATTACTTACGTTATCGAGTTTTGACTTCAAATTAAGTATTATGTATTTGAATTATCTATATACAAATAGGCGAATACAAAAGAGTTTATTATCATTTCCCTCCTTTGTTTGTCAACTGTTTTTTCTTTAACAGAAAACAGTTTCTGTATATTTGTACGTACAGATATATATCGAATGTATAAAGAGTAGCGTGATAAAAAAAGATTTTTTTCGTCTCCGAACCACCCTCAAAAGTTTCGTTAAGATATAAAAATAAGCTTGTGAAAAGATGAGCTATTACCTAATTTCAATATTAAGATGCTCCGCGTCGCACTTTTCGATTTTTTATAAGAATAACATATGAAAAATATGTTTTGTTCCTTCTGATTTTTGTAACTAACAAACTGTAGGTCGTATTGTAAAGTTCTTGATATATTTTTGTAGAAAATTGAACACTCTACAAAAAAGGTATTTATCTATACGTTGTTACAAATAAAAAATGGATAAATTATTTACCATGAGAACCAAAAACAAAGATATAACCGTATTCGAACCTTGTTGAATTGTTCGAATAATGATGTCAGAAATCCAAATTTTTCCACTCTTCTTTATTGAAATGTTTATAAACGCGCCGCGGTGCGTCTGAACGTAGTTCTACTCTAGGCATCGGAGCTGAAACGAAGAGAAATAAAAGAAAGAGATCGTCAAGTGCGACTACAGCATTATACGGTGTAAGTGTAACTGTAGTGTATTTACTGGTAATGAGTTTATTTGATTTACGAGAACGATATAAATTTCTTTGGAAAAAAAACGGCATTAGACTTGTACTATGCGGCAAAGGAAGGATGCGACGGTGTTGTTTTCCAATTGAACCATACACAGGCACTCCAATTTAAATCATTTTCCATCATTGATATTAATAAAAGATCCATAGAAAACATTACGCGGGTTCGCATTACACGGAGATTCAACGCATTTTTTATTACGTCTCGAGGTATGATAACAAAAAGCGTGGAATTTATTATTGCTCCGTAGTTTCGGATTCGATTTCAGCCGTGAAACGAACAATATTGGATATTCTCACGATGTGACGTCTTAACCTTAGCGGAGTCACGTTTTTCGTCATTCTATAATCGGGACTCTTTTTGGGGATTATTTATTCTCTTTTGATATTATTTTGGTAAAGTAGAAAAAGTGTTGTATAATTACTATTGATTAGTAATCCGCGTATATCATGTTGAAAAATATATATTGCCACTATAAGAAAAAGTAAAACACAAGTTGGAGAAAAGTTAAAAAATCTGTAAACAACGTTTTTAGCGAACTACATTTAACTCGTTTTTTGTGTAAGTATGATTTAAGAACCGTATAAAAGTGAACAAAAATAGTAATACATATTTTTTTTACGATTCCGAGTATAGATAACATTGAAGTTGTTAACAAAAAAATTAAATCGGCATCAACAAATTTTATCACAAAATTACACCAGAACATCCTTGACCGCAGTCAGGTAACTATCTAGTTATGGATTATAATAAACCTAATGAAATTAAATAGGCTCTCTCTTCAAAATATCTGCTTTCCAATAAATAAAGACATATGATAACGTTGTAATTAAAAAATTATAATTAATTTTAAAAGGCTGTAAAATATTTTTTATATATCTGTACATAATCAAGCAAGATACCAGAAACAAGTAGTAAGAATTTATAATGTAAACAGATGAAAAGAATACATACCGGCAGTTAATTTCAAATCCATAAAACCGCTTTAAAAAGTTTGTAATATAAAAATCCACTTTTACCACGAATACTCACAATATATAATTAACCATATATAATTTAAAATTACACACAAATACACATGCATGTTTATGTATGAATATATTTTTTTATCGCCACTGACATAAAACACGTGTTGTAGATTAATGTATATTTGAATAAACTACCTTGTATACAGTTATCAATTCTCACAAAAACTTGACATACAATTACCAACTGACCTCATGGTGTTGCTTTAGGTGACGGTGTACGTGCGCATCGTAAAAATTCACTCTAAACATGTTTCCTAAACGCGCCAACAATTTCAAAAATACAACTGAATGAAAAATCTCCTCCTTTCTGAACCCGCTTTAAAAATGACAAATGCCACCCTTTTTCCTTGGACAACAGTGCACTATTGCGTTTAATATTTCAAATAGAAAAATTGATATTTGCGAAGCTGTAATTGACATGCGGCGATTAACGTAGGTTCAAGTCCTGCAATGAAACGAAGTTTTAGTTGTAGAAAAACATCTTGACGAAAATATAGTTCGATGGTAGCATTTATTAACGTCTTCCTGGTTGACTACCATCCTCCCTGGCTAACTTCCTATCAGGCAGACTGCCGCCATGACAAGACACTAATGTAAAACAATGATATGAAAAAACAAACCGAATAAAGCCGCCGAAAAAAACCAGTTTGAATTTAAATATTTAGGTGCTTTTTGTGGTTTCAACCGCAATCGCGATAAGATTCTTTCATTGTCTACAAAAGTTACTTTTTGATTAGCGAAAGCAAATAGAAAGTCATCGATAATCATCTCTACACAGTCATTCGCGATATCGCAACCGGCTTGTGTATACATCGAATAGGGATAATATGAATTATCGATAAAGAGCCGATGCCCGCGACTTCGATCTCGTGAAAAAAGTTTTATTCGTTTTTGGATATTTTTTGGTACGACATTTATGCGATTTTATGTCACATTTACAGATTTTATCATGACTGTCTAAGACCCAGGCCAACAATACCAATACAAATAGTATCTATATGGTATATATGGAAATCAATTACACATGGTACCTGTGCTACAGAGACCTTGTAAAATAATCAGAAAATGCTACCAGCAACCACTAATAACAATTAATAAGAGGTTCATGATAAATTAGTAATGGAAATATTACAATAACAACAGTGTTAAGACTTCCCGAAGATTTCTATCTAGAAAAAAAGCAGTTTTCCTTCAAATCTTTCCCTTTTCAACTCTCTTCAGATGTAGATTAATGCGAGCGAAACTGCAGGCAAAGGCTAGTGTAATGATAAAGCTTGAAAAAATTTCTATCTGCTAATAAAACTCGCGTCAAATACACCTCAGCCGTTTCAGAGATCAGCTCGGCCAAACAACAGACACCAATCGTATTTATATGTATATAGAATCGATACGCGACTTTTTATCGCACGATCGAGTATGATGGGTGATCGATCATTGAAATCAGATTAACTAGTAGATATAAACTTGTAGCGATGATCTTTCATTTGAAATGGAGAACTTCACCAATATTATTTTATTCAAACAGCGAAGGGTACATATTGAAATCCTACACCATTAAATTAAGTCATCACAATTTACTACAGAATCTCTTCGTTTACTGAACATGCGAATCAGTCCAGACTCTCCACGTATTGCATGCAGGGAATTACTATAACTAATATTATAAAATTGTAAAAGTGGGTTTGTTTGTTTGTTACGCTTTCACGTCTTAACTACTCAAGTGATTATTATGATATCTTGCTTACACATTGACAGGGTTATTAATGTAGTATTCCCAAGGGATAGATCCAAATTACATTAACGAGATTGAAACCGTGCGCATAAGTAATTTTTTTTATAATTATGTAGCGTTTGAACACGATCCCACTTGATATTAGATAATAATATTGGTGAAGCTAACACATTAAGCCCAATAGGACTGGTTATTAACTACAATTGCCGGAACACACCTATATGAGCTTGGAGACAAATTATCAACTTAACGCAGACATTAGAAAAAGACAATCGCGAGAGTGAATACCGTTCTATTTTCGTATTTCACGCATAACTATAGCGGAAGCATTCGATACCTGGACACTACGCTTCACGAATCGTAAACATTTATTGACAGTCACTATTGGAATTTATCCAGCAACTTTCACTGCGTTCGTACGATTAATTCTTTATTACGAACCTACAAATGTGCCTTTTGATTATAATTTTTTATACCAACTCGGCAATATCATACCAGTCTACGTTGCTATTGGTGAAAGCTTATGACTGCTTTTAGGTACTTCTTTGTACATTTATACATGCGATCCGATGCTCTGTATTTAATATTAAGGATAACAACGATTAAATGAATACTAGTTAAATTATTAGTAAAGAAAGAAAATCCCGACATATAATTATCATAATATAATTAATCATATTTTGATTCACAGAGGGCATACTTAGACAGAATGTTCTCTGGGTCTGTACTATATTAAAGCGAATCAAACAAAAACTAATTTGTTAAAATCCTTCAAGTCGCTTAGGTTAGAAATCGTGAAATTAGATAGAGCAAAACTTTCTTGCTTATAGGAAGATACATTAATAAAAATTACCATACAAAACGTGAATAATTATTTATTACCCGAATAGATGTATACCTATTTTGACCCGTTCTGTAGACAAAATGACTTGACGGATTTTACATATGAGATATGGCTAGATTTGTCTTAATTTTGTGAATGATATGATTTGTATAATTTTTGAAGCATTACCTATGTGAATAAAAAAAGGGCCGCGTTTTTATTATCACTACATATTATAAAACAAAGTCGTCCACCGCGTCTGTCGGTCTGTCTGTATGTTCGCGATAAACTCGAAAACTACTAAACGGATTGTAATGCTATCTTCACTAATATATAGAGAAATACATGAGGAAGGTTAATGTATATAATTTGTCAAGGTTTTGTGTAAATTGGTTGAATTATAGTGATAATTATTGGAAGTGTGGGAAAAAGTCAAGCCGCTTGGGAGCTTTCATCGAAAACGCTGCCTAATTCTTTTGAGATATAGTAAAACAATGCATAGTGAGATATTCCTTTTTTATAGATCTACAAAAAAGTTTGCGATGGCATATACCTATCTTTTATGGATAGCTTACACATCTATCTTCTAAAAACATGGTCATATACACTAATGTAATTGTAAGGCTATTTAGACGAATACAGTATTAATCCTTATCAAATTGAATACATTAGTTACCTTAAGCATTTCATGCACATAAGTATATATTTTTTATTATCAGGGCAAGACAACGTCTGCCGGGCCTGCTAGTTAATTCTAAATACCACTTGTCACTCAATTTGTCAATATCGATAAGGTTTAAATGCTTAATAGTTATAACAGTAACAGTAGTTATAAACAATTTTATAAGCCTAGTAACGGATGCAGTCCAACCCTGCGTCTTTGTACCAGAATATCTCTCCATTGGCAACAAATAGATGTCATATTTGTTAAGCTATCACCAGTCGATTCTCCGGTTCTTTTTCTACATTTAAAGTTTTTGGAATTATTCGACTGTTCCAAAGACTATGATAATGCTAGTACAAAACGCTAATATAACTAATACCCTAAATGAAAGCCACACAAAATACGAGAACGATATAAAGTAAGAGTTAAAAAATAAATAATATGAAACATTTTTTGTTCCTTCACATTGTTCTTAGAAATAATACATTGTTTAGTTTATCTAAAGAACACGACTACTATAAGGTGGAAACCGTAAACGTGAGTATTGTCCTTGCGAACACGGAGCTCGCTGTATCTACTCACAGGCTATTTGTTAAGATATTGGTGCCCGTTCGTGCGACCCAGTTCCCATGCTTGTACCGCTCGAGGCAACAATGTGATTTACTATCGCTTCTACATTATATGTATTATAGAGCTTCGATAATTCGAACCTTGATGAGTTGAAAACTTCTACAACTGGACTAATCCCTTATATCCAACTCTTTAAAGCGTGATATCTCCAATGCACGAAATCTGAATTCTCAACATATTGAAATAATTAGTTTTTCCCTACTAGGTCATTCCGTATCTACAAATTGTCCTTCTAATATACATAGGCTTTTGTATCTGATGATTTAAAATCAATAATTTTTATAACTCCAACAAAAAAATAATTTGGTAAGGTATCAACATCAAGAATATTGGTGACATAAAATTACATAATTTGTTAGTAATTTTTACTTTCACATTACTCCCATAGTTTAAAATTTAATAAAATAGAATGTAAATCTGCATGGTTGACGTTTAGTTACTAAGGCTGAGGAGTTGCACCAAAATCATGGTTATTG
Organism: Antheraea assamensis; assembly: GCA_035772565.1. Classification (NCBI taxonomy): domain Eukaryota; kingdom Metazoa; phylum Arthropoda; class Insecta; order Lepidoptera; family Saturniidae; genus Antheraea; species Antheraea assamensis. Next base: position 823,933 of record JAQQSE010000141.1, read on the forward strand.
TCATTGTTAAAGTTAACTTTAACAATGACAAGAGTTGCTAACACTTACATTTGCCAAACGAGTTGCACCATCAAACATTTTGTAATTGTTAAAGTTATTAGGGTTGCCACTTCAATAAACCAATTAGTCCCTAAAATCGAAAAGGTTAACATTTTTTACTTGGCAGGACTTAGTTATAACTGTCACTATTGTTATTCTGTGACTGTCACCAGCACGTAAATTTCAACTTGTTACAATTATTTTGCTCTGTTATTTACTTTGTCTTTTTCTGTGAAGTTGTATATGGGATTTTTTTTATCAATGGCTAATTCCGAGAAAATTAATACCACATTGGTTACCACATTCGAGAACAGTATAAAGTAAGAAGTATTCAATTTATTAAAATCTATAATAATATTTGAAAATTTCATATAAAATATTTTTGTTTGCACTATATAATAAAAGTGTTATTAATATACAAGAACTCGATACTGTAACGACAAAACGTTAGCTTCTGTCGTCCTCTGGGCATTTTATAATTCTGTGTTTGTTATTTAGAGAAAGAAGCATTATCTTCAGTAACAATGAAGTGAACTAGTGAACTTGACAACCGATTCAAAAATTGACATTAACAATAACGTTAACCGGCCAACATGGAGCAGTAATAGTTAACGTTAAATAGTGACGTCATTTTAACCATTGTCATTTGGTGCAACCTATTTTTTGCCTAACAATAACTTTAACCGAATTTATAACTTTATCATTAACTGGTGCAACTCAGCCTAAAACTTTTCAAAGTGAAATCCATTTAAAAGTCGAAAAATGTTTAATTTGAATTTATCCATGTCTCATGTGTAGTTCGGTTTACAGAGGTCCTTCTGCATTTAAACACTAATTTGTCTAAATTAAGCCTTTGTTATCATTTCAAACCGTAATTCGTAATCTGTTAATTTATAACCTATAAAGTGTACAGTGTGCAGGTTTTTTGTGTTTACACCGATCACCCCACACACGTGCACACACACTCACTTGTAGGTACACATAGTGGTGGGCTATTTTTGTTTGTTTTTTTGCCCTTTCGAACTGAAATAGTTTAGAACTCAGATAGACAGATACAAAATACGTGTACGGGATCGTGAAACATACATGCTTGGTAACCATGTATATTTCACGAACTCATACAGGTATGATACGGATAGGTTTAGCTTAGTTTAGCTTAGCTAGTTAGATTCGGGTTTTCGACGACAGCCCAAACCGAGGCGTGCCGTGCGCCCTTGTGCTAGTCGTCTATACAAAATCGGGTGAGTGCCTTAAGCGCTCCCCTTAGTAGTCCGGTGAAACTGTGAAAGCCTAATAAGCTGGCAGTGTAGGTCAGTTCGAAAAAAAAAAAAAAAAAAAAAGTTTTTTGTGTGTAAACACGTGAGCTGGCTGTACATACATGAGTACATCGTAGACCTGAGAATCAATTCATGACTGAATGTCATCTATGGTTAAGCTCGAATAATGTCCTTATTGAAGATATCCTACCAGTTTTTAACATATATTTCATTAATCATGAACTAGTTCGAGTTCACTATATATATTACAAAATTCATACAAAAAACTTACAGACTAAATTAGTTATAGTTAATATCTGAACTTGACATAGATTCCGGTTTACAGACAATATAAATAATTTTAATGTATAGACTGAAGTTCACAGTATAAAAAAACTACAGCGCTGATGTGGATGAATCAGGATATATGACAATTACCATATTATTAACATTATCTCAAATTAATATATTTAATATAAAAATGAAATTCTTACACGTCGAGACAAAACGGTCCGTACTTTGGATAGAATTAGTGTGATCACCAAACAATAAATTCCCTTCATTGATAAAGTCCTATACTTTTTAAAGTAACAAACGAACTGCCTGGTGGTAAGTAGCGGGTGAGAAATGACATTATAAAACATCAAGCAATCTATCGTTAGTAGTGGCTGTAATGTCAGTCTGTATATATATTTATTCAAGTTACGCTAGAAGGAATCGATGGTATAGGGCAGAAAAAACGCACTGATGATCAATAGACATTTGGTACGGTGAATATAAGACATGCGAATTTCTGAGTTCGCACAGAGATAAAGGTTAAGGGAAAAGAAGAGATTATATTAAACAGCTCTTGGAAATCCTCGCTATGATACACAGAGAGTAAATCATAAGTCTTAGCACAATTAAAATTGTTGGGTATCCTGAAAATTCATAATAAAGAATGATATAATGAAGAGATTGTCACATATTGTCAGTTGAGACCAAAGAAAGTATAACTTTTACTAAGATAATCCCAAATGTTTAGATATAGAGACTCGAAGAATGCGTTACTGCAGAAATTTAACCACTGAATGCCACTCGTAATGAAACCATAGCATAGTGGTAGGACTTTATCTTATACCCACTCGTTTAGTTAACACCCTTAATACTCTATATTTGCCCTCAAATTCTTATAAGTGTGCTTATGTAACTACACTTGGGAGATTCCTTTCTGAAATTAGCGTGTCTTCATCTAATGTCTCCCTAATTGTGAACCTTTCGCCTATACAGAACGAAAAAAAAAGAAAGCATATAAAAGGTTTCTGCCGAATGGAGCAGACATCGTGATAAGAATAAATAATAACATGCATAAAAAGGCGGGTCGCGTATCCGTAACCTTTGACATCCTTAGCGTCGAGTATTTCACCGGATGCACTGGCATTGCTGAGTGCACCAGAAGCAGTGATACACGACTTAAAATTATTGTTTATATAGTGATGACATAATAGATTATGTACATTGATGTAATTAGTTTTTACTGCTACACTAGTGCGTTAAAAATAATATTTCTTTATGATTTAATAAATTGACCCACACCATAATACGATATTTGTTAGAAGTGGCAAATATAACAGAAATGGCATATGCAACGGACTTCGTACCTAGGAGAGAAGTTAAATATGTGTAGCCCACAGACGCTCCACAGACCTTGTGCCTGAGATCACCGCCCTAGGTATAGGTGGCTTTGTTATCATAATCCGATTCTTATTATATTTCAGTCGAAGAGACATATATCATTTAACAGTATTTAAAAAGGTCCTTTTTAATGGCTCCATTTAACACAGATTTATTTTAAATGTAGCCACGGATAGACGTGCTAATAATATTGATAAGCTATACTTAAGTTGCATATGATACGATCATTCTAAAGACATTGACGTTTTTACTATCCGCACGGCATTTTATATCAGAATAAATATTGTATCCTTCAAATATTCTGCACTTATATATTGAGTAATAATATAAAAAAATAGTATAAAATTAACACATATAGAGACAAACAAAAAGTATTAATTTAATGCTAGGTTTTCCCCGTAAGTACTTGAATTATATGAGATTAAAATAATGTATTAAATTGTCGTACATATTCTTAGTAATTGCATACAATTAGTATTTTAATAGACACACAGACATAAAGATAAACAATAATCGTGTTCTTACACACCCGTTTCTGAATTATGACAGGTTAAATCTGGGTTCGCCATAAACTCGTAGACTATGACCCCACCTACTTCGACCCAGTCTGTAAGTTTGGGAAAGTGCTCACGCTATGTAGAACGATGGCCCACAAAGAGTCCCTTGTTCCACCTGCCATGACGTCATCTAGACGCTCCTCATCAAAGGTACATTAAATATTTAGATAAAATATTTTATTCTCATCCAATTTTTTATTAATTGTATCCTTCTTCTAATGGTAGAACCTATAGAGATTTATTAGCGGAATTAGTGTCCATAAATATTCTTACCAAAATAATCTTACAATTGAAATAATTCATACATCTATTTGACTGAATAATAATAATATCAAACAATAAGAATACCACTACTGATACTGGGTCATAGGTACTTTCCCGAAGGAAGGTAAGGGCTTAATCATAGTTCCATGCTTTTCCCCCACAACTGTGTTACTACAAGAATATTTCTCAGGTACCGGAACTCGTTATTCTTCCTCATCAGCCAGATAGTATTTAACAATTTAAAGTTAAATTAGTCAAATACGCTGTTATATTTCGGAATTTGAACCTAGAATTGACCGTGGAACACACGACTTGGTGTATGACAGTCTGACACTCATTGTTTGGGAAATGTCCTTAGCAGTCTGTAATTGAAACGCTATCTAATAAAACCCTGATACTCAACCTCATACGGAGCCCATGTATTACTGCTGTTTCGATTACATTAGAATAGTTGTAATTGCCTTTTCAAAGACCTTTACAAAATGATCAGCCAATATATAACTAATGTACAAATAAACATGCGAATATAAAGTAGTTCAGTATCTTTTCTTCTCTGTATATCAAGCGATTTTTTTTTCTTATACGTTTCGTAACTATTGATGAGCTAAATTTAGTATTTTAAATAAATTTCGGAATAGTTTTTTTTTTTTTTATTTCAAATCATCGAACACTCTCAGACCTTTACTTATAATTTTGTATCCGTCATGCTTCACGCTCCTTACGTCTCCAATGTAAAATATATGTAAAATATTAATTTAAATTTATTACAAATTATAAAAAAAAAGTAATACAGATAATAAATCTAAATGCTAGCTAGCATGTGAATAAAAAACTTGGTACTTTTTATTATGGTGGAATTTCGGCCAGTAGTTCTATTTAAGTTACTAAACAAAACTAACTTACATAAAAATATTTGTGATGAACTAGGAAACATCTTATGTATATGCAACTAGACAGAGCTAAAACTTAAAAAAATATAAAACCCATAAACGACACATTTACCATACTTTATACTTCAAAAGCCCTGTGAGGTGGGAATTGTATAAAAATAAGTATACGCCTTGCATAGTATTATAAATAGTTAAAATTGAATAAGCCCCTATCGGAACCGGTTTAAAGAATGTTCTGTGGGAAAAAGGATTGTAGCGTTCGGGAGGTCCTTGCGCTCGTGAATTAACAAAATTGTTAGTCAATACAAACTTTAGTGTTTAAGATATAAGGTCGAAATCTTTTATATTTTTATTGTGTCATGTTACATGAATGAATTCCGATGTTATTATGTTAAGATTTTTTTTTTCGCTTTAGAGAACTCGACTCGTATTTTAATATTAAGGTTAAACGATATATTTTATACGCTTTATTTTACCTTTAACTTAATACTACTACCTTCTAATAACTACAAGATCTCACTAAGTGTTTATCATTAAGTATTAAATTAATGCAAAAGTGAAGTTTATAGTATCATTAAAGCAAAGACATAATGCAGCATTAGATAAATTAATAGATTTATTTCGAAGTAACTTTATAGTATTAACTCTTCTTAAATCTCTTTTATTACACGTGATCGAAGACGTTTACATACTAAAATGCGCTATTGACGATAAATTTTCAGCTTCATATCAACAATTAAGCTCCGTTATAGTGTTCACCTAATAGAACTGTCAGCAAGAAGTAATTTTTATCAAGTAACTATCGGCTTAAATATTGAATATAAACCTTCTATCAACCACGTTCGTCCACCCTAAATTCTTACTGATAATTAGGTACAGCAGTGTTTGTTTTACGTTGTATCTTGTTTTCCAATCCCTTTTCTATTTGCCTAACTTTATCCTTGACAAATAGTACCTTATGGTTTCTCATGTTGCAATATAGTACGTAAAAAGTTCGCAACGACGAACGATGTATTAAATTAGACAAAACCCTCCACAAACAAATATTTTTTATAACAAACATGTATCCCCTAATTACATGTATAACCACAAACGTCGATAATATGATGAAAGAAGAAATATACTAATACAAGAAAGTCAACAGTAAAAGGCTTCATTCGCACAATAGTATTGTAATGTAATAAATATCACCGTCACCAGACTTTTACAATTTTACATAACAATAAAAATAATAAAGATCCACGCGCGCAAAAGTATCCGAGTTTATGTTACAAACATTGGTACAAGTTATAAGCGACGGCTAATTTTTCGTATAATCATTCGTTTCTTTTCTCTATATTTTGTACCATAGAGAGTTTGCTAGACGATAATATTTGGTGTTCAAACTTCGAAGTAATAATACTTTACAAATGTAACTATCTCGATCATAGGATTCCTCCTATATAATATTTGCAATTTCTTCTCTTGAATGTGTCTTCTTATAAAAAAAAACAAATACCTCTAAACAATGGAAAAATATTATTAAAATAATTAATTATATATTATTAATGTTTATTAACAACGAATATAAATATACATCATAACTATCCGTTTAAATCTAATAAATATTGTATTTTTTTTAAATAACTGCATTTTCTTTTGATTATTCCAAAGTGTGATTTTGAAAGAACAATATTTGGTACACCAATAAATCCTATAATAAATAAGAAAAATTATGAGTATATATGTATGTTTTATATATGTATCTTTTACGCGAAAACTACTAAACGGATTTCAATGAAACTTTACAAGAATTTTATTATGCATTATAATAATCAAACAAGCAACAATTTATACATATATATTTTAAATTTGTCGAAATTTAACGATGATTTAAAAGTAAGTAAAAAATCTATCATCAATCATGATTCGAAAGCTATTTCTGCGAGCCCTGCACAAACTTTTGAAGTTACAAAGATATATTGAAGACAAACGTAGACGAAGACCCGATCTTCTATAAGTATAAATTTGACCATTTCCAAAAAAAACATATATGGCGTCAAGCAGTCTCGAATTCATCTTTTGATTCGGTTTTTAAACGCTCTTAACTCATAACTTAAGGCGAGAGGATGCTTAACCTAATATTCCACATCGAAAAACGCGTAAAACCTGATCGAACGACAGGTACGGAGAGACGATTAAGGCCAAGCAATGTACCGGCCGAACGGAAACGCGTGTGTTTTATAATGCGTGTAAAAAGACTAGGTCTACATCCGATAAATAATGATAATCGATGCTGATAAGTTAAAAAGCGATCGTGGAAGCTATAAATTTCTTTATAGCGTAAAGTAAGTGAAACGATTTGCGATCAAACGAATGTTCCGGTGTCCGCATCCGTACTTTAGCATTTCGTTGAAATGATTTTTGCTGTAATTAGTATACATTTCAAAACATGATCCAACTTGCATGTACTTGTTTTAATTTCTCATTCAAAAATTTGATGTATATATTTGACCGTATATTGCGTAATATATATAATATTCTCCATACTATTGATACTACTCTATACTATTGATTAGTGAATAGTAGAAATATAGCAGACAAGAAATAGATTATAAGTAATAACATGAATAATAATTTTTGAGATGTCATGAAAACTTCATAAAAGGTTTTAACAAGGATGCAATTATTTTGTCAGAGAATTCTAAAACCACCCAAAGTGATGTTGGACTACTTGATGATGGCAGTCAGTGGCGTAACTATAAGGTGGCAGTACTGGCAAAATGTCACGAGACCCCAGCTGAATGGGGCTTCCGGAACCTCCGATTTAAAGAACTCTACTGGGGCCCCATCCAATGAATTTGCCAAGAGCGTCAGATGATACAGTAACGCTACTGATGACAGTAATATTTTTCCATAAGGAGGATTGTTTTCCTAGGAAGGACAACAACAAATAATAAGATGAAACTCATCTAAACCTTAACCGAATAATATGGAGTTGTACAAATGGTTCGCTTTTTGAGCCACAAAAGAAATAGATAAGAAAATTAAGTAAGAATGCCTTCTTATTCCAGATTCAAATTTATTGGATATGTTAGTAGAAAAGACACTCATGAAATCAAGAACTTTGTTCATCAACTTCAATTTAGAATTTACAATTAACGTATACCAACAACAGAGAAACGTCAATACACTTATGACTTAGAGAAGATATATTTAGATTTACGTCAAAAACTTTGCAAGAAATCCTTGCCTTGCATAAATTATTATAAAGTATAATACCTACTTCTTTATCATTGATCAAAGGAATTCCGAAAGGGTCGTTCTGCTTCCATAATATTTTGACTTCTACGAAAAGAACAAGGAAATATTAAGAGAAAGTTTCCTGTGAACCGAATGATATCAACATCAAGTTTATTATCTTTTATTTAATCTTCAAAATGTAGGCTGTCATGTTGTACAGTAAATTTTATGGATTTATCTAATTTCGTTTTCGACATCTCTATTTATATCTACTAAAGATATAAATAACAAGCATCAGTGAATGAAAAGTAATCTGTTTTTTTAGGTTTCAGGCCAATTCTAAATCAAACTTCGTTGCGATCGGTTCAAAGCTTTAGTAGAAATAAGGTAACAGATAGACAGAATTACTCTCTCATTTATATCACTAGTGCAGATTTTATCCGGTTTCAATTCTTGTGAGACGTTATCACATTAGTGGTATAGGATTCCAAAACAGCTCTATAAACCTCCCAAAAATATGTAGTTTTATCATATATTTTTTTCTATTTATTCCGCAAACTAACATAAAGACTAAGAATCTGAGTAGTCATAAAAGAGCGGTAAAATTTATCTACAAGATCAGATAGGAGACTTCGCCTTAATCTGCCCATCTGCAGTACCGTTCAGAAGACCGGTCCTGTGATGGATCGTCGGTGACGTTCGCCGGTACTCGAGTAACTCGAAAACCTTTCCGAGAATGTCATACGATTTTAAAGACTCTGCGTGGTGAATCTAACCGACAATATGTATAATTATGTTTACTTTATCTGCGAAAACCTGTACTACAGTAAAAAAATTAATGAATATTGTTATTTATATCTGTGAGTTAAAAGTCACTTTACAACTTGCGGTCAATAAACAATTTCTAGCAGATGGTATATTGAAAATATAAAGCTATGAGGGCTCAGTGGTTAGCGTATTTGGGCACTGCGTCAATCGACGTAGGTTCAAATCCATGCCAGTAAGTCAGAGCTTTCAGTGAAGGAAAATATCGTAATGAAACCATGGCATGATGGTAGAGGTTTTTCTAAGCGCGTCTGGCTAGCTACCAATTTCAAGTGAGAAATATGTTGCCAAGCACCTATAGGTGTGCTCGGTCACCTACACTTGAGAACCGGTCCCCTTCTAGGTTTAGTGTGTTTACCATCTTAGATCACATCGCCATTTAACATCAAGTAAGATTGGGGTCAAACACTAAAATCTAGCTAGCTTAGTTTAGCTTAGACAGATCCGCGGTGTTGCATCTAAGGTAACAGCATAAGCCCAGGTTCAACCACTTTGGCACTCTTCAGCTTGTTGCCATGCGGCGAAATGCTTTAGACGCTCGCCTTATTAGTCCGGTAAAGCTGTGAAAGCCCGTTAGGCCAATAATGTAGTCAGTTCGAAAAAAAAAAAAAAAAATATATATATATATATAAAGTATAAAAAATACAGCAACTGTATACTATTACACACTATATTTTATAAATTACCAGCTTTTATCGGCGTCTACACTCGCATTAAAGAAAATTTTACCTATACCTCGGGAACAGAGCCTTTTTCTGAATGAAAATAATTATGTCCTTTTCTGTACCTCTAGCAACGTGTACGCAAAATTTCGTAATGATCGATTGTATAGTTAAGGTATAAAAGCGTAACAAACAAACTGACATTCGCATTTATAATATTAATTACAATCAAGAGCTACAAACTATAGTGAACACTTAACATTAACTGAACACTTAACATCAGTTTGACTGTTACATGATAATATAAAAAGTGACATATTATATCAACTCGCTATGTTGAATGTGACATAGCCTTAAAAAGCTTTGTCCTGAAATTAGCAACAAGTTACAAGTTATAATATCATATCATATTAAAGTATATTACATAATATAATTTAAGTAATACAAAAGTTTATTGAACCAAAAATCAACTAGTTTTTGTCGTCAAACGAAGAAGGTGAAAAAGTGACCCGATTTCAAAGATTTCGACACAATATATTTTCGATATATATATATATATATCGCGTATACATTTTCATAACTTTTACCTTTAAAATAATATTTCGTTCACCCACTAAATTAATTATTTAAAACATACATTGTGTTTCGTGAATAAATGTAAATTGATCGAAATTTGTAGAAGACAAAGCAAAATAAAAATTAAGTTTTAAAAAGCTATTAAACCAAAATCAAAATATTTTATAGCCTTTGTCATTTACAGAATTAAGATGAATTGAATAACATCTCATTTGTAATAGTTCATCAAGCAGTTTAGGTTATGGAGCAAGCTAAATAAGCAGAAAAACTCTTAAAACGTTACCGTCCTTCTCTGCACAGTCGAGTGAAAAGAAAACACCTAAATGGTGTTTTCACAATTTAGAAATAACACAGCGTGTTTTTTATAATAGATCCTCTAATATCGATAACTCTAATTTTCTATATCAGAACGAAACTTGGGTATAACAATTAAAATACCAACTCTCAGTTGTGAATGCTGAATATATAATACATGTGAACACCTGCTTCGTATCAATAGTAACAAGCTGGTTGTTCTGAGAGGTTATTTGAAATTTTGACAACCACATTCATTGTGAAAAAATTATAAAATACAAACAAACTACCTCACATTTGCATTTTCAATATTAGTCTGGATAGGATAGGACTGGGATTTATATAATATACTATATTACATAAGAATTAAATTTCGATTTATGCAAGATAAGAGGCACTTAAGAAATAACGAAGCTTGACAAATGAATTGGATTAATTGAAACCATAAATAAACGGATGAAAAATGAATGAAACTGTTTAAATATAACGGTCGACCGTTGTCAACTGTCCGGTTTCAATTATCTTTAATCGTCTCCGATAAATGGCGATCTACTAACAGCTGATAGACTTCACTTTTTCTGAGTCAACATCCGAATACCGTTTGCCAAAGGGTAAATAGCTTAACAATTTGTCAGCTGTCGCATGCGACGTTTTTTTTATCAATTGGCTTGCAGATGCATTTGCCAGTGTCTGCATCTCATTTCAATGGAAGTATGGATATGTCTTTTAGATACTACATTCGAGTTTTAATTAATATCATTCTTATACTTCTCATCTTATTTTTAAACAGTGCCTTGTTGTTTTTTAATATTTGCTATTTAAACATGTGTAAGTAATCATTTACAGTTCAGTGATTGCTGCATTACTAGTATTTCCTACAAAGATTTTGAATCTACTCAAATTTGACATTTGTGTGGAATTATTTTGATATCACTTCATACGTGCACAGTAAGCATTTACCGCCAAAACTACGAATTGTAAGGTAAAACAACTAAGTTTATGAAACGAAAATATTTCTACTATATGAATAACCAATTTAGTGACAAAATTAACCTAAAATATTTATATAGTTTTTATTAACGAATAATATTGTAGAAGAAGAAATTTTATTTGCATGTATTTTTATAGATTTTGATGTACGCAATGTATTGACTAATTTCTACCTTTCTCAGGAAATAGGTAATTTAGAATCTAAGAAATATTACTAAGAAATGAAAATATATACATTTTTTACACTTTAGACCCCCGGCTAATGCACAAATTATAAGTATTCAATTGTTCATAACATCGGATTATGTCTACTGTTGCTTTTTTATTATTATCTTAAGCGATATTGAAAAAAAATGTTTCATATCCAATGTAACGATTAAAGCATTCTTAATATATTCTAAAACAAGCAACTATTTACCTGATCAACACGCAGTTTCCTATTGAACTCATTTGCTCCGCACTCCATTCTTTGAGCCTGTAACAAAAGGAAATTAAATTTTTAACAATTGTTATTGCCTTAGACTTTTTTATACTTTATAGGGTAGCGTTTGACCACAATTACATCTGATGTTAAATTATGATGTGGTCTAAGATGGTAGTCATGCTAAGACTAGAGGAAAACTGGCACTCAAGTGCAGTTGCCGGAACACACCAAAAGGGGCTTGGCGACAGATTTTCAACTTGAGGGTGGTAGATAGCCAGGCGAAAAGCCGACTATTGTCGTTGACAATAACAATAACAGACAGTTAACAACAGAAGAATGTTCGTTTCCAAGAATTTGTTATCCATTACGTAGTAAAATGAATTACAATAAGAACAAATTTGACTATTATATGTTAATTTAAACTCTACCATATCTTATTAGTTCTAGTAATAGAGACTTCCTTTAATCATGTAACATTACAAATATTAGTAGAAGAAATAAATAGATATCAGCAACAAGCAAGAACACGTATTTTCTTGTCGAAATTGAAAAAAAAAGAAAACAAAAAGTTTCGTGCAAACAAGTACAAAACAAAGTTCAAAGTGCGCATAGTGAACGGCAATTCAAACACATTCCTAAACCAAACTCAAGGTTTCCTTCCAATTCTAGGTAATAAGGTAATTGACGAGAGGATCAACGGCTAGTAACAAAAGATTAGACAAGAATAATTCCATACCAAAGTAGAGTAAAAAATTTAGGCCGATACGTAGTCATCCGTCAAAGTTCTATGTTAAACCGTCGTACATAACCTTAGATGATTTTAATTTCAATAAAAATAACTATTAGCAACCCAAGAAAATTCTATTATTAGGCAAAAGCCTAGTAACCTTCATTTTTCCCTAAATCATATTTCTTTATATGTCACCCAGCGAGAATACTTTATTGGCGATTACAAATCACTAGAAATATTATTAAGCCCTCTAAGAGCTGATGGTTAATATTAAATCCAACAAAGCTATTATAGCAAACTTAATTTTCTATATTTGTGTATGCTAAAGTCATAATCCTGACATTTATAGTTTACGTGTACAGGTAAAACCTTTGATATACTTATCAAACGTTTATTTTTTATCTGACTAACGCTATTGGCCTGACTAGTCTTCACAGCTTTACCGGATTACTAAAGCGAGCGCTTAACGCATTCAACAGATTGGAAACAGGCTCAAAGGTGCCAAGTGACCGAACCTCGGCTAGGGTTATTGTTTTTTGGAGGAAACCACGTTAAAAAGTGACAGAGGGACGGCCTTTGGGCGGAGGGAGAGGGAGAAAACCTCAAGAAAAAGTTACCGTGGGAGGAAACCACGTTAAAAAGTGACAGAGGGGAGGCCTTCGGGCGGAGGAAGAGGGAGAAAAACCTCATTAAAAAGTTCCTGTGGGAGGAAACCACATTAAAAAGTGACAGAGGGGTGGCCTTCGGGCGGAGGGAGAGGGAGAAAACCTCGGTAAAAAGTCACCGTGGGAGAAAACCACGTTAAAAAGTTACAGACGGGTGTGCCTTCGGGCGGTGGGAGGGAGGAAACCTCGGTAAAAAGTCACCGTGGGAGAAAACCATGTAAAAAAGTTACGGGTGTTGAGGAGACAACCTCGTTAAAAAACAGACGGGAGGCCTTCGGGCGGAGGGAGGTAGAAAACCTCGTTAAAAAGTTACCGTGGGAGGAAACCACGCTAAAAAGTGACAGAGGGACGGCCTTTGGGCGGAGGGAGAGGGAGAAAACCTCAAGAAAAAGTTACCGTGGGAGGAAACCACGTTAAAAAGTGACAGAGGGGAGGCCTTCGGGCGGAGGAAGAGGGAGAAAAACCTCATTAAAAAGTTCCTGTGGGAGGAAACCACATTAAAAAGTGACAGAGGGGTGTCCTTCGGGCGGAGGGAGAGGGAGAAAACCTCGTTAAAAAGTCACCGTGGTAGAAAACCACGTAAAAAAGTTACAGGTGGTGGTGGTTGGGGGGGTGACCCCTTGACTGCCAAACCGGACCAAGGAAGGAAGGGGCTGGGGACCTGACTTTCCATTGCACATTGGTTCGGTAGACGGGTAGGCAGCTTGACCGGGCTGTCGTCGCGGTCAGGGCGTTCGCGCTGGGCCTTGTCGCCGGGGTGGCATGGTGCTTGCTTGTTCGATCCCGTGCCACTCCATAGCGCGGCAGACGGTATCTTGTGGGTTTTTTTAGTCAGTAAGAGTCTGACACCCCACAGCTCCCCAGGGCTGTGGGTGTCCAATGAAGGATTTCTTCCCACATTAAAAAAAAAAAAAAAAAAAAAAAAAAAAAAAAGGGTTATTGTTTTGGATGCAACATTGCCAATCTATTTATGCTAAACTTTCATTAAACTTTCAATTGGTTATATTCAGGGGTAAACCAATTATTAAGAAAACATTATACTTCTATGAGGGAAAATACCGCTTATTTGACTTTCACTCATTTCTCGTCTATGTGTGTTCATCGATATTTTCGTTGATTTTAAACAGACTTTAATGATTTTTATTTTATTTAAATTGTGAAATATTTGAATCGTTCTACGTTTACTACATTCGTTATCGTTTGAAATGTTTGTAAACACAGTGACGACATCTCTATAAATATCCGCACATGTGTCACACTTTATATACTTGGATGAAAGGAACATTGTTGAAATTAATTGAAATTCACACCGCATACTCGGTCCGTCATTTGGTCTCTCTAAGGAGACCGGACGGTCATAGTCTGAAGGTCGAATTGTTGCAAAAACGTTCTAGTTTTCCTTAAAATAAAAACTGAACGGTCTGCGGAATCCATTGTTAATTTGGAACGAGAAACATCGACAGAGATTTCAAAATTTGATGGTATCCTGTAACATGAAATAATTACAGGCTCTGTATTTTTGACAGATGATTTAGGTAACATATTGCGGTTTGGAGACAATAAGGAGATCGATCTGGAAAAGTATTTTTATGCAGGCTAAAATGGACCACAGTAATTCCTACAGTTTTTCAATTCTACAGCTTCAACATTTTAACCTTTAAGAAACACACCACAGGATAACGGTCTCCTCCCGAAGGAAGTTATGGGCATAAACACTACGCCAGCCCACGACGTATTGGCGATTTCAAACAATGTGAAATCCAAAGTTTTATCTATTCACACATATACGTACATTAATACTATAAGAAAATTTTCTCAGGTTCAGGTTACCTCACAATGTTTTCCTTCACCGTCGGCTAGTAGTGTCGCCAATTTAAATTAGTGAATGTAATTGAATTCGGAAATATACATTGCTACCATGCTGGGGTTCTAACCTGCGGACAACAAACTGATATTCCACCGGTTAAACAACTCGAACACCACGACTTCGACAGCGTAACGTAATTTGTAAACGTCTGAAAAAGAGTTTCTCCTATTTAAAATACAAAAGGTTTATTTAAAAAAAAAAAAACCTGGTTTAGGGGATTATCATGGATGGAAATAAATGTATGATTGCAGCATCGTTCAATATCGTTAGTATTTTGTGTATTATACTAATTAGTTTTATCGCATACGCTTATTAATTAACTGAATATCGTTTTCGCGTTAGTAACATAAATAAGCATTTATTGTAGTAAACATTTTAAAATTATAATACATTTGAATCTATTTCATGTTTCTGTGTCCAATTATGTAAAATATTACAAAAATTGTTACATTTATCAACGAATTAATAATTTACTAAGTAACTTAATAATAAGCAATTTCAATAGATATTCATATATCTACTTCAATCAATTAAATATATTAACATAATAGTGTAAGTAATCGTATAAATTGCAAAATTCAAGACGCAGTTCAATGTTAATCAGTTGCTATTGATAAGCTTCAGATGATTCATAATAACACTAGTTACATTAATTATATTGTAATAATTATTATTTCTATATAAGTTATTCAGGACCAGGACACTATTTTAGATGGAAAATATATTAAAGATGTCCTAGAAGAAGTTATTAAAATAAAAGAAGCACTTTCTTTCTGATGGAATCACTATTTTTATATTCAATAAAAGTATACTTCTTTGATACCCACTACCTTTTTGACTACACTTGACAAACATATACAAAATATAAGTATAAATTTTAAAGACTCCGGTGATCTACGCCGCGACCACCCACGACAGTGACTCAAACATACTGGCACATATGTGTGCTTCACTAATTCGACATACATGATTAGCTTAGTAAAATTCGCGTTGTTGCATCCAAGGCAACAGCCCAAGCCTAGTTTCGACCACTTTGGCACCCTTAAGCTTGTTACCAAGCGGCTCAGCCCCATAGGCGCTAGCCCCACTCGAACGGTGAAGCTGTGAAGGCCTATCATACCAACAGCGTATAGTGAGTTCGAAAAAAAAACCGGTGATCTAAATTAAACTGTACTATAACAGCGATATCGTTCTTCCGAGCATGTCCGAACCGCAATAGTACATTTTACTATATTTAAACGACCAATTATACAATAAATACTAGACAGCAGAGGTATATGTACTTGCTATTATATCGGTATTACTGAATAAGAAGATGTAGTCATAACTGCACGACGAGTTGACATAGCAAACGGTTTCATACGAGGTAGCGTTATTACAGTTGTTCTATTAGAGTGCTCGGTTATGTTGACCCTGTAATCGGTTACTTTCATGTAGAAGTTTATTTATTTTGCCACTACGTTCTCTCTATTAGAATCGATTTTAAAATACACTGTATCTATACCTAGCTAAGCAATTTACAAAATATTCAACATTTCGATACTTACAGACAAATAAAATATGTTTTTTATAGTAAGAGAACTTGATACTCAAGCAATTTATACTGAAAGTATGTAATAAAGATTCGAAGTATTAAATTCTTACTAGCGGCCCGCTCCGGCTTCGCACAGATATAAAATATATAGCCTATGTCATTCACTGAAAAAATGATTATAATCGATCCAATAATTTTAAGTTATTCACTACTGCCCGTGACCCGCGCGCGTTAAATTTGGAGTTACCTCAAAAATATCAGTATTTCTACACAATGTAATTTATGTTATTATACATATAAACCTTCCTCTTCAATCACTCTATCTATTAAAAAAAAAAAACACATCAAAATCCGTTGCGTATTTTTAAAGATTTAGGCATACATAGGGATATAGGGACAGAGAAAGCGACTTTGTTTATACTATGTAGTGATAACATAGATATACATCTTCTAGATCCGCCGCAAAGAATAAATGGATATTACATACATCGCCACACACTGTCATTTTCATAAAAAGCTCTGTGTATGTACTTACATAGGTTTTGATCATTAAGTTGTCATTGTATGCTTTTTATAACGTTCACACAAATTCTCCGAAAGGCGAGTACAAAGACATCGAAATTAATTAAGCGCCTATGTTATACTTATGCTATTAGATTTAGTAATTAAAAGTATAATATCACTAAGATTTTATTCCAACAATGGTAATTCTTAGGCGATACTAGTACTAGTGTACTCCATATTGTTTTATTTATTAGCTACCCGGCCCGGCTTCACACGGGTATACTTATAGAGAAAATGAAACCACATCTTCCCTTGTACTGAAATAAAATGTCAACTGAACAATAACCTATCACTTTTGTCAACATTTTTGTATATCTTTCTTCTATCATCTGTCTTGCTCACTCTTTTTAATATTGCTTTTTTCAAACGACTTTTTTTTACTTTTCCGATCAGTCTCTAAGCATTTTCTTTAATACAAACTGTGTCCTGACAGTGACAAACACGACAAAATATAATTAGTCAAATAGGTAGAAATGCACTCAGATACATTGAGCATTTTTTTTAAATATAGATTATTCGTTACCACAAAATATGCTTAAAATAAAATAAATGGCTACAAGAATAATATATTTTAAGATACATTGTTAATACTGAAGGTTTTAAAACAAGTAAAAAGGCTGAATTTACAATAAAGTTAATACATTTCGAGGTTCACAATCATAATACATGTAAAATCTAATATTTTTTAGCATGAATACGATACATAAACGCCGAAACACGCGCCATATTGGAAAGTAACAATTCAAATTTAACGCACAATTCGCACGCGATCAATCGAAACGTTTCGAAACTAATCGATTTTATTTATTGATCATAGAACTTATCCGATATCAAAGATTTAACTTTTAACGAAATACAAGTCTATTAAGTAATTAATACTAGTAACATACTATTTACAGGATCACCAGAATTGAAGATAAATTTATCCACCATCAAATTATGGTGTTAATTATAACACTTTACGCAGTTAACTCTCATACTTACTCCACTAGATTATCAATATTTTTACAATATACACAGGCTAATTTTATATAACATATAGCTTTTACAAATATGATAACGGAAAAAGAATCCATTAATTAACCTTCAAAGCTAACTATAAAAAAACGCGTGTGTGTACTTATGTTCATACGTTAAATTATACTTCTTTAGCTTGAAAACAGATATAAAATGCAATTGATAACGTTTTAATTTAAAAAAATGTAATTAACTTTAAGAGGCTTTAAAATTAATGTTATATATATCTGTACACATAATCAGGTAAGATGCAAAAAATAAGTACCTACAATAATCTATTTATCAAATAATAATGTAATAATAATTATTTATAATGTAAACAAATAAAAAGACTAAATACCAATATAATACTCTCAAATCACTTATTAAGGTTATAGTATAAAAACCACTTTTATCACGAATACTCATAATAAATTACCATTCCCCATCTTATATAATTTAAAATCACACACAAATACCCATATATATATGCATGATTTTTTTTTATTATTTCCACTAATATAAAACACATGTTATAGATTTATATGTATTCAAATAACTACCTTGAACACAGTTGTCAGTTTTCACAAAAACTTGACAGACCACCAACTTCATGGTGTCACGTATAGGTGTCGTTGAGTGCGCGCATCGTAAAAATTCACTGTCATTAATTTTCCCAAACGCGCTAAAACAAATATAACTACAATATCAAATTTTCAAGAAGCAGTATCGGTCATGACAATGCATTACATAAATCAAATTCTGTAAACAATGCTTAAATATGTAAGGTACAATAAACCAATTAAAGATTCTTTAACAATGTAACTTCCGTCCTTTATACTATTGTGCATTCTAATACGATACACGTTTCTAGTCATAACGTTTGAATGAATTGAAAGTACATTTCCTGTTGACAAGATTAGCATAATCATACACACCTTGAATGTTCACTCATCTTATGTAATTCGACAGCCACATGCGCCACTTAAAAAATAAGCATACTTTGAAATTGTCGAATTATATTAATTTTTGAAGTTATACTTCTTTTGCCGCGTTAGGGAAAAATGATAATATTAAATTTTTACGATGCGCGCGCACACGGTCAACATTTTATTTAAAAAAAAGTATGTATGTACTCTACCTATGTACATAGTACATAGGTATGTAAGTTTTTTCTATTATTAGTGTCGTTTTTTCTACAAATGTAGAATAAGGCGAAAGATAAAATTTTTGAAAAGATTTTTATCTGGTTACGTCAATGTAGTATAACTTCTAACGCATGTACATAAGTACACACTATCTAATTTTTAATAACCTTTATTACTCTATTCAAATTATAGCTATAAATGAGCGGTAAAATTTTAAGGGTGCTAACTATCTCATGAGAGTCGTGAGAGACGTCCGAATTTTATTATCTTTAATTAGTTGCCGCGCAAAAGGTAGACATATAATGAAGCTAATCGTCTCATTATACTTTTTGTGTATCTATTTAAGGCATTACCCAAAGCTTAGAAAACGGAATTAACGCTTTTAATAAAATAATTCCTATCATTATCATTGCTTTTCTAAATTCATTTAAGTTTAAATTTCCGCTATTTTCAGCTTTATCTTGTGTCTATATTATTTTTACTATCTATGAAACTTATAAGCAGCCTTCAATTTCTATGTTAAATGTTATTCTATTCGCTGTACGTTTTATTTCAGATTTTAATATCAATTAAATATAAGTAAGTATCAAATTTAGTAACAGTAATAAACATGAAAGAGCAACTTTACCAATCTGCTGGAATGCAGAATACAAAAAAGAAAAGAAGCGCCTAGTAAATTTACGTAAGCTGAAAACTCAATCAATCCTTTATCAATCGAATACCGATGCGGTTTCAAAAGACTCATTGTACCTCGAACGATGTCATAAAATGTAAAAGAATTAACAATTCATTTCACTTCCACAAATTACTTAAATGATGTAATGATGAAAAGTGGATTGCGTAAGGATGAAAGTTGGCCGCTCCCACCGTCAGATATTTACGAACAAAAGCGTGTATGTACCGAGGTCAAAGGAAATTAATAACAAACGAGGTAGTAACAGCCCAAGTTTCATTATAAGGCCTATCTTTAAACAAATTTGATCCAACAGATTAAATAAAGTAAGTGGCTAGGTTTACATTTTGCATACATAAAGTCTCTGAAAGGTTTTACAAGGTGCTGAATCGACCAGAATCTATACAAATGAAAATCAATTACCAAATTTATATAAGCGCATTTGCTATTTGGCTATTTTTATTTTTTGTTATTTGCACTTGTACAAAAAGAAGGGTTTGACAAATCCCACGAAAAAGTGGACAATTTGGTTAAAAAAATATATATATAACAAAAGTGAGTGAGTGAATTATACAGAAGGCAGTAGGAAAATCTTCAAAAATATTGTGAAATTGACGTTTATTTGCCATTTTATTTAATTATATGGTCGTACTGTAAAGGGAAAATATAGTCTCCTTTCTTCATTAATACACCCTTGCGAAGCCGGGGCGGCAAGATAGTTAATAATAAAAATATAATAGTTTAACATATCTTCCTTATATGATCCTATCCTTTATGTCTTGCAGCTTATTAAAGCAATACTTAATATCTGTAATTACAAAGTAATTTTTTACACAAGTGTCCACAAAGTAACACTTTGGAATATACACTATCTGCGACGTTAGTTATACCAAAAAAATGATAGAGAGTGTACTTGTCAGGTCATGTAACACATAATCCGTTAAAGCATAATTAACATGTGTACAAATCAAAGCCAGTAAGACCAATAAAACCGAATCACAACTTCCGCGACCTACAATTCCACTGTGCGCTTAAAACATGAACTTTCATTCGTTTATAAATTGAATTAGTTAGTTTGCGTAACATTTGAAATGTGCTAATTGAGAATTTTGTAATCTTTTCAGATTTCAATTTAAACATTGCATTTTAATTGTATCGTATTGCACTTTATCACAAGCCTCTACTGCGAATAAAAGTTGTAAATGCTGTTTTTCTTTTTTGAGAACGTTTCATATTAACGTCAACGTTTTTGATCTTTTTATATATCAACACTCAACTTGAACTGTCGACTTCGACAAAAATAAAACAGGAAAAAAGGTAATGTGAATATACAACACAGAACTGTGTAGTCTTGATACATTTCAATTCATATTACTGAATATCAAGATAACTAAATATCTTCAATTTTATTTAAAGTTATAGGTATTAAGTATAATACCTATAATATTATACTTATATAAATTAGTAAATTAGCACTAAATAAAGGGTATCCGAAAAAGTTCAAGTGAGTGATATATAACTTTTAAAATCTCTTCGGATAGATATAACGTGTATTGCTATCGTGGACTATTATTAAAATCCAAATGGCTTGTCTACAAAACGAGTCTAATGCTGGACCCTTCTATAATGTTGTAAAACATCATTAGTTATGTCACGACGTGTCCAGGAAATCACGTAGTTTATACAGAATACCCTTTTAGTTAGCCGAAGGCAGTTTCGAGTATAAAATAGGAATAATGAGAAATGTATAACAAACGACTGACAAATAAATATTACAAGTACGCCTTGAAGAATAAATTTCATTTAGATATCTAGCACTTAATTAAATTAGTATTCACAATAAAACTGCCATCTATGTGACCATAAGAGAAAGGAAACTACAAATCTAAATCAAGCCTAATACAATTCAATTGCATATTTAGATATAATAAACTGAAATTCAAATCATATGTCAAAATATCGGACATATTCAACAACTAATCTGAATAGGTAAGAAGTAAAAGAAACAAATAACATCGAACAGGCTTCATAATTAAATATTAATTAATGTCACGGCAACAGAAGAAAACGTTCAGCTCGAGTAGATATTCAAAAAAAACTGACAGGTTGACAGGAATACCAATTTTAATTAACGTTCAGTCGCCCACATCTAACTAAATATGTAATCATAGTTTATTATACCAAAAATTAAAATAAAGAGAAATCCAATGTTAACTAGGAACTTGGTGAACTACTTTAAAGCCACTTCAATATTTACAAAATAATATATTAGAATTTGTGGAAGTACCAACATGACAACATTTGATGCCATAAAGAGACAGTTTTTGCGGATACTATATTACATCTTATTAACTTCGTATATTGCTGTCCTTTGTAAGGTAGTAGTAATACGCCTTAATGTTGAAGGTAACAACTACTTAGCTATCATCGGCAAGGAAAGAACAACGAGATCTTAAGGAGAGTTCACGTCGTGTAACCGAATGTAAACATAAAAGGAAATATGTTGTACCGACCCTACTCAGGTGAAACAAGAGGAAGAAGAAAACATGAAGGACGTGTTAGCAACGTTATCAACCGTCATAATATGTAACCGTGCAGCTCGAGAGGATTATTTGAGATCCCTTCGTGCACACTAAAGCCACGGTCGTTTTGAACTTCGACTAGGTCTGACGGTGTATTTTTGCATTCATAATCAATTTCTTTCTACGTCAAGACGTTTTCGCAATAAACAATCTGGATAAACCATCAAATAGAGGCGGCATGCAAATACAATAAACACTGGTTCAACGATCCATTTTATAGTATAATTTAGGAGCAGCAACCAACCAATGGAATACTTCGATTAATTCTGCGATCTACTAATATAAATACAATTAAAGTCTCCGTTACTTATGGGCCCATATCCAAAATGGCTAAACCAAATTGTTATAAAAGTTTTACTGGCAGATGGAGGTCTTTCCAAAGTATTGTTACTGTATTTCCACAAGGGCTAAGCAATAATGACAAAGATAGGTAAAATTACAATCCTTTTAAGTTTATTGGTAACGATGAAATTATTTTTATTATTTTTAATAAAAGACTTTCCACAATTAATCTCAATAAACCACATAGTTCTCAATATTGTAATTGACAAAACTATTTTCATGAAAGCAAACTCGCGGAAACCAGTTAATATTAAATGAAAACATATTATCCAGAAAACAAAAAAGCAGTCAACCGTTCCTCCGTTTAAGTAATCGGCTGTGGTTACAATTTTACGATATTTAATGATACAAGTCTAGTAACCATTGACTAGTAATACGTTTTAACGTGATCGAAGCGGCCATCTTTAATTGAAGACAGGTGAAAGCCTCGTCCTGTCTCTTTATATAAACACCAGCTATTGTCTGTGGTTTTACAAGCTTTCGAGTTTTTTCGTAACCATTACCTACTGAAGATGTATTATCATGGGCAAAGGCGATCAATTTCATTTACATTATTTACAATCACCATAATAGTTGTGTGTCTACATATCAACAATTGTTTATGTGCTCATATCAAACAAGCAACTGCTCGTGACTCTGTACGTGTTAATTATAATATAGAACTTAACAAAAAGTAAATGTTGCTAATTACTATTCCGCACTTTCAAAGATACTGTAGTTTCTTATTTTATTGTTATTTCTTCTTATTTAGTTTTCGGAATTGCATCTGTAGTTCCTACATACAAAATCACAGATTAAATGTATTTATATCATTATCGTAGAGTAAAATGAGAGCAAATTTTCTTTAAGAATTACGAATAGCTATATTATACGGTTTCGCGTTTAGTTTTTCCGCCTTATGCCTCTAAAACCCTGCGCTGCACCACACGGTCCACTCTCACGATTACTTTGTACCCGCTTAGAGCAATTTCTGACCTATATTTTGTATGGTAATCGCACCGTCATTGGGAATCGTAGCGTGATGGTAGATAGGCTATAAACTTCCTTAATAATTAGGTTATAAAAGAAAAAACTATTTTTCAAATCTGTTGGACAGTTTCAAACCAACATATGACGTATGTGGTGAGGAAAGTCCTTCATTTAAGAAATGGAACCAAATCAAAATATTTCATTTATAAAAAAATAATTATAAAATAGAAAAATATTTATATACAAAAAAAAAGGTTTTACCTTAACGACTTTTGCTGACGTGACGATTTCTATCAGTCAATTCTTACTGCAAGATGCGTTAAGTCCTTTCGTTTCAAAAAGCCAACAATCTCTTGAATTTACAAAACTACCAAAATCCTTTTTTTTAATTTAAAGATCACCTAAAAACAGATCGTTAAGCCTAATGAGTGTAGAGAAGCACCTGTATTTATAGACGCATTATTAACAACAAAATAATTGTTAAACAAACGCGAAATTATACAACAGATGTTCGCTGGTGTAATGATATCGAAAGGTGTTTAAGTTTAATTTCTGTTCTTTAAGGTTATCCAAGTAAATATTTAAATAACACATATCTGTAAAAGGTCAATTGATGTTAATTGACATTGTTTACATTGTGTATTTTAATAGTACAGTTACGTAATATGGAAAGGTGCCACGAAAAGATGTGTTTATTTAACACCACCTTTTGACCGCAGGTTCGCTCGCACTAATGTCTATCCCTCAGGGGCAGTTATGTACAGGAACAGAAACAGAACTCCTTTTCTGGAAGTCCATTTCTATACTCCCGAAAATGTGTTTGCAAAATTTACGAGTTTGGGATTGCCAATGATTCTTACAGCTCGTCTTAAAGCGAAATCAAATTGTTTATATTGGTTTTCAGCTGTTGATAGTAATACTCTATGTGTGATCGGAATTACATATCTGTTTAGATTGAAATATAAAAGGAACATCTTCCTGACACGTCAATGACTTCATCTAAACCACAGTACTGCGGAAATGTCATGTTAAAGACGAATTAATTATTCATTTCGCGTGATTAACTCCCTGTGCAACGGAATCCTGCATTCGATCTCTGGTCACGTCTCACGTCACCACTATCGCAATATTTCGTAGAGTTGAATGTTCGGTCGTGTTATTGCATTTTTATATTCATTCCCATGTGGCTTTCGGTTTTGAATTTTAATGGTATGAAATACGTTCAGGCATTTCGAATATATTTAGTTGTAGTAACGTGTTTGTGTAAAATTTGTATAAACTTTGGTTTAAAAAAGGTTTGACAAAAATTGTACACAAAGTTACATCGGTGACAACAAGAGAGGTAACAAGCAAAACCTACAAAAAGGACTAACTCTTAAGTATAGCTAAATACGCACCGAAAGACGCTCGACGACTTGAATTACATGGGGTTAGAAAATATCATGGTTTGATGTATTTTCATTTTGATACCAAAAGGTGAGGAAGTTTCACTGCGTGTAAAGAACGAAAATCGACCATGGATGCTAATAATGACATGACATAGTACCTCGCTGATATAAGCATTCATAGTTCGGCCTTTTTCGATAATGTTCGATTCTAGTCGCAATACCGACCCGCATTCGGACTCCTATACCTCGCAACACGTTACAGGCCCAACCGCACTTCATTCTCGCTTAGCACACTTTCTGACCTACACTTTGTATGATAACTGCTCCCGCACATAAAATATGTGCAGCGTATTATAGATATAGATGTCATTTAATGTCCCAAATAAAAAGGCTACAAAAACAAAAAGATATTTTTAAACTTGTTCCAAAGATTAACGCGTTCACACAAACAAGGAAATAATATATTGAGTTTTATAATATTACCATAAATGTATCTTTATTTATTCTCTCAATAACCAATCTCAATAAATATTCAAAGATCGTATTGTAACTGTCCGTTTTATATGAATGAGAACTTGTTACGTGTGCCGATTATAATGTTTTATGATGTCATTATACTTACTATCGTCATGGATAGCGAACTGTATCATTATTTTCTTAATTCATTGCGAATACTCAATGACATTTATTTATAATTTGTACTGAGAAACAGCCCTGTTAAATATAATCTTTCAATAATTAACGAAATGGTCCTTTCAGAGAGAAGAATCAAAAACAATACAAGAACAAGATCTAGAACATAATTGTTCTTGGAATATATTTTTCGCGGTAATATCATTTTAATAAATTTTTTAGTTTTACTTCTTAGACACTTAGTCCTTATGTAAAACAATTATCACGATATACGATATTTATTGAGCGATGTCAGAAATGGGTAAGGAATGTGGCGTGCATGCGCAAGAGAGGAAATAAACAGATAACGTTATTTACACAGAAATTTGATACGCAAAATGTGTTTTTAACAAAAAAAAATTTGTGTTTTTCTTTTGTGGATAAAATTTATTTTTAGAATAATAAACAACGCGAAATCGCGAATATCACTCAGTACGTATGTAGATTCCGAGAAATTGATTGTTGCTTAATCATCGTGATTCCTATAGTTCGAAAGAAATCGTAAGAGAATTCAAAGACTCTTAGTACTCTTATACCCTTAGCTATCCTAAGTAGGGTTGGCACAATATGTTTGTCATGTTGTGATGTATGATTTGGATTCATTTTTACGATCGACCGCCTGCCTGTCATGCCTTGGGATTATTTTGTAGTACCACGGTTTCTGTTTAACGTTGGCGACTGTTATAACATAATTCGCCTGCGCGGTTCCAGGATATTGTGTCACGTAATTCGGTGTATATTAACTTAAATTAATAAAGTTGGTATCTTTTTACAGGTAATTAATTACCAATAGATATGACAATACCACTTTTTTAAATAGTAATGGCGAAAAAGGAGAAGAAAAGTAAAAAAAATGCCAATGGGCCACCTGAAACAAATTTGCGGAAAGAAATCCTCATGGGTACAACAGACCTGAAATCAAAGCCTGTGGAGGTGCAATTCACGGATACATCAAATACAAGCGCGTTATTTGAATTTTTTCCACGTGTTATCGAAAAGTCAAACAAATATCCACATTTGGTATCGATACGAAGTTAGAAAGTTGAAGTTATAGTGGTACAACAAATTAATCCCAAGGAGGGTTGATGACAGGCAGGTGGCCGATCGTCAAAATTAAGCCAAGTCATACACAACAACATTACAACCATGTTTTTTTTTCACGTGAGAAATCCAACATGGACACGCCATCCTCCCGGGGGAGAGAGTAGGTAGTGGGAGACTCCTACTCACTAAAACCCCGCGGTGTACATCCGCCGCTATGGTTGGGACGACACGAGATCTCTAAAGCATTCATCGTGTCGCCCCAGCGGTTAGCACATATTGTACCGACCCTATTTAAGTAGGATAAGGGTAAGAAGATGACTGTATCTTTCGGGTTATTCATTGATAACATATGATATTCAAAATTTGATACAATAAACGATTACAATAATATAAAAAATACGATAGCAAAATTAATGCAGAAATTAAAGACAATTAAAAAAAAATTAAGTTACATTTCGCAAACAAACGAAATGTATCAATATAATACCGATACATCGAATGTTAACCGCAAGTCTAAGCAAAATATAAGCAATTCATTCACACGGGCTCCTACTTTAATGGGAATCAACACGCTTCTCATGGGTTCTAATGATGTATTTGTATGCGATAACGGTGTCCGCGTTTAGAATAACTAAATGAAGAATGCACAGAGTTCAGGGTCAAACACCTTCGAATAAGGAAACGTGGGCTAAGTGATAATTAGACAACGATTATTAATATTTGATAATTATGTCATAACCTAACACAGCGAGTAAACAATAACAGTTTATGGGACATATATTGGATTGTAAGGCAGGCCAAAAGCATCCTTAGGAACATACTACGACTGGTGTCAGAAATGCAGGACTACTCAGGTCAAATATATACAGAAGACAGAACATTGAATGAAATACATATCTATTCATGACATACAAAACACATAGTGCCCATATTAAATAGAGATGATAATACAACACAGATCATCCCCTCATACGTGCACATACACGGGTACACATATGGTGGACGGGTTTTATTTTTCCCCTCTTTTTCGAACTTAGTTAGCTTATTTTAGCCGAGTTGACAAATACAAAATACATGTGTGAGTTCGTGAGGTACACCTGCTTCACTAATTTATATAGGTATGATTAGCTTAGCTAGTTTAGCTTAGTAAGATTTTTGCACCATTTTTGCACCCAAGGCAACAGGCCAAGCCGAGGTTCGGCCACTTTAGCTTGTAGCAGGTATAGCTTGTACACGGCATACACGTCAGCTGTTTCGTTTATCACCACCATGCATTATCTAAATATAATAACAACAACGAAAAAAAGTACGCAATTGGCATAATTTTCATAAACTTCTTCACAAGTTTCACAAAACTATGGCCAATTTAAACAATAAGGTATATTACTGTAAAATTTTATCAAAATCTGTTCCATGGCTTTTACGTGAGTAAATAACAAACATGTATCAGTCCTCATAAAATGTCTCGTTATAATATTACACGTGACAGAGCATTCCGTGAAAAATCCAGTTGTACATACAATCCTTTAAATCACATGTACAGTGAAAACTTATGCAGTATATTTTCATGGAGATGAACCGCTAAAAAACTCATAATATCAAGCACCGACAGGCCGCTTACAGTTTCCTAACGACTAGACCTATAAAATAATGTAAATGGTGGTAATGTAAATGATAAAATGTAAATGGTGGAATATTTTCTAGACCGACGTCTCAACGAAAGCCCTCGTCGTTGTAGAACTAATTTCAAGAAAATCAAATAAAACTCGGGAAGCAAAGCGTACGTTTGAAAATGGCAAGTGTCGGCTTAAAATACTGACTCGCTTGTATAAAAATTCTACCTCATAACCAATAAAACCCGCAATATAAACTGTCTTACTTGATTTATTCTTGTTATTAATTTGAAATTATTTACTTTATATTCATTTGATATTATGTATTACAATTGTCTCCTGTATGAATTTCACGATACAAATTTGACACAAAAGTGTTAAGGGATTTTTAAGGTCTTAAAAGGAGTATTTTAATATTGAGAAAAAATACTAAAACTTCTTGTAATATGCAACTTGTGTGAGTATTGTTTTATGCTCCCGGTGAAGCAATTTTAGAAAACATTCCAGTCATCAATAAGAACTAGCAAGAAACTCGGTCAGGCTTATCGCTATTATTTATTAACCTTATACAAATATTGTTTACAACCATACATCATAATTTTTGGTAGATTTACAGAAAGGGAATCTTCTTTTTATACTCTTATTATAGGTTAACGTTTGACCACAATCTCGTCTGATAAAATAACTGTGTTTAAGATCGTAAGCACGCTAAACCTAGAAGGAGACTGGCTCTCAAGTGCAGCTATCGGTACACACCAACAGATGCTTAGCGAGAGATTTTCAACTTAAGGGTGATTGGTAGCTATCCAGGTGGACTTAAGAAAAGCTTTGCCACCATACTATGGTTTCATGATAATGTTATCCCTTCACCGAAAGTTCCTACTCAGTTACAAGGATTAGAACCTACGTTCGTGTGTCCGCAAACGCTATAAACTAAGCCATTATTATGTCCAGCTACTACTATCACTCAATATGATCGACACTATATTACAATCGTTTTTGGAAGGTTCTTACTTTCTTTGCATGATTCTTGAACTCGTTGTCTGTTAAATTGATAATGTGCATAGATTAGAAAACATATGGTCCAACATATTTTTATTTACTTGGTCAAATATCTAAGTATATTATTATCTCAATGTTCGCACGTGAAGTTCATAACTGACCAATGTTAATTGCGGAGAACGGAAGAATGCCAGAACAATGGTTGTTATTAGGAAATGTGAGCGGCCGTGTGAACATCTGATGTGCCATTGTAGCTAATTAATTATTAAACTAAGAGTATTCAACTTTAATTAAGGGTATCACGTACCAACTTAACGAATCGAAAATAATGGCTGTCGAATAAGTAATCCCGATGTATGAATATTTCCTTTGATTTATAGACTTTTTCCTTGTTAAGTGAGACATAGTAACGGCAATATACCCTATGGCACGCATAGCATCGCATAGTCGTTGACAATGGAATCCAAAAACAACGGTACCAACTAAGCGATCAGCACTCGCTGTCATGCTTTAATATAGAAATGCAGACGAAGTTGCATCTCCTTATATTTATAGAAATCATTGAGACACATAAAGATACACTGTCATACATGAGAGTATTGAGACATGTGTTTCATGAGAACGAAATATAATAAAGTAGCCAATCGTCATTTAAATTGTGAGATCATTGTGAAATTCACAAACAAATTGAAGAATGTTTGAGTATTTGAAACATCCTTTAAATATTAACTTAAGTCTTATTACAGCCGACATAGGATCATTAGTCGTTGAACACGTTATAAAGATGATGGACCGTACCGAAACATAATTTATAACGCGCAGTCACTTCTGAGATTACATCTGAAAGCTCTCGGATGAATGGTGAAAGACTCTCGAACGAGATCAGACGTACATTACAGTGTCCATCAACATAATGGGAGATTACATTTGGTTGAGAATTATTGTCAAGTGTTATTTTACGATTAACAATAGAATTTATGTTTCGGGTAATTGTGTGTACAATTCGTTTCACTTGGAGTCACTGTACTAATTATTTTTACGTTGTTCATTATTTAGTACTGACAACGAGTTAGGGTTTTAATTTGTAGATCTGCCACTTAGTAACGGCCAATTTAAAAAGTACGCAAGTAAGCATACCTATTGTTAAAAATGGTCAAACAGTAAAACAATTGAGCGATGTCGTTCACAAAATTAATAGACAGGAAGCTAGACGTCTTAAACAAAATCATGAGTGGATTAGTGTTGCTAAGATTATGGCTAGAATCTACATTGTTCGTCACTCGTTAAAATCTTTTCAAAATCATAATTTAATAATATTATAAATGCGAATGTGTGATTGTATGTTACACTTTTACCCCAAAAGTACTAAACCAATCTTTTAACTTTAACGCGAGTGATATTGCGATCAAAATCTGGAGACTCCACTAATAGCCATCCAGAGAAGAGTATCCAACTGCAATCACAATCACAAAACACAGTAGAAAGGTAGCCAAAATGAATAAAAAGTATTATTTTTAGCCATACATGTGCAAGTAGCGTAGGACCATCAGTAATCTATATCTTTTTTTGCTTTATAGGTTATACAGTTTGACCATGATCTTATCTGATGTTAAATGATATCGAAGTCCTTAATTGTAACTTGCTAAACCCAGAAGAAGACTGACCCCCAAGTACAGCTACCCGAAAGCACATATAGGTGCTTGGCTACAGTCTTTTCGTTTAAGAGTACTAGTTAGTTGGTGAAAATGAGAAAAAACACTACCACCATAATATGGTTTCATCAATCTTCTTCGATTGAAAACTTCAGACTAATTGCAATTCAACTGGGGTATAAGCCACCATCTCTTCTTCACACTAAAGACTCTATTCACAAACACTTTACACAAGCTTGAAGCTTACAGAAAAATTGGCAAACGTTTAAAAAGCTCACAGATTTGCTGTATTTTCTCTGTTAGGGTGCAATTTTAACGTGCGTTTTAAATACGCCAGTATGTATGCAGGTTTATAAAAAGAAACTGGTTAATCTATATATACCATAGTGGTGTCACCATGGACTTAATATATTAGGTGTCACTTAATGAATTTGTACTCATCAATTCTAGAGCAAACGGGTATAATAAAATACACCGTAATGATAAAATTTAAGCTAGATTTAATCGTGTGAATGTGGATTCAACTCTAAATACGGTCACTAACTTTCTGGGACATTTGTGATTGCGAGACTATGAGGTAATTACCTATGAGAAATATCTTTATATACATTTGTTTTATGAAGTATTCTTTTATATGAGTTATAATTATAGGAAGCAAGAAAACATAAACGTATAAATATTATTATAAACGAAGTTACAATATTATAGAGTCGTTCTTTGATAAAGCGTTTACAAATTTATATATTAATAGACGTAAGCAGAGTGAAGTATAACGAATAGATACTTATAAACAAAGGTTTCCGCTAGTCGATGGTATGGGAAGTTTGCCAATATTTTTAATTTTTTTTAATCATAACAATAAATCTCGTCAAAAGCTACTAAGTAAAGAAAAATAACGAAAATAATTTGACAGAGGAGAAAAAGGTACCGACGAGTTTTACTGTTATAGTTCAAACAATATGCCCTATTAGGCGATTTTTTTTCGGCACCGCAAGAAATATGTAGCAGTTCTATAGATTTTTATCCGGTACAGAATTTTACCCGCAATGCGCGCGCTTCCATACAGTTTTATTATTCACAGATTTTGCGGAAAATATTCGTGCGAAAAAAGACCGCAATGCGCGCAGGGTCTTAGTCCCTGACCACTCGCGTTCATCTATATTTGTCGTTCAGCGACACTTCATTTAACTATTTGAATACAATCTAGGTTAACGTTCAAGAGATATCCATTCACCACGTTCGGAAGTCATT
Organism: Antheraea assamensis; assembly: GCA_035772565.1. Classification (NCBI taxonomy): domain Eukaryota; kingdom Metazoa; phylum Arthropoda; class Insecta; order Lepidoptera; family Saturniidae; genus Antheraea; species Antheraea assamensis. The sequence continues at coordinate 856,298 of JAQQSE010000141.1, forward strand.
ACAATTTTAGAAAAAAGTTCAAAAGCACGTAGCTATTCTCAGTGGCCTCATAATCTTATTCAATATCTAAAGAGCTGCCGTTAAATATTATTCCATTGTTATTTCTTTCGTCATGAAAGAGGATCTGCTTCGAATCCATTCATTTTAATGCTATCACGTCGCAAAATAATTGTTATAGTTTTATACCGAGCACTTTTATAATTTTTTTGTTTATTTACATGTATAATTGTAAATTTCAATTTCATTCGACCGGGAAACCTAGTATTTAAATATTAATTTAATTATTTAAATATAAATTAATATATTTAAACATCATTAAATAAATAAGTATTTAAATTTTATTAGGAGGTATGTGACATGAAAAATGTATGTGAAAAATGGCCTATAAGCAATATCCATTCTTATTCACTTTAAAATCACTCATATCTACCTAATTTACAAGTTCTTCCAAGTAACCGTAAAACCACGGCACGAAGATCCGACGCTTAACCCATGTTACGGAATAAAAAAGGGACAAGACGTGGGAAGAGTAAATATGAAGAGGCCTTCGAGCAAACAACACATCGTGAACCGGTCGACAAAATACCATGTCATCGTTTCACGCGCCTCAGTGAATGAAAGAGTTTTTCGCACGGAGACAAAAGAAACTCTGTTACTGTTAAGTTTACAACAAACTATCTTCAAGTTAATCCTACATTTCAAAAAAAACTGTGTTAAAACTCATCTATTTATTTAAATGTTTACTGTACTTAATTTTGTAGGTGGTAGAGCTACGCTGAAGCTATTACTGGTTTCAGCATAAAAGGGTCGGCTCGCCCGGGGTAGTACCACCCTCTCACAGAAAACCGACGTGAAGTAACAGTGGTTGCACTGTTGCGTTTCGTTCGGTCAGTGAGAGTGCCGGAGGCCCACATATTTAAAAGGCCGGCAACGCACTTGCGACTCCCCTGGTGTTGCTAGTGTCTATGGACGGCGGTGATCACTTACCATCAGGTGACCCACCTGTTCGTTTGCCCCCTATAATATAAAAAAAAGTACAATTCGCTGAGTTAATATTAACAAGAAAACAAAGTGAAATCGACGCTTCGGATATTCTAACTAACCAAATCATCAATCAATACAGTTGACAATTAGCAACTGTGTATGGTTTCCTAAATTATGGTATCGCCTCTAAAGCAACGAAATAAAAATTGTCCGCAACTTTGTAATCATCTATTAATGAATCAAGTTACTATATTGTAACCATTAAACGAGTAATTTTTTAATTTCCTCTTGGAACTTGGTCAAGGGAAATATTAAACGCCTATTTTAGTCGCTGTTCACCTTTCATTAACATGCTTTACGCTTTTTCTAACAATTCAAGTGTACAGTTCACTTATATATGTTCTGGACGAAGTAATAATTAGTGATCTCTGTTTATATTGTCGGGTAACTACGAATAATGACAATTAAAATCGAGCCATGTAATTAATATTTATTTAAAATTGCTACCAAAAATACTGTTCATGATTCAAAGTCACTGCCAAGACTCATAATTGAATAGGTGTTCGTAAAATTCGTTCCCTGTATTATGACCACCGAATGAATTATCCTTCGTCGGTAATTATCGTTAAACCAAACTTTTTTATCGATTAAATTTCATCGCTGTAACAATTGCCACTGTCAATTTTTATTTCGTTAGACGCAAAAATCAAAAGTTACCACAATAAAATACGACCATATTGTAGAAAATAGTGTAAAAAGTAGAGGCAGTCATAAGTACTTTAGACATAATTAAATCTCAAAACAGTGGAATAATTGTTTTTTTTAATGAGTTTTTTTAATGAATTATAGTGTGAATTATTTAAATGTGTAAATTGGAAGTATTAACATTAGTATGGTTTTCACATCTGTTGGCACTCCGAGCAATAATTATATACATTTTATACAGTTTATCAATTAAACATATGATGGGCTGCACAAGCCTACAATACAAAATATTAATATTACATGTACACAGGCCGCTATACTACACGTCGCTAGTCTAGCGCAAGCGGAATACGTTACGAGCATGTCGAGATCATTTGTGACGCGAACCCATAAGATTTTCCCGTAACAAAAAATCACTCAACGCGGCTAAAGAAGTTTTCACTTTAAGAAAAATGATTATGATCTTAAAGAACCTTTTCGCCAACACTCGATAAATAAATGACAGCACGTAAAACGAATTTACAACCTAAGTGCGAATCACAACGTGGCTACATTAATTACGAAGTCAAACTCACACGTATTTTTGCTTTGAACACGAATCGGGTCTGTTATTAAATATGCGTACAAGAAAATTAGTTGCCAGACTTGTAACAATGTGTGCAACTGCCTAATTATATATATTTTTCTGTTTATAATGCATACCTACTAGACAGTTTAATTACGAAGTCTCTATTATTAGCTTATTCCTTTGTGTTAAAGTGCACAAGTTTCATACTATAATCTTGTTTGGTAAAAACAAAATTACCACTATTTTTCATGAGATCGATTAATTAACTGAGTTATATTATTATTCAATCTTAGTATAATTAAGCCTCTTGTGTGGATTTCTAGTAATAAATACTGTATATTATTTAAATTTTCTTTTAAAGTTTGATGTTCATTTCTGTCTGTAGGTGAATAGTTGTTTAATAAGACAAAATTTAGTAACGTCTCTGTATTTTAACTTGTGTTGGCAAAACAAACAAACCAAGCGTCTTAAACTTTCTATGAACAGCTGCAGTTCTGTTAGTTTTTTTATATGTGTATGTAGTGGCAAAATAAAATCAACACAATTGCGTTACATTCCTAAATATGCTTATACTAGCTGTGGACCACAGATTCAGGTGTAGGTTTTTTTTAATTAATAAAACAAATTCTGTATATTGCACAACTGTTGAAGCAGCGGAAAGCATAACTAATTTGCACGGTTTATTACCTCGTATTCATAGGCATTCACAATTCAATATTTCCCAATATTGTTCGATTCACGTCTCACGTTAACATATTATTAAATTTCTTTTATGTATTTTACTTGCCCTGATATTAAAGACCATAATGTAAAATAACCTATTATACTAATCCCAAGTAGCATATTATAAATGCGATTTTGACTTTTTGTTTGTTTGTTAATACGACGAAATGAGCAAGTGACATGAGATGGTAAACACATTAAATCTAGAGGGGAACTGGCTCCCAAGCGCAGCTGCTTAGCGACAGATGTTAACCTTGATGGTGGTAGGTAGCCAGTCGGATAAAAAAGCTCCAGCACTATGCTAAAGTTTCATCACGACGTTTTCTTTCACCGAAAGCTTCCACTAAGTTGCAAATTTCAAAACTGCGTCGACCAACGCGATGTCCGAACACGCTATTAAGTAAGCCAACATCGCTTTATAACCTTAACACAAGCAAAAGTTAGAATCGAATATATAGGTTAAAATACGCAAAAATACGGTTTCGAATGTTACTTGTCGCTTGGGAGATTAGTTCGTTCAAACAAACAAAAAAAAACAAACTTTTGAGCTCTTCTATATATTAGTAAAGGATAATTACCCCTAGAAAATCTTACAGAATAAACTTTACGCAACACCACTCTGCGGTCATTTATTTTGTCGTAATATTTGTTTGTACATTCTGTTTGTTTAGATTTTCTCTGTACATTTCCGGCACTTTCGATAGTTTCGATCTCATTGTTATTCAACGTTGAACTCGGCCGGCTACCTTTGACTTTCTTGGAAATAATGTCGCCGTCCGTACTTCGAATGCTCACTACATAATAATATGTACGTTATAAAATTGAAGGCGTGATTGAATGTTAGTTTAAATTCAAGTGTTTATTTTATTTGTTAACTAGCAGGCCCGGCGGACGTTGACCTGTCTTGATAATAAAAAGATATATACTTATGTGCTTTAAATGATTATTAGTTATAATATATTTAATTTTATAAGGATTAATTCTGTATCCGTCTAAATAGACTTCCAATTACTTTATTTTATGTTACCACGTTTTAGAACATAAATGGGTATAGTAAGCTAACCTTAAAAGATCGGTTTACGCCATTGTAGACTTTTTTGTACATCTATAAAAGAGGAATGTCCCATTGTTTTGTTGTATCTCAAAAGAATTAATTAGGCAGCGTTTTGGATGAAACTCCCGGGCGGCTTGACTTTTCCAAGACTTTCAACAATTATCGTTATATTCCAACTAATTTACTTTATCTATTGGCGAAGACCGCATTGCTACCCGTTCAGTAATTTTTGAGTTTATCGCGAACAAACAGACAGACAGACGCGGCGGATGACTTTGTTTTATAATATGTAGTGATGTTTGTTCGTTACCAATAATAATGAGGTTTATATTATTATGCGATACAGATATTACACTACTACGTTCAGATGTTATAAAACAATATCATTATACAGTTTAGTGATCAATTGTCAACTGTTTGTATGCAGTTTAACTGCGTCAAGCTTAGATTATAGCTTCTGCGTTAAATAAAGCCGTTTAAAGACTAAACGGACAGCGTCATTATAGCACGAATATTATTTTCTTATGAAACAAAAATTGCCTTTTCGTAGTAAGATTTTTAAGTAGAATTACTTATGAAAACCCGACCGCATAGAAACTGTAAACCTTTTTTTAGTTATATTCAATAACGAATTATTCATTTGATATATAAAGTTATTTTTATACAGAATAAATAAAAATAAACTTTTTGTTAGAGTATACGTCATATAGCGTCATCTAGTACAATTTTGTGGTACTATAAATATAAAATGAAAATATAAATACCTCAATATGTTGTAAGATGGCGCTATATAATATTATCTAAATGAAGATGTTCGGCTTATTTATGTATTTTGTATACACAATAACAAAAACAAAAAGAAAAGAAATACCGGCATTCAATTTTAAGTACAAGACTGAGAAAATTTCATTAATATTTTCCTTTCATCGCAATTGGAGATGTTTATTAGTGAAATAAATTAACTGGTTAACTAAATTTTAGTCAGAATATATCTATTCAATAAGTGTGTTGATTTAATAATATAGGTGTAAATAGTCGTGAGTCAGTAACTAATTAGTAATTACTGTTTCACTCCACAACTTATTATGCACAAGTTTTAATACAATTTGCATGAGACAGTCACGCGCTGTTTTCATTTAACCGCATTCTATATACATTTTTTACCTTCATGCTTATCCGGTAAAGGTTATACTAAACGTTTTACATTCTATACGTTTCAAATGAAAAGATAATCGCATCTGCATCAACTTCACTCGCTACTTATCACAATTTTACCGCGCGCCACAACAACGTAAGATATTAAAAATTTCTTCACTATTTTTATAAATATAGAAAACATCAATTACAATTATATTACGAAAATAAACATTATATTTCAATAATAATTAAAATCTAAATTTATTTATTTTATATTAAGACGGAAACAGCAATATTAAGAAGCGGTGCCATTTTGTGTTAATTATAGTTTAGTGTGTTAACGGTTATAATAAATGTAAATAATACCTTTGCATTTTATAAATTTATGATCAGGCACGTGGCTAACTGTATAATTTTCACATGTTATTGTTTTTCAATAGTCATTTTTTTATCGAAGTTACAATGAAGAAGAAAAAATACGATATGCAAAGTATGATGGCGGTTTAATAGTTATCTTCTTATATAAAACATGTTTATATATTTTAAATAAGAAAGTAATCTATTAGCTCTCCATATGTCTGGTAAGCATTTATAAAATCACCTGACAATATAATACGAACATTGTATAGGTTAAGAAATTGTTTATCATTTGCTTGTTTGATCGCGTAAGTCTCATGAACTTCCAATTAAATTTAACTTCCTTTTACATTTCATAATCTATTTATTAATTGAGATTATGAGTTATGTACGATCACGCTACGATTCTTAATAGCCTAGCAATAATCTTACAAATTTTATGCTAAACAAGTATAATAGAGTTTCTTGATCGCCCGACAAGACCACATTATTACGGGGGATGGCCAAATTGTGAATGCCTATATTAGTGCGATGATAAAATTTAGAAAAACCTAATGTAATCGTGATTCACATCTAAATGAAGTGTTAGAAATAAATAGACTGATTTATTTTAATACGTTATGTAGCAATTTTATTACTATTTTGACACTTCTATTCAAAATAAAAACCGTTCAGACGGATTAAGATGCAATAGCAATACAATATTTTACTCAATAATTGGGTGTGGTTCTATATGATAATCTGGTTTCGCTAGTGTATATGAATTTATATGCCAAAAATCCTGTCTCGTTTTGTTACGATACCTTTCTGAGTTTTGCATAACTCAATTCGATTTTATTTATTGGCATATAATCAATACATTTTGAAATCAAAATTACATATAATTGCTACAAACCGTTGCCGATTAGTTTCACTAGACTGAGTTACATAAGAATTTAAAATTTTCGGTGCATAAATAATATCGCAACGGTTTAATATTGGCAGTTAGAGATAACGTTAGATATGTGAGTCCGTGAAGCTATCTAAAGGAACTTCGATATATAGTTAGTTTTGAGAAAAATTAGGAAAGAACTGAAAAGGGATTTCTAGCGGCAAACATGCAGTTTACCAGATGTCATCCCATGACCCCAGAAATTTTTACAAGCACATTTTCACCGTGTTTAGTTTAGTTTAAATCAGGTATTTGGTAAAATCTACACTAATGCGAGTAAAGCCACGGATAAAAGCTACTATTATTTATATTCAAGCGAGTAAAGTTATGAGTATAACGAGTTTAATGTATATTTAAGATTAATCTTGTAACGACATTATAATAGAACTGTATAACCATCATGTGTCTGTCTTTTTGTACATTGAACATATTTACTAAAAACTAATTGTGGATGATATAAGAAGTTAAAGGAATAAAATAACCCAATTTCTAAACATGTTGTCTATCTCTATTTAAAAGCCATAACCTTACAAATTATTCGACGAATTTTTATACGTTTTTCCCAAGTAACTTGATCCGAGTTTGGGGCGACACAATAAGTTTTATATATTTTATTTCATCGACTTATGAAAAAACATATAATCTTTTCAATTTCCAGGGCCCCTAAACATAGTACAGTTCGTAAAAATGTGAAAAGATGGCGCTTCATTACTTGAATTCTAAATACCGCATATTACGGGCATGAATTTTAGTATTAGCTGATATTTGCATGGGAACTGTATGTGGCTTTCTCCGATGTTAGTAAAGTAGAGATGGTCTTTTTTAAGCCCAAGTATAATATTTCAAACTTTTATACAAATAAACGTACGAAGTCGCAAGGACAGCTAGTTATTTAATAATCATATTTGTTTCATTGTTACAGCTGATGTGATGTGGTAATTGTAGCTATAAGTTGTCTGCAACATTAGTAAAACTGGAGTTCTAAGGCCAGTAACCCCAAGGACTGAATGATAAACCATTTTAATACATTCTTCACTAAATAAATCATAAATCCTCTCTGATATTCATCAATTTAATCTTTGATCATCTTCTCGCATACCCCATCAAGTAAACGAACCGGTTAAACAGTTTTACACATGGTTCTCACGTAAGTTAGTTAATGTATGAAAACTCGATGCAAATATACTTATCCACTGTTTTTGAGTTCAGACAAGGAATATGAGATCGTTTATTTTGCATACCCGTATGTCACGAGGATACGAAAACTTTTATACCTAATTGATTGACTGATTTCATGGCGCCGTATTGTTAATCTGACTCTTTAATCTGGACATTACGAAAGTTGATTGGAGTTGATTCCACAGTAAATATATTTGGTAGTTTAGGGGTGTAAATAATGTTGTAGAGTTTATAGACGATTTACGTAGTGAACACGTAGTTAAAGTAATTAACAGTCCATATTTAATGTCGCTGAAAATATCTAAGGCATGACATATAGAAACAAAGATAAATTACACAAAGTTGACGTAAAAGCACATCTGTTTTCTTCGTTATTAGGTAAACCACAGCGGGCACCGAACATTATTAAGCTCAACACTTCAAATAGCCTTTGTGTTGGAGAGAAAGCGCAAACAACAATGTATTACCGCGGAACACAGCTTGACAGATGGACATTTTCATATTTATTATCATTTGTACTTCAGTCAAACATCAAGCTCGAACAACATTGTAGTTGACAAAAAAAGTATATGACACCGATTTAACGTTTTCATTTTATACCAACATATCTGAAGCCTCTTTTAAAAAATCCCACCTTTATTGAAGTACTGGTTATTAATGATCGCAGAATAATAAAAAATATCTAAGTTAAAATATTGCACGCGTTGACTGCAATATCTTAAATAACTGATTAAGAACTAATGATCCAAATGCATCATATAATTCGGAGGAATATTTCAAATATAACAATTGTTACTACATACAAATACATTCGAAAAATTCATTTATAATTACCTGATCTGAGTGAAGCACAGAGTCATAAGTTACGCAATATATCGATTGATTAATTACTGAATGGAGGGTAAAACTTAGGAGAGACCTATATACAAGAAAGGAATGAAGATAACCTGGGCTGAGGCTAATTTTCTATGTTTTCTAAACTACCACCATATGAAATGTAATTGGTTCTTAGGGCAAGCGCGTTTAAAACAGATATCATACATACATATATAAAAGGAATTGTCAATGGCGAATTTTATGAGAAGTAATTAAATTCTTACGCGACGCATTATAGCATTTACAGAAACAATCGTCAATTTGCACGAGTATCCTTATGTGTAGATATTCCCGTTTAAATGAAAATGAATGAATGAATTTGAGACGGTTAGCAAGAGATGGTTGCTTGTTTTCATCCGCGTAAAAACTTTTATGTCGTCCGTACACAAACCTAAATATAGTAAAGACACATATCAGATAAATCCTTAGATCGAGTCATACAAAATAAGAGCCAAAATTTAAGTCGTTAGATAAGTGAACATTGTTCAAAAATTGTAGATAGGGTTTCTGTATTATGTAATTTAAATAGTAATATGATATTGGTCAAATTTTAATTATACATATGTAATTGTTATTCTGAATATTAATTTACATCGGGTGAGTGCCATAAGCGCTCCCCTTAGTAGTCCGGTGAAACTGTAGTGGCCCTACCAGGCTAACAGTTTAGGTCAGTTCGAATTTTTTTTTATTCATTTTATCTATTTTGAACAAAATGACTTAATTAAATAAGTATATTGAAGAAACTCAAATATTTTATTAAATTAGAATCGATGATTGAACTCGTAGATTTTTTTATAATATTATTCTTAGCATTTACAAAACACAGTTTAAGTAAAGGATCTAAATTAACCGTAACAAAAAAAACGACACAGAATATCACAGTTACCGATTTATAGCAATAGGAACGGATAAATTATTCACAGGAAAACCATTCAACACTATACTCAAAGCCCACTTATGCAATTTGCTTAAACGATTGCCATTTTCCCCTTTGCATTCAGTTGTCTGGTTGTTAGATCGTAACCACAAGACGTATATTATTATCTTACTGATCTACGATCATAAAGCATATACTTTAGTTTGAAATTATCGGGAAGGTCATAGTTTAACTAAAATTATCTTTAATGCTAAATGTTAAATAATAATATCAAAGTTATTAATACTCTCAGTTAAATGGAACTCATATTTGGCAACGGCAAGAACGGTTACAATGTATCAAAATTCAGCAGTTTCTTCTTTAGAATAAATAAAACAATATTTGATGTAAGTAACTTTGAAAATTGTTTTCGTATTTACACATACATCCATCAGGTTCAATTAGCAATTTAAAATTGTACCAAATACGCAATAGCTTCCTCCATAATAATTTATAATTACCCAAAAAATGTTGGTCCACCAAAACTGTCACGATATTTCCTTTCCTTGTTCTACTTACATAATACTTTCAATATTGCATTGATCATTTACCTGTAACAATAATGACATTCATATTAATTTTGGTACAATTAAATAAATTGACTAATAACATCAGATCTTTACATGATAATATTTAAGAATTTAACCCTACAATCGAAGTGAGCAATTTTTACAACGTTGATGTCCTTCCACAAAATAAATGCATTATTGATATTGATAGCAATGAAATATATCAATTATTATATGTAATAAAAAAAATTAAGAAATTTATTTCATTTTTTGGTGCCCTATGCCCAATTTACGACATTCGTCGAGTTTATAATATTCTAGATTTTCATATGGTAATAAATGAGTTATTAATCAGACGTTCTAAAAATATAAGAACAAAACAACTATGTCATATAATGCTTTTATATAATAATAAACAATAGTATAACAAATGAATGTTAGTTAAGGAGACAACTATTAAAATTATGATATATATTACACAAAAGCGTAAAATATCTATTTACTGCGGTTAGTTTTAAGAAAAAAAATTGAACGCCATAATTCTTTAACTGCTTAATTCTCCTTATGAATATGTTAATTCGTTTACAAAAGCTAACACTATCGCAAAACAATCAGCTCGACCCGATGACGAATAAATGTTGACGAAGATTCTATCGAAGTAACAATGCAAGTATCTGCTTGATGCAACGCTACATAATACATATTCAAATTTATCTTCTACGGCGCAATTAATAAGCAGATATATCGTTACATTCGTAGAAAAGTCTGTAATAAAAACGAAAATAATTTGCATATGATATTAGACAAGAACCTTTAAGGCCCACGACAAATTTGAGCTATCAGTGCAAAGAAATATTGTAGCAAAACTATACAATGTTATCAATGCATCTTCTCGACATGCGTGTCTTTAAGAGGATAATCCATCGCCAAAAACCTATAGAAGTATTCTGGTAGCTGCACTGAAGAACTAGATCAATGTAGGTTTATTTTGTCAACAACTTCAGCTGCTTCATAATTTTTACGATATATATGACATTTTAAGTACTTAAACGGAATCGCCGATATTACTTCGCATTTCAGACTGGGTTTGATTGGTCGCTGCCACGTCTCACTAAAACAACAAAAAGGCAGCTTAACCCGTTTTTGGCAGATAATTAAACTTGTTATCAGTTGTTGGTTGATAGATTTAATTTGTTCAGATGACAGTGCCCAATCAATTCCAGGCGTAAATGCAAAGTATCACTTTCTTAATTACTTGATATTGGACTTAATACATGGCTGGATGGCATTTACGAGATTTTGACCAAACTCTAGTCTATTAATCAAAAAAAGTGGAAGCCATAACATAACGGAATGACTATTACTCATTCTGTAGACTTGTTTCACTTGTTTATATTACTACCTAATCGTAGTATCAGAAGCAAGCTGAAATAAAAAGAAAAAGCTATATAACTGCAAGCTAAATTAAAGTAAACATACAAAAATTATAATTCAGAACCTCATAATAGACTTTTAAATGATCAAAATTCTTATCCTAATCGCCTTTTCCTATACTTTAGACAGTTTTATGCGTGGTTTTATAGTCCTATTCAGTTGTATCACGCTTTGTGATTCACTGAAGCGAGCTTTGAATGGCAGTTTAATCGTTACTAATAAATTTTGAATCGCCGATTGAATTTTTATTACACGAGGAACAAGTGACAATTGGCCACCCAACAATTGACAAGTAACTGTGCCTCAAATCAGCCACACAATTACTCACGTGTTAATTTTTATTATACATTTTTCAGGATTGTCATTAGGACCAAAAATAAGATTATATACCGCTTAGTAAAATTTTACTGCATCGTTTAAGAGGCTTTTCTTTCGAACTATCCATTATATTATATACGCTGTTGTCCGTATGGCCTTCACAGCTTCACCGGACTAAGTGTAAAAGCCTTGAGTATCCACTTATTATTAAACGGTTTGTTCTATATGTCTCAGACGGTGGCGGAATCATTGCAATCAATAGTCTGTTTGGAATTTAGAAATGCTTCTTCTATGTAATTAATGTATAAATTATCATAAATAAAAGAACTAATTTCACTATGAAACATTTGGCAAATATAATGAGTCTCTGTTGAATTCCAAGCATCATTTTTTGAATTCGACTTACATTTCTATTGTTTATTTTCCTTAAATCTGGTTTATCTATCATATAGTTAATATGCTTTGTAGTTTTCCGTTGCTTATTATTTTTCTAGTTATATTGCATCTTATCATTCTTTATTGTATCTATGCAAAACGAAATTCACATCTCTAATTGGATGGAGCAATAAAGCAAACAGACAATATATCAACATTTTGTTTAAGTTTCACATACGATTTCATAACACGCCACATCTAAGAGTAACCTAGATTCATAGGTGAGCCACTTAAGCAATATCTCACAAGACCTAAACACGTTTAAAATCATAATTCACGTGATTAAAGTGCAATTATGGTAAACATTTCTTGCTAATAAGCTATAATCATTAAAAAATTTAACATCGTTTACATACCTATGTCTATAATTACGTAATTACGAAAAATACATTTGTCAGAGACTCGAGGTCTTCATAACCTATTCCTAGTAGTAAATATCTATGTAATGTATCTGTACATTTTGGTAAGTAATCGAAATCTATTTCCCTATTACCAACTGTTGTAAAATCGGCGAACTACGTTAAAGTAAATTTTATTGTCCATTTTATTGATTTAAGTAATGAAATCACGACCATTGTTAATCTCGTTAAACTAATTTTCATATGAAAATCATTTTTAATGTCTCAACACATACAATAAAGTAAAACACTCTGGATATGAATGAAGTTATAGTTTTTGAGATGATAACGTCTTATAAATCGATAAACGCTAGCTGCACCCACGAAAAATCATGACGCATTGTCACGTTCCGTCTGAGCCGAGCATGCAAGTGAAAGCGCGGAACAAGCAAGAAAATGTTTTCTTATAACATTGTCATGTTAAATTATCGTCCGTAAACCGGCTTTACTGACAACCAATTTTTTTAATGACCATTTTATGTCCTTTAGCCTCTTTAAAAGTGGCATACTCATTGATTTTGCTATGCGTTTTTGCTTATATTATTAAATACCATTATTGTTCATGTTATTTACAGTCATTACTGTGAGAAAATTCATAACTTCGTTTATCGCAAGCAATCCAAGCAAAGCGTCTCCCATCGACATTCTCAGAGTACTAAATAGATCTATTGAAAATTCCTCTTCATGCACCACCGCTCACGAGCGCTTGGTAAACAATACAACTAACCTCGGAAGCGAGCCTTGGCCGAATCATAAAAAATCGCTTTTGTGCTACCGACATTGATGTATTTATATATGGGAATATTGTGCCATCTGTCATAATTACTACATATGTTGTTACAAATTCAAGGATAGACTTTATATGGTTGTTGTAGAGTAATTATGTATGGAATCTGATAACAAAGACATGTAGTAAAACCCCAACTATTTTTAAGAATGTCATTGTTGTTAGTAGCAAGTCCGGTGAAACTCTAGAGGCCTCCGGGTCAACAGTATACTCGGTACGGAAAAGAAAAAAATTTTTTTTTTGTTATATTTCGTGATAAAGCTACTAATATTCTAACGTTATCTGATTTAATTGTAACATTCGTCAAGTATTCCAGACAAGCAATCAATGGGTCTCACTGTAATGTAGAAGTAACTCCAAAATCTATTAAATTCTCTCTAATTAAGATTAGGTGGTGCAGATTATGGGTTACAAAAAAATCTTTGAACAAACCGTACCTATTCAAACAGTTAAGCACGTTCCTAAATAAGATAATGTTATAGAAATGCCTATTAAAAATCAAACGATGGTGTCTATGGTTTACTTTAAATTTCTACATTAATTTGCCACCAATTTGCAGTAAATAAATACACGTAGAAGCGATTTGTAGCCACACAAAACGTTATATTTGTGTATTAGAAATGACTACGATTAGTTAATTATTTGTCAAATTTATAAATCCATACAATTTGAGTCATATTACTTCTATTTCCCTACATACAACCTTCTAAAAGTATCAACGACGGTGTATCGCTACTACATCTTGCTAATGAATCTCTGCAGACACTTTTTTGTCAGTATGTCTAATGGTAAATGTTGCATCTTTCAAAATTAAATACTTTGAATACTACACATTCAATGCGTAAGTATTCATTCATATTATATTTTGAAGCTAATAAAAGTTTAAGCTTTTATTATAGCACTCAAACGATATCGATACATCTGTAAATCTTCGTATGGTTTTTGTTGTTACATTGAAATCCGTCACGGTGAACCTGATAGTGTAAATTGATTTCGTACTTAAGGAAGTGGATACAAGTTCTCACGACTGGTCGTCATGGTAGGACAGTTGCGGTCGGAGTTACTTCATTCTTGTATTCACGGAAAACTCCACAGCGATGTAACCGATTTGTATCTGCATCAATCTTGATTTTGTAATGTATTTATTTCAGTATTATTTTACATCAAAATTTATTATATATTTTCTTTATCCAAGCAAATCTTTTCTGTACCTATTGGTCAGGACAGTGCAATTCCAAACCAACGACAACAGCGGAGATAGCCATAGTTAATCGTCAGCCATCGATGCCTGCCTTCAAGCTTATGGCCAGTTGGATATAGAATAGCTGATCTCTAACCACAACATGTTATGTAAGAAAGTCTCTCTAAAGGGCGTTAATATTGCCATGTGTATCGTGGCCGCAATCTCTTCAGGTACAAACATCCGACAACCCGCTTGGCTATCGACAGATCGCGAAACATAAAAATGTGAATATGCCACTGTTACGAGTGCTACGTTTCATACATTATGATTTCAATAATTAACATTTAATAAAAATCCTAAAGACTTTATCTTCTTCTTACCGTTATTCCTCTACTCTTATATCCGTCCACCCTCATACTTAAAACTTTTCTAGTTACATGGATTTCATCTCTCCTCATGACATGCCCATACCATGCTATCTAATTACTCTTCAATTTCGTTGTCACTGATGCTATTTTCAAACTTCTTCTGATATACTAACTGTAATCTTATTTATTCTAATTAAAGGACGATACATCCATCTTAATATTTGCATCTCTGCCACATGTAGTCTTCTCTTATTGAGCATGACTGGTCTTATAATAATTTTATAAATCTTCTCTTTGAGTTTCAAGGGTATTGGTGGATCACAAGCTACCACAGACACCTTTCGCTATTTTAGCCACCCCGCATTTATCCTATTCCGCACGTCTTTGTGTATGCCACCATAGTTTTGGATAAATTAACCGAGATACCGGAAATTGGAATAGGAAGGAGGAGGAATATGTGAACGATAGTGATGTCTGGAATTGACTCCTCTCTGTGCATCCACTAAAATCGATTGTAATGTATAATAAATTTTAGTTATATAAGTATATGTTAAAAAGATAAACCCGATCGAGTTTCTTGCCGGTTCTTCTCGATGACCGGGATGTATTCCGAACCGGTGGTAGTTTTGACGTTCATAAGCGCCTTCTTAGGGCCTAAATTGTATAAAGTATTTTTGATTTTGATTTTGATGGTAAAGAAATATCAATAACGCTAAAGAGTTAAATAAGTCAATTTAAACGAAAAATAAATAATGCAATATTTAGCACGCTTAAAAGTTGAAACATAACAAACTATACAGACGACTGTTCAAATGAAAGAAAATAAAACTTTAATCAAAGCAAAACTGACATTAAGTAATAGATTAAAAGCTAAAAGATACATGACGTTTACCATTACAGATGCAGCGTCTGATATGAGTGTAATAACTTTTACTATTTTATTAGAAGTAATCATACAGTGAAAAGTAAAAGTCTTTGTTACTATAAAAATGTATTGCGCAACATGAATTATGACGAAATTACACACTAAAGACTTATCATGATCGAACTTCATTTAACAACTATCGCAGCTCAATCAACGCGACTTACATTCAATAAACGATGCTGTCTCCAGGAATGGTAATCTAATAACACAGTTTGACTGTACGCTACATAATTTTATTGTTATGTGTAGCATATTTAATACGAACAACGCATATGGGACAGCCGGTCGCTTTCATAGTCCATATCAGCGTAGCATAATTTAACTACACCATCTTTGGTTCAGCATTCCAGGTCATCAAGAACGCTTTCAAAATTATTAATTGAGTTTCTACAAATTACACTACGTTTATTTTACTATGTATCTTCACTGCGTTTTCCTATTGATGTAAGCAGAAAGGATGGATTTCCACTCTGTCATCGTAAACCTCTTTAGTTTTTTTACAATTTATACGCGTGCTATGTAACTTTTTATATTATAATATAAATATAAGTTAACTCGTATGTCATAGTTCTAATTATATATTAGTCATTCGATAAAGGCAAACAAATTGATACATTACGTATTAAAACAAATGGTAATCGATATTATTCGGTATTATTAGGATTAAGAGTTTTTTTTAATTGTCAATAGGTGGTCAGACCCTCCTCGTTACCTAATATTATATATCGTGCCTCAACATACGACGTGGTCGCTGTATTAAGGACAACACACACACACACACACAATAACACACAAAACGATAGTTCAAGGAATAGGTCAAATCTTCATAAATGCGCGCGAAGTCCCGAGGAAAAACTAATTCTGAATAAACAGACTATAAAATGCAAAAAGCATTGTTCAAATGTAATTATCAATACCAGAAACTAACATTCAATTAAACAAAAGATAAACTTACAATATTAGGAGAAATTATTTAAATTCAATATTGAACATTAAAGTATGTTTACTGATCAAGATACGTGTAGACTTATTTATTATAAAATTCATAATAATGATTCAAAGGAATGTAAGTTATATATATATATATATATTACCAACGATAAACAATCATTTATTAATAATACATAATAACAAGGAACACAATAAGCCCTGTTTATAAAAACCTTGAGGTACTTAAAGTTGCGTGTGATGTCCTGTGTCCGTTAATTACTCATATATGTAACCTGTCTTTAAACACTGGTGTTTTCCCGAAGGTATTTAAGAGGGCACTCGTTCACCCTGTTCATAAGAGTGGAGACAGAGATGTAGTTAACAATTACAGGCCAATCTCTATTTTGCCGGCTTTATCTAAAATTCTAGAAAAAATTCTATGTAATGCCTTAGTCAAATTTCTTACTAAATATAACATTATATCTGATTACCAGTTTGGCTTTAGAACTTCGAAATGTACAGAAGATGCAGTTATTGGGCTTGTAGATGTGGTCACTAAAAAATTAGATGAGAAATATAAGTGCTTAGGTATATTCTTAGATATTTCAAAAGCTTTTGATTCTGTTCACATCCCTACTCTGTTATATAAGATGGAAAGGATAGGTGTTCGAGGAAATACCCTCAGTATTTTCCGGGACTATCTTGTAGATCGTACTCAAAGGGTTGTTATTGATAAGTACAGTAGCTCTGAAGAGTACATCTCGTTTGGAGTTCCTCAGGGCAGTGTCCTGGGCCCTATACTTTTTTTTAATCTACATTAATGATTTGTGTCAATTAAATGTTCGTGATTCTCATATATTCATGTTTGCCGATGACACTGCTCTGCTAGTCTATGGATCCTCTTGGTCCGAAGTGTCGTTTCATGCGGAGTCTGTCCTTAAACTTGTAATGAAATGGCTTTCAGATAACTCATTGACGCTAAATGTTAGTAAAACTAAATATATAGCCTTCAACTTTAGTACCTTAACGCGTCCTCCTGATAATTCTTTATGTATTAAATGTCATACATGTTCATTTGAATCCATATGTAACTGTCCAGCTTTGGAAAGGACAAACGTAATAAAATATTTAGGGGTTCACATCGATGAATCCCTAAGATGGGAATCCCAAATAGTTGCTCTGGTCAATCGAACGCGAAAATTAATATACATATTTAAAAAATTAAGAGATTCCGTTGATTATCAAACTCTCAAGCTGGTTTACTTTTCGTTATGTCAGTCAATGCTATCATACTGTATTCCAGTTTGGGGTGGTGCTTCAAAGTCTGTTCTTATCGCTCTAGAAAGAGCCCAAAGAGCTGTCCTGAAGGTCATGTCATCTAGACCGAGACTTTATCCAACCAACGAACTATATTCAGAGTGTCAAGTCCTGTCGGTTAGACAGCTTTTCATTCTTAAAGCTACCCTCCGGAAGCATTCAACAATAATAATATTCTCTGATAACGATGTGAATCACCGACATAAAACTGTATCTTTAATGCCATTACACCGAACAACTTCCGCTGAAAAGCAATATTATATACTGAGTTATAGATTAATTAATAAAGTCGACAGATTGTTAAATATTTCACATTTAAACAAGCACAAATGCAAAATGAAAATTACGTCTTGGCTTCAAAACCTAAATTATGACGAAACAGAAAGAATATTACTGGCAGATGTATAAAGAGTAGAAAACTGACAACACTTAATCCTCGTACAAGTGTCATTAAATCTAATAAGGTTAAGGCCACTTCTTAGAATAAGTAATTAGCTACCAAAACCCAACCCTCAACATAGTTTAATTATTAATTTTTAAATGTAGTATATTCTAATGCAAATGTCAACGTGCATTTAATGTTACATATTGTATTTTAAAACCATATATTCACTGCGGTTGTATAATGCTTTCACAAATAGAGACATAATCTGTACTGCCACCTGAGACACAGGATTACCTAGTTTAGGTGGCAGTGGTCATCATGTATAATTAAACAATTATTAACAACGTTATGATAGTTTGCGTTCTATATAGTTTGCAACATTCTATAACGACATATTGTGTATAATTAATTGTAATAATATAAGAATACTTTGTAATATAAATATTGTACCGCATACCCTAAAATGTAAATGTATAAAACTGTTGTTGTATAAAATAAATTTATTATTATTATTATTATTATTATTATCTACAGGCAAGTCGAATCGGTCACCCACGCAATATAAACGTGATCACATCTATCTCGAACATATCAAGCCTCATGGTAATTTAGCTTAACAGTTAAATCTTAATGGGCCTCGACCACAAGTTCACCCAATTCGGCTTTGTCCGAAGCATGACTTACATCCAAATATATCGTCTTGTTAAGCTTATTTTGCTCAAAACCTGCTATAATGAGCTTACTGATACTACCAACGTTGGTTATAATGTTGATTTAGAGACAATAATCACTAGCAGATTTCAATTCAATTCGTTATTTGTCAAAGTATCTTATGTAAAGATCGCATTTACTGACTCCGGCTTGCGGATGAATGTCTACAATCCTATTATAAACATCATAATGTGGATTAGTTTTTGAATAGTGGCTTTTATTATAATCTGACTATGATTGGTTTGTTCTAAATAATAATATGGATTGGAATAAGATAATTCTTTTATAGTAATACGGAGAAGTGGCGGCACTGTTCTTTTAGAGACTGTGCTGCATGATTAGCAATCCAGCTTCTTTACCGATCTGTAAAATTTTCAGCACCTGGATAAATGCTGATCCTGGGTCACAAATCAAAAACGAGTCTCTGTGAGGGCTCTATTATTATGAGCATGATAGTTACAAAGTAGTCTATCCACATCATCGCCTTTTTTCGAACTTTGGGAACGGACTTTGGGGCCTGCGCTTAGAGTGCTCAGCGGAAATGGCAAAGAGCGCAAGGAAGACAAGTGACCGGGTCTAGGTTTGGGCTGCTACCTTGCATGTAATATGGCGAATCGAGACAGTTAAATATTAATTTAGAAGTTGATGAGACATATATGTGCACCTTCATGTGTGTCGCACGAACGCGTACATGTGTTTCGAATCTAACAATCTTGACTAAGGCTAACTCACCAATAAAAGAAAAACAGAGGAAGCCCGAGGTCGAAACGGAATAATCCTATCGTCTGTCTTGGTTTTTAAATGGATTTAAATAAGTATATATCGGTTAATACCCGGAACGCATTGCGCCTAAACGTACCACTGTTGCGGGTGTTCCCCTAATTTATAGTGTTCTGATTTCAGTCGAAAAAAGGTGCTTTGTTACACCTACCACAATATAATTTGAATAAATTTCCTCGACAGAAAATAGCACTAGTGACCGAGAAATTGAAGAGTAGGTAGAGTAGAGTAGGTTAGCATGGTATGGGCATATCATGAGCTCTCCTAAAAGCCATGTAACTATAACAGTTTTAAGTATAAATGTGGACGGATATAGGAGGAACGAAGAAGGTATATAGATTGTGTGAAAAATGATATGTGTATAAAGGTGTAAATACTGAGATGACATCTGACAGGGGAGAGTAGAAAAGAAATACATGTTGTGCTGACCCCACTTAGGTGGGATAAGGGTAAGAAAATGATGAAAATTACAGTATTAAACCTTAGATTTTAAAAATACACCAGGAAACTCTTTAAAACGGTATAGTAGCTGAGATGTTGGTTGGTTATTACCATTCAATAAAAGGTGCATTTTTAAAGTATATTCTTTTGAAGTCGGTTTTCTTTTTTTTTAAACATACTTTCTCCGTTAATATTCTTAAAATACCTCTTGATGTTGTTAAGCTAAGACACAAAATCAACAAGTTTTGGGAAAAAAACAATATTTAAGATCAATGATATGACACTTTTAGTCAAAACAATGAATAGTGTCATTATGTTACAAAGGAGCATAAACTTAATCACTCATACTAACAAAGAGTTCAGTGATGACCTCATAACATGACAGTTACAAATTCAAAATAATTCCACCAATATATTAATTATCATACCCTAGAACAGTGATTTCCAAAGTGGTCTATATCGACCCCTAGGGGTCTATGACAACCTGCAAGGGGTCTACGTCAGCGAAAAAAATTTGGGGGTCCATGAAATGAAAATGGGGGTCCACGATAGTGGATCTCAACACATACACTGATAGTACCTATTTACTTACATCATACTATCTTATAATATCAAAACATATCCATTATTTATAAAAGTATCTATGAAGTAAAAAAATTATTATATATGTTTATAAAATTGTGTAAGTTGTAGGATATCGGTATTCGCTTTGTGGTCGCAATACATTTTGAACTTGTAAAAACCTGAGAGTCGCAGTCTCAGAGCTTCGCTACCTTGCACTGACTTGTTCAATTCGTCACTCTATAAATACGAATGTGGGACAAATACGTTTATTCGTTTCCTGAATCTTGAAAAGGAAAGTGCTAAGAAAATATTTTAAAAAATATAAACAGATAGTATTTAAGTTTTTAACACTAACTTCATTACAGTTAGAAATTTACAGGAAATCAATATGAGGTAAGTAGGGGGTCTACCCAACACGGAAAAACATGGCAAGGGGTCTACGACACAAAAAAGTTTGGGGAACTCTGCTCTAGAACATAAAGCGACACAATCATTTACCATTTGAATATGTTTGAATATAACGGATTTGATAATTATATTATGAGCTTTTATCTAAATTAATACTAATTTAAATTAATACAAACTTTTATATTTGTATATATATATATAAATAGATGTTTTTTTATAATTTTTTACTGTTCACATTTGACCACATTCTGACCTGATGTTAAATGACGGTATGGTCTAAGATGGTCAACATATTTACCTAGAGGTGGACTGATTTCGAAATACAGCTGTTGGAGAATGTCTAAAGGTACTTGGCGATAGACGTTCGACTTAAAGGTGGTAGTTATCCAAGCGGGCTTATGTTTGCGATTTTTCCTTCACCGAAAGGGTTCGAACCTACGTTGACAAACGCGGCGTTCGAAAACACTAACCAATCAGCCTTCTTCACTTAAAAATTTATTATATCTGAAATCGTGAAATTCCAACAACATTTGACCGATCCTAATAAAAAATGACACGTGTACGAGATGGTCCCAACCACATATCCCGAATTACTTGTTGAATCCGCAACAAATTCGGCGTTATGGCCAACCCTCGTGAAGATACAATGCACAGTACACTCTTATTATTAAAATACTTACCTTATAGCCTCCATTGCGCATCCATTGATCCGTGTGTGTGGTAATGTATACAGTGTAATCGTATGTAAAATAAGTATACAAATTACAAGCTCTGAAGGCTGGATGGAGCTGCCATCACCCTTTTTCCCATCGGCATTCAAAACAACAACAATATCACAGTCATTTTTAAAAGTATTCAAAATATAATTACAGAAACAAATCACAAAATAATTTTAAGCGGCAGAAAAATCATCAAAACCGGTACAAGAATGTGGCATACACAGAGTACATTATATAAGTCGCTGAAACGTGAAGTAATACAGGTACATCTTTTTATAATATTTTTTGCGTCACTCATATGCACCACGGTTCACATTCCCTAACAACACGTATAAGTGTTTTGTCATGTAAAAGATTATTACGTTACCAATTTTTCTATAACTCGCCTTTAAATGCCATTAGTTTCATATTTTTTACAAGTTGCATATTACATTTGACGCAGACGAAGTAAGGGACAGACGCTTGTTATTTATATACAGTGGGTCAATATTTACTTATAATAGATATAAAACAATCACATATTTAGGTTTCTTTGAGTTAAAATTGTAACAACAAAAAATATATTTTTACGAGACCGAAGTCGCAGGCAATAGTTGTTCATCAAATATATTTCAAAATCTCTGCCATATTATTATAATACAGTACCGTAAATTATTTGACACACCGAATTATTATAAAAATGTCTGAATATAAAATAAAATGCTTTACGTCTCCGGGTCAAGTGTAAACGATTCGAACGTAAAATAATTCTTAACACTACACTCTTTAAGTCGAATATTAATTTTAATCGAATCAATTAAATTCGCTTCTTAGTCGTAGCAATCAAATGTCCAATTACTGGTTAAAGGTTATACTAAAACGGGATGCGCACGATTGACATTTTAGACTTAACACATTGCTTAAACGAATTGATAATGCAGAATCAATGAGGCCTTTTGTGGCACACTAAAAGGGTCTCAGTTTAAAATGTGTTGAGACTTAAATGTCATCACTTCGTACATAAATCAATGCTTTATACGCTTGTAACAATTATGTAATTTGTTTTGAAATTACTTCAATAGATAAGAATTGAATTCCAATAACTTGTGTACGAGTATTCTAGAAAATCCGTACAGTTAATAAATATTTGCATTGAACTTTTATAATTAATTAAAGTAAAATGCTATTTGCTTTCTGTAAAATTAAAATTAAAATCGCTAGTAATTTTTATTTAGTGGAGACTTTGTATCAGTTTCAAAAATTAAATGACCTTTTACAAAAAAGACATTTACTAAAATGACAAATTTGTATCGGAGCTAACATTGTTCTGCACATAAAAAGTGTAATGAAGTCCTGGTTTAACTTAAAATATTTAAAAAGAACTTCCAATATGACTTTAGGAATCAATTATTCTTCAAAATTGTATCTATTGCATATTTACAAATCACTGTGAACAGTATAAAAAGAGGTCCTAAGAAATTACTTTCGTCGCGTAGTCATATTTTGTGTTGCAAAGTCATCGTTCCATATAAAGGACTACAAAACAATGAATTACGTCATAAACAACGAATAAACACAAAGGAGGAAAAAATCTATGCGCAAATTATTGTTCACGGAGAGAAATAATAATATACGTTTTGTATTAATAACTCGAAAATCTAGTATGAATATTCAAAGTGTATTTTATTTTTCTGTATTATTACTTAATGGTTTTACAGTAACAAAGTACAAAGTTATATCTGAAATATAATCTAAATTTAATGTTCTTCTATATTTCTTAACTCCCAAAGTCGCAGTTACCATTTTTTTAACAAAACTCCCAGATCATTGCGTAACTTGGTAATCACTGATCCCAAATCTAAACGTGTGAATGTATGATAATTTAATAGATTAGTTTCTTGACTCTTCTCAGTGATTAATAAAACATTTTGTTAAATTTAGAGTGATATTTTCGTATTTTCTATGTCTAAATATCAATAGCATTTGTCCATACTTACTGAGCAAACACAATCTGCCGAAAGAAATATCTGAAATGATGTAGATCAAATATCGTCTTATTTTTGGTTTGATAAAATAATCGCTGTGGGCCTGACGGGCTTTCACAGCTTCACGGGACTTTTAGGGCGAGCGCTTAGGAGAGACTCAGCCGAATGGCAACAAGCTCAAGGGTGCCAGAGTGGTCGAACCTCTGCTTGGGCTGTTGCGTTGGGTACAATACGAACCAAACTAAATTAACCATGTAAGCTAAACTAACCATGGTCAAATACTGCTTACTTTAAGACAAGATTGTTAAATACGAATCTTATTGTCATGACATCAAAACAAATTAAATATTACTTTTAAATATTTTCCCATATATTACTTTGAACACTTCAGTCAAAATTCTGATACAATTATTTGCATAATTTTTCATCTTATTCTGCCTAGCGTTTTCCCGGCTTGGTGCCAGGGTCCGCTTTCCTTTTCCTTAGCTTTCTCCACTTTGCCCGGTCGTTGGCATCCTTTTCTGTGAGGTCATTCTCCTTCATATCCGACATCACAACGTTCAGCCAACGTTTTTTGGGCCTGCCGCGCGATCTAAGCTTTTAAAAAACTCAGTGAACTCTTACATCCATTCAACCTTATATTTCACTATTGCTGAGTAAAGCCGTCCTTTATTACCATACACACATACGAAGCAAACCACTAACCTGGACTGTTGTAGCTCGTTCTTACAGTGCACCACCACACATACGTACGCGCAATTATTACAGAAATGTTTATTGTTCAGTTGGGTTGGCCAAAAACCAATAAAGAGAAAACCGTCAGCGCTTAGTCCGTAGTACGTTAAGGCATAAATTATCCGTTATAAAAAGGTCAGAGCCGGTCCGCGATCTACTAACATATCTACTCACATACGAAAATGCATAGTTTAATGATTAACTTTCCTTCCTATATTATCAAAATACAGATTCCGGATTTGTTGATTTAACAATGGGCTCATTAGGAATTGTTATTGAAATATTTATGAGTATGATATGAAAGTTTATTTTCATATATTGTTATTTCTATGTCTGATAGGACTAGGCTACAGCCTACGCGCTCATAAAAATAAAATTACAATGATGATGTTCACAGCAGGAACAATATTCAAGTTTCCATATAAGTGGAAATCCTATTAGATATCGAATCGATATTTCATTATATTATATGACGATTGCATCAAATTTAAATGAACTGAAATTTTCTATTATTGTGAAAACAATAGAGTAATGAAGCTGCCAGCTTATAAGTCATAGGTTTATCCATAAAGTCGGCCAACACGAGGTTATCAATTTCGATGATAAAGAAATTTATGACACTGTAACCTACGGATAATTGAGACGACCTTTAAAACCATCAACATAGAGATAAAAATAGAGATCCAGAGTTAAAAAATTGCCATCTAGAAGTAGGAAAATCATAAATTTAAGGAACCACGACTTAATAGCATACGTGTAAACTTTTTCAGTAAATAGGTTATGAAAATCAAAAATACTCTTTGAAATCTGTTTGCTAATTCCAAAATTTAGCTCGATGAAACAACTAAAACCTCTTAATCATCATAACATTTATATGATAATGAAAGGAGGAACAGAGAAATGTGTATAATATTACAGTAATTTCACTAAATCGCGCTGTCAAATATTATACTAATTTTTTTACTCAGGTTAACTGTCAGACGTGATGCATTATGCAACACTCATCCTTAATGTTTTATCTGACGGTACAATCATAAAAAAAACGTTACATCGTTCTGACTAAACAGGGTATTGTTAACCAAACCGATTTTACAGATGTGGGCAGAATATGGAACCCACGCACGGAACCTCACACTGTCTAAATAAAGGTCAAGATCAATAATAGCCGGTAAACGATACAAGAATATGAATTAATTCCAATACAATGCAAGATTTCATACTGGCTTTTGTCAGGGGCTTCGTTCGCATTAATATAGATTTTATCTATATTTATGTTGGCTAAAAGAGTTAGTTAAAAGTCGCAACGATTTATATTCTATGAAGCCCATATTACACGAAGAGGGTTAAACGAAACTTGACGATATCATTTATTTTTAAATTAATAACACTACAAATTTTGTACACACAATTAAGCACATACTAAATGTATGGAAAAGTCACAGGTAGAATTAAAATTAGTGGAAGAAGTACGATTTAGCATTTTTTTTATTGTATTGTTTTATTACAAATTCATATATTTTAAATTACCTCTCCTAAATTATATTATTTCCGTTTAGGCCCCTTAGAAAAGCGTAGTACTATGTAGTTCGAGATGTTAAGATGATTCATTTCAAATATTTTAGAAATTACCACAGACAGACATTTTATTCATAGACACAAGCCTGACAAGAAAATGTTCTTCTGTCGACATACCTATTATCAAATATTCATTTAATGGCTTAAAAGAAGTTTTTTTATGGAATGAGTGTTTATCAATTAAGAATATTAAGGTTTATTCCAGAGTTGCTATATTATTATTCATGAAGAAAAAAAACTTTTATGTAAAAATATTTCAAACTATATTTTTTAAATGTAAATATTAGAACTTAATTTTTTAACCACTACAGTAAATAAAACAGTGTACAAACGACAAAATTTTTTATGACTCGTACGATATAGCAATCAGTACTACGACCGCAGTTCTAGTTGAGTCAAACATTTTCATAGACATAGGTGTGGCACGTTCAACCAACCTTAAGAACCTACAGCTTTGAGTGCAGTCACCTGCAAGATTCTACTATTTAAGGGTCATAACAACCCTTTTTGCAATGCCTTACAGAGTTAATTTTTCAATAAACGGTGTAACACCTATTTTCACTTATTCAAAACGTTACTTCCGACCGAGAACTTACATGCCATAATTATAATATAGTGTATACAGAATTATTTTTAAATTCAACTATGCCAAGGGTACACAGAATGACTGCGTGACTGTAGATAATAATTATATTAGATAATTACTTTATTTTGTTTCAAAGGTGTGGTTTTACAACTAAACCTGACGTGACCTTACGTTTAATTAAATGTTTTGATTTTATACAAACCGTTATAGCTATTGTTATGCTTAGTATTGTTAAATGGTGATTTTTCGTCAAAATAAATTGAGCAGAGCTCCAAGTAAAGGACGGTTGAAGGCAAACGATTAAGTGATCTCTCTAGTAGTCTCTAGTGATCACACTATATCTTATCTATATAAATAAAAGTATAAAGGTGTGTCGTTGTTCGCGCATCACACAAAAACTACTCGATAGATTTTCATTACATTTTATTGGTTTCACTCCTTAGATATCTGACCTTTACCTAAAAATTATCACGATATCTTTATGTAATATAAAGTTTTCAAAAACTAAGACTTTTATAAATGCTAGGTGTTCAGAGATATGTGTTTTTTGCCGTGGAGAAGTGGAGCAAGCTGTGTGATGCTCATGCTCAGGACAACGCAGACGAAATCACCGGCGGCTGTTAGTAATATTATATAATGAAGCGATAATGGCTTAGTTGATAGTTTGACCGGATACAGCGTCGAAGGACGTAGGTTCGAATCCTTGCAACTAAATCGTAGCTTTCGGTGAAGGAAAACATCGAAATGCAACCATAGCATGGTGGTGGAGCATTTTCTATGTCTGCCTAGCTAGCTACCACCATCATGTTGAAAATCTGTCATCGAGCACCTGTAGGAGTGTTTCGGCAGCTGTATTTGAGAGCCAGTCTCTCTCTAGATTTAGCATGATTACCAGACTACCATACAGAAGGAAAAATATTTTTGGCATCAACTAGTTTATATTTCAAGTTTTAAAATTGTAGAATTATCATATAAACAGCATAATTATATCGCTTTTAGTAAATCAATGGCAATGTTATTTGAATAAGAAGCATAAATTAAAGTATATATTCATCACATAAATAAAAGGGTCTAATTTCATGCACGGCTTTTAGTATATCTTGTATTATTGTGAGTAAAGATCTGATACACTGTACACGTATACATATTTAGCATCCAGACACAGTACTGACAATTATGCACATCAAACAAATCTCAGTCATTTATAGAAATCGCACATAAAACCTATGGCTCAACAATAGGGCTTACTGCCTTCCTACTACTACTTACACCTGGAGGTTGCAAATAGTGTCGTTACATAAGTACCTGTCAATTGATAGGAATTAATTGTTTTGAGATTAATTACATAATTATTAATATAATCATAAATACTTGCCTTAAGTTATTTGTTCGAAGTTGCGCGAACACATTTTTAAGAAAGACAAATCTCTCACCTGAAACAAAAAAATAATATATCACTAATCTTTAGAACTTTAGAAATACAAGTTTAGCATTTATTGCGTATACATTACAATTAAGTACTTGACACACTTGACATCCTCAAGATTTAGACCTATCTTTAAGTACGTATTTTTGCTTACTCAATGGCATTTGAGAGCCATTCTGGGCTTAGGATGATGACATTTTGAACTCGTCGCCACTTAACATTCGGTGTTTAAGAACGTAAGCCTTAAATTATGTAAATACTACTAATAATTTATAAAACTCTTTAAATTTGAATTTGTTTAAACGTAAACTACAGGTTACAAATAATTTACAAGCGTCATCAATCTTTTTGACCGTTCTGAATGAAGATCAACCTTACGCGTAAAATAATCAAGAGATTAATACAAAACAAAGTTAAATGTCATTATCTATAATATAAAAATGAATCGCTGAATGTGTATAAATTGACATTATTAACATTAGTCTGGTTTTCACATTTAATGGCACTCAATGTAATATAAAATGTATATCCACATACATATGCTGAATACAAAATATCAATATTACATGTACACAGTCCTCTATACTAAGCGTCGCTAGTCTGGCGCTAGCGCAATACGTCACGAGCAAGTCGAGGTCATCGGTGACGCCAACCCATAACTTTTTTCCCCTGACAAAAATCGTTCAACGCGGCTAAAGAAATATCTACATTTCAACAATTGGAAATGCTTTTATTTCCATACCATTCTTGTGCATATTTATATATAAAAATGAATCGCTAAATGTGTTCCTAAGTGCAAATCTCGAGAACAGCTGAACCGATTTCGTTAATTCTTTTTTTAGAATATTCCTTGAAGTACGAGGATGGATCTTACGGAGAGAAAAATTTAAAAAAATACCTGGAATAGTCTTAAAACGACACTTTTCTATACTCCCATACAAATGATTCGTAATAATACTCAAAAGTCAATTTGAACTTTAATACAGTTTAAGTGTTAGTGGAGAGGTTCCGGGAAGGCAAAACAATTGAGTGACGTTAGTATCGTAAAAATATATGTCAATATTTATACGATGGTCCCGAATAGCAGAAAAAGTATTAAAAAATCGACTGTTAGGCGTTACGAAGTTCGCGGGGTCAGCTAGTAGGAATATAAAATTGACATTTATATATCCTTAAGTTGTTTCGATGCTATACATTTAATATAATACGTATACTCGTATATACTTAAATTTATCGTCTGCACAGCTGTATTAAGAGCGGTCAAAAAGTATTGCGTGGACTATACAAAATGTCTTACTGTGTTTACCCATGAAAATTGTAGATCTATTTGTCAAATTTACACCTATAAGTTATCTATTTAAACATATAGATTGTGCTTTATGAATTCTAAAAAGCTAATATAGGGGTATTACGTATAAAATTAGCGTTTAATCAAACCGGACACTTTGATCTCAAATATCTGGCATTTAGTTAATTTTTACAGCAGTGGAATCAATGAACTACCTAAAATATGGTGTACGTACATAGATAATAATGGTACATACTTCAATGGATTAAATGTATCGTTTTATTTTCACCATATAAAAA
Organism: Antheraea assamensis; assembly: GCA_035772565.1. Lineage (NCBI taxonomy): Eukaryota > Metazoa > Arthropoda > Insecta > Lepidoptera > Saturniidae > Antheraea > Antheraea assamensis. The sequence continues at coordinate 886,213 of JAQQSE010000141.1, forward strand.
GCTAATGTCATGTTATGCCGATACACATGTGTGTCTCCCAAATTCTTATATGTATGAATAGCTAGCTCAGTTTAGCTTAGACAGAATCGCGGTGTTGCATCTAAGGCAACAACAGCCCAAGCCGAGATTCGATCACTTTGGCACCCTTGAACTTGTTGCCAAGCGGCGAAGTGACTTAAGCGCTCGCCTTAGTAGTCCGGTGAAACTGTGAAGGTTCGTCACGCGAATCACATAGACAGTTCGAAAAAAAAAATTATGTAAGGACCCAATATAAAAAGACAAACTAAAGTAAACAATCTCCGCGAGTCAATAAACGAGGTTTTTGTTATACCAGACGATCCTGTAATTAACGTTAATCGTTATAATTATGTTTCGGTCTGTTTGTCGGTGTGTTTAATTGTGCCGCGTGCACACGTGCGGCTTTCGCAATGGTTCCGCTATAATTGCCACCGTATTTTTTTTTGCCAAAACCGCAATAAAATCATCTAGCAGATATCTAACTTTCTCAATTCAGTAAAAACTTGGATTCATATCAATTTTTACATGATATCTTTGTTTTAGTATGTTTTTTTTTAATACGCTTATATTAGATTCACAGGTATGTTTGTATGTTTGTACCTGACTCTTTAGCCTCAATTTTGCCCTACTTTAAGCGATCAATTTTGAATGAAACTTGGTAGTCATGTTAAGCAAATCAAACTAAAAAGTGAAAACTAAATTATAATTTTAAAAAGTAAGAAACACGCTTTTACAGATATTCAAATATTTTTTTACTTTTTAGTTTGATTATCTCTAAAAGCGTGTTTTTTACTTTTTTTAAACTATAATTTATTTATAATTATTATTTTCTATCTCTTTTAATATGTGGTTATTGCCTTGTAATTTTTAATTCATTTCTATAGGGTAAATTTCCGAATTCAGAAATGTAAAATCCGATTTTGATGAGATTTTTAAATCGGGTGAATGCCTTATTCGGGTGCCTTAAACGCTCCCCTTAGTAGTCCGGTGGAACTGTAGTGGCCTTGCCAGGGTAACAGTGTAGGTCAGTTCGAAAAAAAAAAATTATAGGGAGATAGAGGACTCTTCAGTTTATCGTCAAACCATATATCATTACGCTTTTCTATAGAAGCTAAACAGTATTGATAAATTTACAGACATGGCTTGAAACCGCTCTTTCTCCTTCCAGTTTCAATAACCCATGGACTGTAAGTCTACAAATAATAAAACCAAAATAAAAAAAAAATATATATTTATACATTAATTTAGTTGTTTTATTTGTTTGAGATCCTATGTATAGAATAAGCATTCACCAAAACGAACAACTACTTCACACAGTCATTGAGATACACAATACTCTCCGTATCACGCCAATCTAAACGTCACAATAAAACAAAAACTTTAATATAGCTTATAATCATCTTTTTCATTCTCACTAACGTGCTTTTATATAAACTTAGTATATAGCACCCAGCATTTGATATCGCACGTCGGGGAGCCGAGTGAGACGTCCGGCTAAGATCGGCTTGCTTTGTAAAACATTCTCTCTACCGCACAGCGCACTACTGTGATAGGCAAAGAAATCGAACTTAGCCGACTATCTCGATCATTTTCCCGACGTGCCAAATGAAAAGGGGTAAACTGTACATAGATATATCTATCTCGCTTAGCCTTTAGTCCAATTATGTAAGTAAGTAAGAGTAACCCCACCAGTTACACCACATTATAATATTCTTCACGTGCAACAATAAACTGAGTCCAATCTATTTTTCATACCCGTAAATGATAGCTTATCTTTACATAAAAATCATCATGGGGAACGTAACACACCGTTTACTGTATTGGAGGCGGTGACTTATTTCAACATTCTATTATTTGAAATCCTGTCGACCCCTCAATTTAATATAGTATGTCAAGATATAAGACATCATTCACTTATCTGTAATGTATTATTTCATCATATCTTTATGTTACTAAAAGACTATCTTATTAACATTTACCCACTCACATAATGATAAAACGTTACGTCACTAATGTGCACACTTTAATGATTTGAGAATTTACAGAAGAAGAAGAATGTACCGTTAATAATGAACGCAAACTACATAATTTGATATCTACTACGTTCACTCATAAATTATCCTTGGTTTTTTGATTTCTGCGGAATATGTTGATCTCACGACAGTTAACACTTCAGCATTACAGGGAAAATATTTCGAGACAATAATATACCTTAATTCGTATGTTGCTTTTAAATAAAAACTCACATTACTATCTTGAATACTGTTATAATGTCCTAAGCAATCGCCCGCAATATTGCTCACAATAATTTACAATATCAAACTTAATAATAACAATAAAATATTACCTAGTGCCATCTAGCGACAAGGTATATTTCTTTATGAAAAAATCACTTAGGTGTGAATTTCACGTTGTTCGTTCAAATGATGTTAGTATTTTTCTAGTACTCTTCTAACATTTCATCATATCTATAGTTATTTGTACTAATTCTCAAATATTTTTTGTACCACCTAAGAGCAAACCACACAACATTATACATGAAATATGTATTTTGTATTCTAGAATATTTGAATGAGATTATATAAAGTGCCTAACGTTATTCTGCGAACGCCAGAAACGGAGCAATTTCCATACAAAGTTTAGGTCGAAAATATGGTAAGCGAAAACGAATTATAATAATGCCGCCGGACCGTGTGACGAAGGATAGCGGGGGCCAAGACGAGTGGATCGATCTGTGAGAACGGGACACTACCGAGAAGAATCGAACTGTAAATGTTTATAGCAACGAGATAACATGCTGCGAGAATCAAACGCGGTGTCCAGACCCTACACAAAAATCGGGCTCTATAAAGAATTTGTTTTAAATTATCTAATGAGATTGATAGTGATCCCCAGTGAAGCACGAGACACGCCCGGCGGCGCGCCTTTTTTTTTAATATACAGTAAAATACCAATAGCAAAAACTCAAATCACATAAGCGAAGTAGTTCCATTACTTAGCTCTAAACGAAAGTTGTTCACGATCGCTATCAGCCACAACCTGTTGATAAAGCGATCTAAAGTATCACACACATTAAAAACTAGGCTTTCCCTATTTATTGGACGTTCTACATTTCTACTTTTTACACTAATATATTAGAAAGGGCCCTTAAGTAATTGAATGATTCATTAATTAGAAAACATGTTATCGTAAACTTTTCTTTAGTAAACTAAAGTAAGTAAATAAAAATAAAAATAAGTAAAAATACGCATAATATATATACTTGAAATACTTAACTGATTATATACAAACCATACATATTATTATTATATTAGTGTAATACGTGATAATAAATCATAATTATTGGAATGATGCACTTCATTTCAGATATTAAACGTGATTCATGACCACTGGAACCGAGTATATATGATTCAGTGACACCGACCCGAGCGTGACGGTCTTTCGTTCACTATTCACTACGCCTAAAGAAATTTTTATTTAAAAAATTACGACAAGTTAATATTGCTGATCTAATCGCCATTCAAACTCCCTTGTTTAGTCATCAAAGGTAAGCAAAGTTGACTCCTCCTGCCTTTGATGCCTATGTATTACTTAGACGATCTCTAAACGTATATATCGGAGTAACCTGAAGAATTGTAAAATCTGTTCGAATGGTCACCCTTACAGGCACTTGAGTACTTATGAAAACCAAACCACATCAAAATGAATATTATATACAAGTAACAAAAAATTACGACTAAGTGAGGTATTCAACATTCTAGCTATAATCCTGTATAGTATAAGGTAGAGGTAAGTAATAAATTTAATAGGTGGTAGAGCTACGCTGAAGCTATTACTGGCTTGTATCCATAACCGAGTGAAATGTAATTTATTTTAAAATGAAATTCATACATTTTTATTTTTTAAAACCGGAATACACAATAATATTCCACTAAATAGAAGTTTCTAAACAAGGAGGAGGTAACTATGTATATCTGTTTGTTATTTTTTCAAAATCACATATCTGAACTGATTGCAATGAAATTCGACATAGCGGTAGTGTGGAATTTGTAGTAAAATATGTTTTTTTTATATCTTGAGTACATATACTGAAAAAACTGCAAACGAAATCGCTGGAAAATGCTTTCTTTTCCAACTGACTATACGCTGTTGGCCTGATAGGCCTTCACAGCCTCACCAGATTGATAGGTCGAGCACTTATAGCGCTCGGCCGCTTGGAAACAAACTCAAGAGTGTCAAAAGGGCCGAACCTCGGCTCATGCTGTTGCCTTGGATGCAACAACGCTAAAAAATGCGAATCGTATTAATATTATAAAAGAGAAAATAAAGTAAAGTTGGATGGATGTTTTTCACTTTTTGGTACAATAACAACTGAAAGGATTTTCATGAAACCTTGAATGAAGATAGCTTATGAACCAGAATTACACATAGGCCATAGCCTATAAATATATTATTTAAATTGGCCAAAATATAAATACAAGCGTCGAATAAGTTAGAGTTACAAGAAAATCATTTATAAAAATACAAACGCAGACGAAGTCACGGCCGGGTTGTTAATGATTCATAAAAAGTCCTTTCGTCTCTATTCCATGATATAAGCGACAGCCATTTAAAGCGTAACTGTATTATAATATTGTACTAGTGACCTGCAGCGATTTTGAAACATAGTAAGTATATAATATATTCTATAATTTTATATATATATATTATAGGGGGCAAACGAACAGGTGGGTAACCTGATAGTAAGTGATCACCGCCGTCCATAGACACTAGCAACACCAGGGGAGTCGCAAATGCGTTACCGGCCTTTTAAATATGTGGGCCTCCGGCGCTCTCACTGACCGAACAAAACGCAACAGTGCAAGCACTGTTACTTCACGTCGGTTTTTTGTGAGAGGGTGGTACTACCCCGGGCGAGCCGACCCATTCATGCTGAAACCAGTTATAGCTTCAGCGTAGCTCTACCACCTACAAATATAATAGCCTACCTACCACCTATAAATAAATACAAATATAATATAATAAAATGAATAGAATAAAAACGTCTCCTTTAAAAAAATATGTATTGTGCCAACTCGCAAGTTGAGCAGCCCAATATTAGGTACTATAATTTATGGATCTTGGATATATACCAGCGTCCATTTATATCCCAGTGCCTAAATTTAATAGAGTGGTATTTTTAATTATATTAATCATTTGCTTCATATATAAATAAACATAAATTTTCAAATAATTTTAAGTGGAGAACAATAAGTATGCCATTGGGTGGTCCATTCGTTTATTTTCATGGGTAAAACGATATTGAAATTTAAATAATAAATGCATTAACACCTCATAAGAACTGACAATGCTGGATGCATTAGATAATCGTACAAATTTACATTTAGACACGACGAGTGAACAATAGATCGTGGGAGGCGACTTCTCATCTTAAATTAACTGAGAATATTAATATTTTTCCAAGATATCAACAAAGACGAATCCTACATTGAAACCCTACCTTATCTTTATATATTAAGCAACGCTACTTCTCTTCGTTTCCATTTTAGCGTAAATAAAAATCGCAAGTAACCAATTTTCTGTGATCTATGCAAATAAATACAATTGAAGTGTTTGTTTGTGTTGTCAAAATAACTGCTTTCTACTAAATGGATATGGAGTTATATAGAATACATATAAAAAAAATCTTTTATCTGTCTTTCCGTTTGTTCTGCATAATCTCTGAAACAATTGTAACTTTTTTGACGACATTTCACTGGCAGATATCTGATATTATAACAAGTTACTTAGAATACCATTACTTTAGAAAAAAAATTGGGTTTCGCGCAAATATACACCGGAATTTGATATATAAAATATCATTTGGTATAATGTTTAGATATCAACTGTAATTTCCTTCCATTTCACCAATACCGTTGATATAACCACAGTACTGACCCTATACACCGTTATGTAATCGAGCACCGTTGAATATTACGTAATAAACTACAACACCTGCGTACAACAGATTACAGAACGGTGTAAGTGAGTGCCACACCAACCAGAACATAAAGCCTAAAACGTAAACTGGAATTACATTTAAAATTTCGTTTGTAAGGCATTTATTTATTCCGATATGTGTATTTGTGTGTGCGTAAAACCGGTTAAATCAATATATTGTAAAACCATTAGCACAGTTCCGTAAAAGAACTGGTTTCGGAGAGTGTGCCAATGATATGGTTTTAGAAAAATGTGTTTCTATACATTTTATACTAATTTCTTCCACCTACCACGTTTTTGTTCCGTTTTATGTTAGTTTTAAAGCTTGTCTTGTAACATTCTTTTTAAACATTACCCAGTTTCTAAGAAAAAAATCATAAATGTACGTCGCTTTCTTTTATTTCTATATTACTTAATCATCTTTTCGTTCAATGAAAATTTAATACAAAATATATTATCATATAACCGAAATTTTCCTCCCACTTTGGCAACCTATGATTTTTATTGAAGCCTAGCTGACACGCGCTGATTTCGCATTGTTTTACGCATGCGCACCCACCACACAGCTAGCCACACTTCTCCATAGCAAAAAAATACACATCACTTAACGCATAGTGCTTATAAAAATCGTAGTTTTTCTATCCTAATAACTTCATATTGATTGAATATATCATATATTTTTTAGATAAAGACCAAGTCTAAGAAGTAGAAATAAAAAATAAATTGATCTAAAACTTTCCAATAGTTTTTGCATGATGTATGCGAACCGACAGGCCTTTATCATTTTGCTTATATAGATTGATACTGCTATTATCAAGCATAAATTATAACAAATTGTCTTTGACAACTATAGTATTCCGACAAGACTTCACTTGTGAACAATAACCAAACTATATTACGCAAAATGCTATCAATATTACATAAAATATGGTCGAATAATTTAAGATTATGAATAAAAAATAAAAAACAGCACATGACAATTTAAAATGCCGCCAAAACTCATTGACGTCTAAACATACGGACATATGTTATTGTGTAATAATTATAATGCACGTAAAATTGAATAACAAGAACGTTCACTTCAAATATCATTAAAAATCGTAATAAGTATATTATGTAATGTTTACTTAGTGTTAATAAAAAGATGATAACGATAACCAAACCAAATTTTAATACGGTGTTGCAACTATTCAACGAGTGTTGCCGTATTAACTGTAATTTATACGATGTCAGTAGCGTATGAAAAAAATAAGATCACGTTGTAGACGCTTCATTGTTTTCTTTGCTCCATTTACCCAACTAGAGAGTAACTGCACCGCTAGCCATGTGAACCAACGTGATGCGGAATATAAGAAATTACATTTCTTCGAAACTATTTCCTTACAATGAGAACAAAAATAAAATGAATCTTTTAATGTAAGTGAAAAAAGGATATACTTATTTTTGTTCTCACTGTATTATCATTTTTCCACGGTAAAACCGAACGGTAATAATTATATTGTTTGTTTTAATTAATTTTATATACTAATTATTAATGAACTCATCGATGTAATAAAGAATAATGTCCCTTCATTTGCGTGGTTTAGGCTATGTCTTTCATAAAAGTTACGGTTACAAAAAGTATGTTTCTAATAATCACAATTGTATTTATTATTTCATTGATAAGCAACACTTTTTGGCTTATGATATCATTGTTCGCGTATTAAATGATCCCAGATTAATTAAAATAAATCATTGCTACCATCAAGATCCACAGTGCGGTAAATTTAGTATCATATTCATAGGTCAGCATCAAAATTGAAAATTACAATTGTACGTTATAACACTACCACTGGTTCCAAAAACACCTCAATGTTCGAGAATAGCCGGGAAGTAACTCGATCGTATTTACCGTTTTGTATATATTTTATCAAAACTATAAACTATAAGTACAAAGTATTGCTAACAGTCCTTTATTGTTATTTTAGCAAATTAACAGACAATGGTTCGTTTCTAAATATTAATTAGTAAGAAATTTATGTAAAAATAATACGTTACAAAATTTATACCTAAAGACAAATAGGGTCTTTTGAAACATAATATTATATAACGTAAGTTCCACGTAACATGAGTTATAAGATATTATACAATTGTGTGAGTAATTAATTAAACAATTGCTACCTTATTCTCGTCACTCATGTAATTTTTTAAATGAAATATATGTATATATTTAGTGGATAAATAGCGCCAGTTATTGCTTCAAGCGCTTTTTATTGTTTTTTTTTTGTTACGAATAACGATGAAATGTAATTTTCCCTCATTAGACTAATGAAAGGTTCACAGAAACGCTGAAACTGTTATTATTTTTAAGCCCTTCTTCCACGATTATTCGTGCACTTATTCAATGAATGTATAGATGGCCTATTGTTAAAGACAAGTATGAGGATAAATTGAAGACATCAAAAACGAGAAAGTGATTGCGAGTAACTTATCTGCATATATTATATAATTAATGAAGTATACATAAATAACATAAATATTTTTCTATACAATTTCATGGAGATCCTAAAATAATTGTGATATAGTAAAAAAATCTTTTGGCAGAGTGGATTGAAATACTCAACCTATCCATATCATGACAATAACCGTACCAAACATGCAAAACATATAGATTGCATTGCGTAGCTCATTAGACCGTTCCGTTTCCGACCAACAATGTAGTGTGTCGACGTTTTCCCTCCATTATCAGTTCTATGGGGGATTTATAAAAAAAAAAAACGAAATGCTTATAGAAAATGTTAGAATATACGAGTTAAATTACAACGAAAATCTTAAAGTCTGTTTTTATTTTAGTTATCATTTATTATTATACGTTTGTAGAGTCGTTGAGTCATAGGCTGATCCCTAATGCAAAATTTGTCTAAAAATAAGTTTAAATCGAAGTACGATCGCGAACGCAAACTGTTAATAAGACGGCAGCATCGTGTCATTTGGGGGAAACAGAAAATACACAATTAATATCGACCTCGAATAGATTCAAAGTACTTAGATACAGATACGTGATGTTATGTCATTTCAAAAGTTATGCTAACTAATCGTCTGTACGTATGTCACGAAGTATGTCATATTTTGTTATAAGCAAAACGTGTTTCCTAGTAAACGTTATGGAAAATTCTAATATTAATAACAACATTATATATGAGGGCAGAATTACACGAACGGAAATTTAATACGAAGCTAAGCATAGCGCGTGTGACAACCAAATGACTGATATACCGTACAAAAATAAAAAAAATTAAAAGTGTGGATAAAATAACAAACAGTTTCTGGTTTGGCTTATGACCCACGAACGCCCTTGAAACTCGAAGGAAAGGTGTATAAAATTATTATAAAAGCAGTCATGCTATATGAATATGAATGCTGGGCTAAGATAAGATTAAGGAATGAGTATAAGAGAGGATGTTTGAAAATAGCACCAGTGACGGAGAGGTTAAGGAGTAATAGGTTAGCATGGTATGGGCATGTCATGAGGAGCGATGAAAGCCATGTAATTAGAAAAGTTTTATGTATGAAGGTGGACGTATATAATAGTAGAGGAAGACCGAAGGCCGAATTGTGGGTTGTATGAAAAGTGATGTGTATAAACGGTGTATATACTGAGATGACGTCTGACAGAGGAGAGTGGTAAAGGAAGACATGATGTGCCGACCCCACTTAGGTGGGATAAGGGTAAGAAGATGATGATGAAAAGTCTATTGGTGAAAGTATCTAAGCGTATCATTGTATCATTTCAGGACGGCTGTACTTATTTGACGAAGACTTTTTTGCAGAGAAACTCCCTATAGGATGACTTTGAAATTCTAATCCGCAACCTTTTTGTGCAACAAAACGTGGCGGCGGTAAAGACTGTGTCGGGCAAAGTGTTGAAAACACAGTACTTGGATGGGTAACCACCTGGGAAAAGAAGTTTTCACTTCTTTCGTGTAGTCATAAGCACACACAAACTTTTTTATTGTAGTTGTAATCGCCATGACAAAGAAAGAGCAGAAGAGTAATTGGTCCAAACACTCAACACTGTATCGAATTCTACTTTGAGAAGAAAGGTCTATTCAATGACGACGATTCTAACGGGCACTGCGCACGCGCCGCGTAACGGAATTACGCATTAACGTTAGTCACACACAGACATCTCTCTCAAATACCTAACACCGCGTTTAAATCTGGCGTACTCATTACAAACACAGTAAATACTAAGATTATGTGGATATATTATTTATTTATCAAGGTTAAGTACATGTTTAATATCGGTGGTAGCTCAGGGAACCTGTCAAGGCTCTACGGGCTAACAAAATAGGTCAGTTAGAAAAAAAAAATCTATCTAACTATCTGTCTGTTACATTTTCAAATCTAAACCGACAAATCGAGTTGGATATAGAGATCGATTGCCAAAATAAAATTTTCCCGTTCTTGCTTCTCGATGGTTGTAATACAAAATGAATTTAAAAAACGTCCTTTATTGCGCACGATCGCAAACAGTTTTGTGACGTAAGATTATGTATATATTATTTCTTGTAGATTTTTCGTAGAGTTGTTTCAGAAAAAATCTCTTTAGTGGACAATCCTTCTATTCGTTAACATGAATATTTGAAGTGACCTTGAAAATTTTAGGGATTATACTTATAATTTAGCATTTCAATCTTTAAACCGCTCTATGCTATTAATAATCAAAAATAATTGTGACTTAAGTCCTTTCGATTCTAAGGTACAAATAAATTAATTTCATGCAGAGTTATTGATAAATAAACACGCTTCAGAATTGAAATTTAATGGTCTGCTGATTTATCATAAAATACAATCGGACGACGTTACAAGCATAAAAAATACGTTTGTGTCGAATGTTCTTTAATCAACACGAAAAAAAAAAGCGGTTAGATCGTGAATCTTATACTGCTTATATCGAAATTAAAGATACAATGATTATTTACACCATTTTATATAAAACATAAGACAAGAGACAAAACAGGCCATACTCATAATAATTTCAAACACATTGTGCACCTACGGTTAGAACAAAGTTTTGTATTTTTGACCTGAAGATTTGACATTTTATGATGTCCGTACGAATTATTAAAAGATTTGAGAAAATGTTTTGGTATAATTTAACTATGAAATGAGTCGTATATAATTAAAAAAATACAAAGTTGATCCAATAAAATTAAAATGTCACTAACTATTGGAGCATGCAGTGGTTGTCTATAAATATGACTACATATAAATTTAATTACACATTTGTTATTATTAGCACATATACAAATGTACTGTCATGGTGATGACCCGCGATAAATAAATAGATAACAATACTGAAATTGTTTAACTAAAAAAATATGATCACCGAATTAAAATAAATGAAAAATATATGACAGGAATATAATTCATGGCTACATTTTAATAAAATTAAGATCGCTTATCTACAAATATCTAAAGTATACTTATCAAGATCGAAACTATTGTGTAACTTGTCGTGTGATTTATGATTGCGCAGGCGCATATGTGCCGAGGTGAAGCGACGCGACGGGAACACGCCATTTTCCGTGTCATCAACCCGAGTTGACATTGAAACTGTAACGGTCATTTTGTATCCAGAATAATCCTATGTAGGTAGTGTCTTTAATTACATTATTAAGGTCGAAGAGTTAGCACTAGTAGAATAAATATCCGGCGACCACGTTTTCATACCTCTATATGTGAAGTGTTGGCGAACAAAACGAGGTAATTGCATATTTTTTGTAATCGACTTCAAAAGGAGGCCGTTCTCATTTCGATTGCTTTTTTTAATGATTGCTACCTCAGAATTTCATAATTTATAAACTTATTAAAAAATATTTTTTTATTTTATTAGAAAGGGGTTGTTTTTAAGGGGTTCCGTTTTAATCTCATTGGCATTGGACCTTGGTTTTCGAAGGTGTATCAAGGAACTCCTTACAATCGAACAGGAAATGTACAGTAACTTAGATATTGGTAGGTTTATGACAATCTAAGTCTAAGTAGGATAAATACCGAAACTATTTTATGAATTATAGCCCATATCTTAATGTTATATAAAAGGTATATTGCAGTTTCATCAAAACCCGTTAAGTTGTTTTTGCGTGGAAGTATTACAAACATCTATCCAACAAAACTTCTCATATATAATATTAATACTAAGGGTTATTGATAACAATTAATTATAAGATTTTAACAATGTATTAACGCTTTTGCGTACGTTTATTATTTTGAATGTAATCATCTGATTTATATTAAAACAGATAAAAAGGCACTTATAATGCTTATCGACCCGAAGAGTCCGCGATTGCCCTCGAAGATGGCATATAGTTTTTGCTAACCGTTCTTGCTATATCCCAAGGTCACTCACCTCCCACGTGCGCTATTAATAACACCAAGCAGGCATTACGAATCTATAAGATCTACAAATACGTCTGGTCTACATTATTGTCTACGAACTCGAGGTCTAAGTATTAAAGTAGCACTAGTGTACATTGTGGTCTCCGTTTATTTTTTTATATCTTTCAAAGAACGAAGATGATAATACATTTATTAACAACAATGATTTAAAACTTCAGTGGTCGTTCTTTTATTTCATCTTGTCCCACTTATTACGTTGTTTCTCAAAACAAATCTAGCTTACCTCATCAACTGAAGAATTTGTACAGTAAAATGTTAATCTACGATTTTCGAATAACAAAGGTGAGAAATCCGTAAATGTTGACACAGATTAATTTACTGGAATTTTTGATTAATTATTTTATATGATGAGGAATTTGCGTATTCCATTCTAATGTATTAGTTATATTAATTCCTAAAATCCGATTTAGGCTTTATACCGCTATATAATTTCCATGAAAAAAACTTATTAAAAAACTTATATCTTCTAGTGTATTTTAAAAACAAATCTATGAATCACAAATATAAATGGGATCGGTCTTTACAATGCACCACCTGCAGTACTTTCCCTTGAAAGCCGACCATTTGTATATCAGGCCGCAGTCACGATATGGTACATTCTGATATATTAATATCGAAAATATTAAAAATAATTAATGAATAATAAATGATTCACGGTTCGGTCCTTTCCAACAATGCTCGGTTTACTTCGGGCGGCTAACCCAACCTTAGTACCCGTAGCACAACAGCCATCGCTCTGTTACAGTCTTCGAACTTGGTTAGTTAATTTAGCCGAGTTCACAGATACCAAATATATATTTATTTCGTGAAGCACACATGCTGGTACACGTGTCTGCCTTACTAATTCCTATATGTATAATTAGCGTAGGTAGTTCAGCTTAATAAGACTCACGTTGTTATAGCCAAGGAAACAGCCCAGGACGAGGTTTAGCTACTTTGGCACCCTTGAACTTGTTGCCAAGCGGCTGAGCGCCATAAGCACTCGCCGCATTAGTCGTCCGGTGACGTTGTGAAGACCAATAGCATTAGTCAGTTCGAATAATAAACCTATTACAGTCCTTGCCAATCTTTTTGAACACTCTGATCTTAGTGCAGAATACAGACTTAGGCATAAATATGTATTATGTTATATGTAAACATCGAGACAACTTAAAGATAAATAAATGCCAATTTTAAATTCTTATAATAAAATGAAGATCTTGACTGGATTATACGCAAGAGCGACCATTAATATTTACTAGGACTGTACATCGTTCTCACTGTGTAAAATTTCTGACCTATACTTCGCACGGTAATTGATCCGCTCCAATGTAGGTTTGGTTGGTAAGTCGGTTCATTGGCTGGTTACAATCTAGTGTTAGATATCCTATGACCTTCCTCAACAATTTGGCTTTGTAATGCAATGATAATTTTTAAAATACGACTGGTAATTCCAGAGAATGACAAGATCAAACAAACAAAAAAAAATCGCTTGAACTTTAAAATGTTTGTACAGAAAAAAATATACAGATCAAACCATATCTTTAGTTCGTTGTCTTATTTACACTGTTTGTTTGCTTTTTACTAAAGCTTCTAAACATTATTTTTGGCACGTCTTTTCTTGAATTTGGTAGGTCAGTGTAACAAGGCGGGGTGCCATCACTGTAGCTGCGCGAGGGACACCGCGCAGCACACACTCGCTGAGTGTTCCGCCTGGGATGAGCCTCGCCGCGAGCTTGTCGCGGCCATCGTCCCGGATCTCTCGCTGCCGGCCGAGGTCTACCATCTTGACCCCTCAGACCACAGACGGAGCCCCTGATGAGGGGCCGAGACATGCCGGGGATGCAAAAGTAGTGCCATTGGCAGTTCCTGCTCCCCGGCCACATAGGTGTTAGAAGGCACCATGGGGTTTTAGTCCGTGGGAATCGGACATAACCCACCCCCCGCTGCCCGACGGGGTGGGTATCCGTTACGGATTTTCCCCATGTAAAAAAAAGAAGAAAAAAAATTTGTAACAAAAATTTTTAATTATAATTTCTGTTAGACCGATTCATTAGCCCTATAGATTAGATTAATTAGAAATAAAGAAAGAAAACACATTTATGTGCAACACACATAAATACAGTTATGAATACAAATTATAACATACATATAATATAAACAAATTAAAACATACAAAAACAAATTTATAATTGTGCATGATATATGTGCTGAAGGGGGTTAGTTCTCCAGCGCTGATATATTGATTATTAAACGTGTGTGTTCACGTATGTATTTGATTTTGTGTGAATGATTGAATACATCAATAATTACAGTTTCAAAATTATCTGTATCTCTGTAATCTACTTAAAATATATCCTATATAAGAAGCTAAGTCCGTACACAAGATAATTACTTCTGGGAAGGTAGCGCCAGTGGCGACGAACGATGCAGGAAACACATCCGTTTTATTGTTCAAGACGTCTTTTAAGTCGTATTCATTTGTTTACTACGCATTTGGAATCTAAGATGTTGTACACGTAACGACATGCATCATAACCATACCTTTAAATTGTTTATAAACGGTCTATGTAGTTGCGTGAATACTGTCTTTGAGATATGCAGGAAAATGAACAAACCTAGTTTTTAGACCTCTGAATAGTCCAACAACAATATGTAACCAAATTTATAAACGTTATATGAAATTTAATTTGTTTTGGATGTACAGTTTGTAACATTAGTTATTATCCGATACACCTATATAAATAAATCTGTAGCACGATCTGCATATCTCTTTATTTATTTAAAAATGTAATATATATTTTTGTCCGTTTGTTTGTCTCGATACTCAAAAACGACTCGATTGAATTGTGACATTTTGTATACAATTTTATTATTTCAAAATTCATAGTCTATAATAATATTTATCAATAATACACTTACTCTGTATCACACCAGCAATGTGCTCCAGAGCTCCATTTAGGGGATTGAACCTAGGTTTGAGACACTGCCCAGGGGAGCAGCGACGGTTGTGGGGAAACGAAATTAACCGCCTGCCCACGGCAACGTGATCGGTGGTTACGCGTACTTGAGTGTAAGCACGCTCTGTTTGAAATGACGGAGCCATACCACCCCACTTATTTACTGTATGTATCAGACTAGTACTTTTTTCCGAAGACCCGAAAAATATTCTATTCGATGAAAAAACAAGAGGAAGATATTTTTGTTCTATTATTATTGCACGTGCTGCATTACTATATAAGTTCATTTTTTGTTAAAATTATGTTTATACGAATATTCTTCAATTGTTATAATCAATATGTATATTGTATTTCATGTCTGTATTAAAATTGGTATAATGTGTTTATATTACATGGAAAATATTATTTGTTATGAAAAATTTAAAAAAATCCTCATGTTTTTCCGTCAAAAGGCAGCGAAACGGCGTCGAAAATTTTTTTTAACGAATAGTATTATTGTATAGAACAGTAGTTCTACTATGACATGTATACAGCAATGCAGTGCTGGAATCCTGGAACTATGACAAATCCCAAAAGTATGCCACTATAGCAGTGTTAATAGAAGATTCTACCCCCAATCATTTTGTTTCTCTATTTATGTGATTCACAAATTAATCTCTTCTTTCATTATATCCAAGAGTTAATCAACATTCGACTACCGATTGAGATGACAAGATAAGTTGTGATAAAGCACCGAAACCTGTCCGGAGTGAGACACGTTCGCTGAGATTAGCCCCGGGAGCGCATTTACAAACCTAAGCGGCCGTAAGCTGTTGTATTTGAAACCATTACAAGTATTGTATGCAAATGAAACCAATGACTTAGAACGAAACGTGACTGTTAATACAATAATTATCTTGCAATGGTTAATTGTTTTCATTGTGTGCGGTATATTCTGTTACTGTGTTTGTGTATTAAATTGAACGATGTCTTCTAATGACATACGATTAACTAGTAGCCGCCCGCGGCTCTGTCAACGTTTGTATCTTTATAAATGACTAGCTATTGCCCGCGACTTCGCTCGCCTTAAAGTGCAAACAAACGCACTTTTGCATTTATAATATTGGTAAGAAGTAACAATAAAATACAGCCCAGCGCCAGTTACCGGCGAGTTATACTAAAATATGAGTAGACAGTATAAAGTATAAACCTTCTCCATAAAAATCACTCAATCGTACCAACATTCATGATTATTTGTCAAACGGTGTTTTAATTTACCTGTCTCATATATACCGGACATGAATTTTTCATATGTAGATATATATTTCTACGCGTACACTCTGTATTGAGACCCACCTCTTTGTGTTGCAAGGCTAATAAATCATGGATACAAAATAAAATGTTGTGAAACTCATAACCAGCCGTGTTTCGAATGATCGATTACTATAATCATATCGTTTGTGGCCTGCCCGCGAACTTACCTCGCTCCATATTCGCCTGTTGATGTACAGGTGCACGGGTTGCAGCCTTATTATTATTAACACATGACTACTCGATAGTGACTGTCATCGTTTAGACCTTGGATATTGTTTGCAATAAATTTCAATATGGCAATACTAAAATCGTATCTCTTGATTAACAATACGTCATTAATATTAATAGGGTACAAGTTGAAATACGTTCTGTTATATTATTTTTAACGTGTAATTATTTTATACGGATAGTTAAGATATGTGTATTTAATTTTAAAGCCGGTCTTCATTTTAATCATTTTTGAACATATCTGATCCCATAATATTCTCATCGCTTTAATTCTCTGTCATAATATTAATCCTTCCAAAGCTCAGTGAAGCTGTAAAGGCCCGTTAGGCCAACAGAGGTTAGTTAGGTCGAAAATTCTTCTCTATTTGTAACCTTACTTTTCTATCTCAATGACAAGTAATTTTCGCCAATAAATTATTTATTTCGACCAAAATAAACGTTAAACAAAAAATGTGAAGCTTGGCAAACTTAATAATAATATGATTTTCTTTGGATTTTGGCTTATAATTAATAAACTGCATTTAATATAAGTTTTCATGTAGCTTAATAAAGTTCAAGTCAACGTTGGCATTACATTTCTTCAAGTACAGTAAACATTACCACCACCAAACCAAAGGCCATAATTTTTACACAAATTATGGACCTTTTAACAGTTATTCCGCGCCAAGAAACTAACTGGCACTGAAAAGTTCACTTAAGACTTTCTCTATAAGGAACAGTTTCGTTGTTAAAATAAACTGTAACCGTGTGTATTTATTATAACATAGATATATTTGATACAAAAAGCTATGAAATTGAGAATTGTAGAAATTGTGAAGAGGTACCAAAAATTCATTTGAAAAAGTTTACCATGATGGTTTCCTTCATCGACAGTTCAGATTCATTGTAGGGTTCCAAATTAAGTCCATAAACGCATTGTCCGAACACAACAACATAATTTTTGCTTTCTACTTTATTCTGGTTTCCAACAGCAAATAAACAGAAAACAAAAGCTCCCACTATTTCTACTCACATATACTGTACATGATAAATACACAAAATTCGCATTTTTTTTAATTAAACTTTCTCAATCATGTCTACGTTTTGTAATTTATTGAAAAATAGCAATATCATTTTAAAATGCATTATATATATTCGCAAAACCCTTACAAGAAATTTCTTATATACATATGATATTACATGAAAAATCAATGAAGAGTCCGAATGAGGAAACGCCACGGTCACATCCCTTCTACCGGAACGCAACAGTGTTCGCACTAATGAGCTTCAGTTCAGAGGGGTAGTTGCTAATTAGCTCTTATATACAACTCGTTCTAACTCAGTTTTCAATAATAGCAACCACCTATTTTTTGGCCACAGTTAGGACTTCGATATCTTTTGAGTTATAAGCTATACGGAAATAAACAGCATGTCTGTTATTTTTTTCGAACTGACTACACTGGTAGCCTCTATAGACCTCTACAGTTTCGCCGAACTACTAAGGGGAATGCTTAGGGCACACACCCGATTTTTTTTTCTTTTGTTTTAGCATGTCTGTTTATACATTACATTATAACTCTATAAAAAACATATCTGCACACTGGTAGCGTTATGCAACACACGGTAGTCAAAAATCGCTTAACCTATCACCGAAGCGAGACATCTAGACAAGTAAACAAACAAAATAAACGCAGTATGACGTTCATTAGTACAAAATGCATAATAAATGTAGCACTTTCTCTGCACCACGTTATGCTTCGTTTAATGCTGGAGCATAAATATTTTCAAATGATTATGTCAAAAGTGAATGATGTGAACAGGAAATATTGGAGCCATTTTATCACAACCTCATGTGATAGCAGTTGACAGTGTGGTTGATGATGAAAATACGCTAAGCCTGAAATGAATACTGTCAGAATTTCAGAATGAATTCAGCAAACCCTGAAGAAAATTATGTTATGTACGAGTATTTTGATCAAAAGATGATTTCAAATCTTTGAACAAGCAAAAGCTTTCTAAAAAAGTTTATACGAGTATATAGGTAGTATATGTTACCGTTAAAAGTCGAAAACTCTTGAAATACATATAACAGGTAATTTGTACATGAACTAATTTATTAAATCAATAGTTTTCCGCATTCGCTTGTCGTTTGCACTTATTTGTGTCATAAATCCAACCTAACATAACCTAGTACGCCACTGTGCACGTCAGGAGACGATTTATCTCTTACCGAGTTTGTCCATACCACTGAAATGAGAAATGAAACAATTTTCGTCACTTTAACGGTAATGTATATATCGTGGAGAAAGCTCCCAGATATATGCTTTCCTGTGATTTGAGTTTCTCGTTTGACGCTGTAACAAAATATTTTAATCATTATACCAGGCCTAATTATCATAAAAAAATTGACTGTAATATAAAATACAATAAAAAATATTTCTACCTAAAACTATACTAAAGTATAAAAATTATAATTATTGATTATTATTGTTAGGTAATGTTTAATTACTTTCTTGATTACACAGTAAAAATATTTATCACATTAAAATTTTGTCATTTACGATTTCTGTAAAAGTGTGGAGCATCATATTTACCTATTTTAGTTTCACGTAAATATATTTTTATTGCAGAAAAAAATTGTAACATACTCCGTGGACGATGAACAGGTGAACACATTTGTAATATTTCCGTATTACTACATTTTTAAATGATTCATAGTTACCGCCATACTGTTCCGACGTTTCGTTTCACGCGAAACGTTCGAAAGCGAAAGCATATTTTTTTCTTATTTGAAACAAATGGAACGTGAATAGGAATGCAGCACTACGATAACGGATCAAAGGTGTATTCGCAAGGTTAGTTATTTAATAATTGCCTGAGATAGAACGGATTTCAATACGTAGACTATACTTACAAAACCTGTTTTTGTACATTTGCTGTATACCGACCGACTACGAAGTATTATGATAGTAACTTTTTTCTTTTATATCATACCAGCAACAATATGAAACTTAATAACGATAATGTATTATTTTGATTTTATTTATTTTACTGCTTAGCAGCACCTAGAGGTATATTACAGTGAATTAGATAACAAAAGCTTTTCAATTAAAAAACAATATTAATGATGACCATTCTTACGATATTATAATTAATTTGTCACAAAATATACCAACATCCATGTTTGCATACAAAGAAGAGAAGATAAGACATGTTTCTATTTAATTAATCATAGACACAGGTGCAGAAAACGACGACACGTGTTTGACGGCATATTTGCAGATTGCTATACGCGCGGTAGAAAATATCTTTACTTCTATTAAAAACTCAAACTCATTGGATTCGAATCTACATGCTTCTTACACGCTATTAATGTATATGTATCCCGTAGATTTGATACTAAATTCGTATTTCCTTTGCTACTAGCATCAGAGATAAAAAGAGCAGCAGGTGCCTCTAGATAACCAATCTTGAATATAATATTTTTGTACAATTAAAACCATATCATAAACTATAAAACTGATGGATACTTCATTATTATTACCGGTGACGTGTTCGAAATTCAACCGTAATTCTTTTTTTAAGTTTTAAAGAAAGGGAGGTTCGTTTGTCAATGTTTGCACCTCTGTGCTGATAGCATTCTTTTTTTAATTTTGTTCTATGACGTCAGCTACGAACGTGTATAAAAATAATTCACAATACATTCATTTTCGATTTACTTTAAAAATTCGAGGATTTTAATATTATGTATGTGATATACGACTTCTTTAATGATAATCTATATTCAAATAAACTGATTAAGCGCAGACTAATGTTCTTTTGAATTGTTTCGATATTCATTAGAAAAATAAACAATGAATGATATATTATATTTAATTTCATATATATATATATAACACATATTATACATATGATATATTCTATCTGCGCTTCTTCTCTATATTAAACTCAACTATGCTAAATCTCGAAGTCTTCCCTGTAAAAAGACTACAAAGTATTTTGTTCACCTATTAATATATATATATATATATATATATATATTTCCAAATTTTTCATAATCAATTATTAATTGTCCATTTTCAACATTATTGACTAAATATTCTTCAAGCTAATTTATAGATTAACTTCACCATTGAGTATTACGTTGGACAGAGTGATATCACACTGCGTAATATAATTTTGATGGACGGCGCGGCGTGAAGATTTCTTATTTTAAATTAAAAACGCTTATACAATAGGTTCGTTGAACTAAGTCGTCGACCGTCGTGTTTTGATAAGAATCGATTTGAGAACCAACGCTTGTCGGCTTAGGGCTGCCAATGGTCATAGTTATCATTGCCGATAAAAAGCTAAAAAATAAACTATTGATTTAGGTGAAATCTACTTCTCTTATTTATATTCACATTTCTTTCTCAAGTAAGTTCCATAGCCCATTTATGGTATCAGTTTAAAAATTATACATTAATTTAAGGTATCAACACTAGCGTATAAATGACGAATCTTTTTAATCTCGTTCATTGATTGTTTGATACAATTTTTGAGTCGTGTTTTAAGTAGCCACTAATTACATTTGTTGCATACACTATATCACCAATATGATTTCAGTCATTTCTGAAATTAATCCTCTTAATGTTATGGACAATCTAAATTCTTAGAATCGTTTCACGTACTCTGACTGATCGAGAAACTTTTATTTATTTAAAATTGTGGCAGATATGACAACTGAATTTCATGTTAGCTCAAATTTTATTATAAAATATATTCAAAACAAAATCAATTGTCATGGCAACCCTATTCAGTGCGAAATCAAGTTAGCGCGCCATCTAAAAAACGACCTGTGAATGCTGCAGCTAAGTGAACAGTATAAACTGACTATTCACACAAAATAACTTCTATAATTCAAAATACAAATTAATCATTTTCGAACACAGCAAAACAGGAAATTTTGCATTTTTTAAATAGTAACATGGCATAGTGGCAAGTCGTAGTGCGCGAATGGTTTGACCAGTGGAATATCAATTCAATGTCCATAGGTTCGAACCCCGGTATGTACGTATGATTTTTTCGAAATGTACGCCATTTAATAATTTCAATTGGTAACACTATCCTCTAACGGTGAAGGAAAACATCGTGAAGAAATTTGAACCTGAAGAAATGTTCTTGTGGTACCACCGTATATGGGAAAATATATAACTGTGGATTTCCCTGAGTTTGAAATGGCTAATAGGGCATGGGCTGGTATGGTGATTATACCCATAACTTCGTTTGGGAAAAGGGATATGACACTGCACTGAATCTCTTCCAGACTGATGTGATGTGATGGCATAGTGACACTGTACCTGATAGGGCATAGTACAATTCACAAACACACGTGACCAACGAGAGATCGGTAATCGATCGCTGGGCGTTAGCGTCATGCCGGCCAGCAAGCCTCTCGCGTGATGAATAAATACTATCTGATCTCGAAATATGAACAAACTAGAAAAGGTTTTTTTATACTATAAAATCAAATCAAATCAGAAATATTTTATTCAGTTTAGACCCCGAGAAGGCGCTTATGAACTTCACAGTTACTACAGATTTGGAAAACAACCCAGCCATCGAGAAGAACCGGCAAGAAGCTCGATCTGGTTTATCTTTACATCAAACATAATATAACACATATTTTTACGAACATTTTTATGGTTATAGACATAGATAATTATATTCGTTTTTGGTGGGCGCACAGAGAGGGGCGTCATTTCCACTTTATAGAAACAGCGTTTGACCATAACCCCACCTGATGTTAAATGACCATGTGGTCTAAGATAATAAACAGGTTCTATACTGAACTGGCTTTCAAGTACAGCCGCCGGAACACACCTGCATTTCTACTTGAGATTGGTAGCTAGCGAGAGGGATATTACACAAAGCCCTTATAACCATGCTATGACTCCAGCACATTCTCGAGTATTCGAACCTTAACTAGACCCTGTATCCAAACACACTAACTACTAAATTCAGGAACTCGACAAGTCTCTAAAAATGCCATTTTTGCGGGTATTACAACTTAGTGCATGGTTGTCACAAACCAGTTGAACATACTTGTAATATAATGAAATTATTAAGAACTAGCTAATACCCGCTACTTTGTATGCGTTGTTTATTATCTTAACAATTTATGCCCAAACGAAAATATTAAAAGAGACGAAAGCAAATATATACTTTGCTTACAGAATTTCTTGACACATCGCTGAACACGTATTGCTTATAGAAATCGTAGTTTCTTAAAACTTCTATAAATTTATATTACATTAACCCCTGGACTGTCCAAAACCATAAAGGTTTATGTTCCATATAATCGAATGGAACAATCCTCATGAGGCACAGGGCAACAGACTGTTGGCAACAAAAGCTAAACAAAATACCTGATTTATTACAAAACTTTGTTACACAAATTATGTTTTATAAAATTATAATCTTTATTTAAAATGTATTTTTACATTATTTTTTCATTCGTGTGAATGTTTTTAACTAAACCATGAAATTTACAATGTATGATGCCGTAAAATAAAAACAATAACTAAAAACATAATTCGCCGTTTTCAAATCCGAGTCTTCAAAAATCAGCCGAGGGGTTAATAAATTGTAGTAATTGTTTTATTTATTAACGCCTGAGCATCTAAGAAGTAGTTTAAAGTATGCTATGCGCACAACAACAGACTTCTATTATTTAATAAATAAATCAGCAAATTAAAATTACAAAAAATATTTAAATAAAAAACAATATAAATAACTCCATTAATAAAAACGCAGTAACCCATTTTTAAAATTAACCGTTTAAACATATCGCAATGAACTGAATCTCGGTTTAACCTTCATATAATTACATATACACAGTAACTGGCTTAACAAAGCAAGTGATTACTATTTGCATTAATATATATAACATAATAATGTAGACCTTAATATTTAGTATATAAGATTTAATTTCGTTATTGAGTTTCGTCGGTAAGATGAACCGCAGAAAGCCTGGTATATAAATACGTTGTTACAAATAATTATCAGACTTAAACGAATTCATACCCAGATGCCGTCAACATACCGCGTGCTAGAAATACCAGGACAAACATAAACGACATCCTTCGTTAGAGATTAAAGATTTATGTATCATTTGTAAACGAAATATTGGAGACAAGATTGGAGTTATCTTCATTTGCCATTTCTTAACTATCCCGTGGTCGTTAAACTGCGGCCCGCGGGCCACATATGGCCCGTGGTCGGAATTTGTGCGACCCGCGACATAGCAAATAATTTTAGATTTATAAAAACTGATTTTGCATATGTAGTTATCCAAATGCTTAATTGTTAGGGTAGTTGACACATTTAACCAATTATTTCGAGACACAACTTCTCTTACAGTTTTATTTTAGCCCCGAAACTAACCGCAAATTAGGTTTTCAATTGGCTTGTAATCAATCAATATAATGATAGTTAGTCAATAATTGAGCTGGCAAGTAAATAGTTTCATTGGTTGCTATTGCAATACAAAATTTATGAGCGATCATATTTTGACAGTTCATAAAAATATGCCAATTAGTGTGCGGCCCGCTGTTATACCTCACATGGTTTCTATGTTGTCCTTTGCCAGAAAAATATGGCCACCACTGGTCTAGTGCCCTGAACGATTGTTTAAAAGCAATAGTTTATCTTAGCTTATTGAGGACTAGCAACCACTCGGGACTTCTGTCAATCAGAAAAAGTACTGTTCACAAAAAGGAGATCAAATCTCTATTAACACGAATGAGGCCGCGGGCAAAATCTGAATTACAAATAAATATGACATAATTTTAAACATAAATTGTCCACTATAACAGTAAAAAAGTAATAAATCTTATACATTTTCTTTTAATATAAAAAATAGGTATTTTTTTTGAAAATATCTCTTAAATAAATCGAACTAAAAGCCATAAAGTCAATAACCGATCGCTTCAGAACCAAAGTACATCGCTTAACGCAGTGAATATCAAATTACGAGACGCAATACGAGTATTTGCATAACAAGTATATGTTACTCGCCTAGTAATACGTTGTGTTGCATAATTCTTATTTCACTATGTATACATAGCATAAAATGTTAAATAACCGATCATTTCATTTTAATTAACTGTAATCTCTATTAGCAATAATTAATAATATTTATCATAATTAACGACATCACTTGCGTGACCTTCGATATTGACTTAATGGTATGGATCGAATCAACAATCAGGGCTCTATTTATACTATTCGGGTAATATGAAGAATATTAACAAGTCAAGCCGGGCTACGTACAGTCATTGTTAATCTTTTTGGCCGCTCTGAGTATAGCCTTAAGTCTGGGCTTGCGCATAATATACTCAAGAGTTGAACACAGAACAAAGTTAAAATATTATTATAGGAACCTAAAATTAGCATTCATTTATACTTACGTTGTCTCAATTTTACACATATAATATAATACGTATTTATAATTAAATTTGTGTTCTGTGATTAGTTAGTGTTAGTTAGTTAGTTAGGATTATAGTTAATAATTATTTATCACACTTAGTATCCTCTTATAAGTCTGTTACATTCATTGTACCTTGTTTTGTTTAGGTTTAGTAGAAACTGCATTTATAATGCTACAAACAAATTACTCATAGAAAATTCACAATCAGCAGTTTTTAGTATCAACAAACATAACCTCAAAATTGAGATAATAATTCCCAAAATTAAGTTTAAATTAAGTATTAATTCTATAACGCAATCTGACTTGTCACTATTTATACTGCCCGGGTAGTATAAATAGTACCTTGATTAAAATTACCTACACACTAAAATATATACAAGTAGATGTTAGATTACCATGAAAGTTGGCACATCTAAGGATTCTTTACGAAGAAGATGTTTATGCTATCTATTTGTGTTCAATATCTATAGGTATAGATAATAGATATTGCTGCAGCAGATCAACTTCTATACTGTTCAACGGGTTGCCGTGAATTTTTTTTTAACAAAGAATATTTATAGATTTTGCTGTAACTCAAAGTAATTATTATAAACAAATAATAATTGCAATAAATAATAACAAAAACGTGCGGAGCCGCAAGCACAAAAAGTATCCATATAACCGTAAAGACATCATTTTATAAAATTTATGGACTTATTATATTAAGTAACAAAATGACACTTTATAAACACTCAGCCCACAAGTATAGTAGTACTTTTTACATTAACCGTAAAATAAATATAAAATATTATACCAACGATATAAATGTATTTTGTACTAGATGGTGCATCAATAAACATTACTAATTTCTACACAGGTAAAGTTCCAAAACCAAGGTTAACAAAAAATACTAACCTGAGAGTTTTTTAAGCCCGAGTCACAATTATGGTGTCTAGACCTCATAAATTTCATTTAATTAACTATTAAACTACTGTAGTTAAGTCAATTGAAACAAGCTTTCTGCTTAAATGTACGAGTACACATAAAGGATGTAATCAAAGCAAACACTGTCTGTCTTATTCCATCATACATAAAAGTACATGTGTTAATAAGAAAATGAACGAAACTCTCTGTGTCGTAGCGTATGTTTAATATTATGATTTGTTACATTAACACCCATATTTAGTTCGATGCATTGGAGAAAATTTTTCTGTTTGTTTCGTCAAGTAACAACTTCACGGCTTATTATCGAAATTGCTTTGTAATTAAGATTGTTACTCGCTCAACCTACGACAGTTAAATATCCATTAGAGCAGTTAATGAGAAAGGAAATGTCTTCAACGGTTTACAAGTGTCGTCACATTTGCATAATCAAACCCAACAAATTATAAACGTAATGAGGAAACAATTATGTTTTATTGATTGCTTATTGGGCACAGAGTTTTCTTGGAATTAATATAATATTATAAGGACATCTGTAGAGTACACACTTATGACACTTTTTTTTTCGAAGTGACTAACGCTATTTGCCTGATGGGCCTTTAAAGCTTCACCAGACAATTGGGCTCTTAAGGAACCGCCTGGCAACAAGCTCAAGGGTGCCAAAGTGGCCGAACCTCAACTTGGACTCTTGTCTTGAAAACAATAGCGCAAATCTTGCTAAGCTAAACACTAAAATGTTGTATATGTGTATGTATACTAAAGTGAGTCACACATGTATTTTAAACCTGACAATTTAGCTAAACGCTTATGATACAAAAACATATTATCCTATTAATGATATAAATGAGAAAATTTTTGAAGATGGCCGAATTTTTGTTACTCTTTTACGTAAAAACCAGTGAACAGATTTTAAGGAAATTTGACAGTAATATTGCTTATAAATCAGAACAACACATGATATAATTTATATTATGATATTGGCCAAAATATAACGATGACTGTTAAATAAGTTGGGAAAATTGTTATTTTTTAATCTATTCTAGTGCCGTTAAGTTCAATGTATCTCTTTCATTGTGACTTATTTTGTACTTATTTGCATAATAACTATTAATATTATTATATAATGCATAAAAACTTTTATATTCAAATTTGCTTGTGTTGTTTTATTGGCGAGATGACTCTTAATATATAGTTTGGCATAAAGGTATATTAGGATGGCATGACGTCAAAAATTGTTTTTTTTACTATGACAGTAACATGTCATAACAGTCACTACCGTTACTAAATAACACCTCACCCACCATCAAGTCAAACGCAATAACTTTACCTTAAAATAAAAACGAATGAAAATTTCATTTTCACTATTATATAAGAGCTTTTTTTCACGACCATAAGAGCGCGTGATCATCGGTATTAACGCCAATTATCTCACCTCTATGACTTTCTAAACTTTCGTTCAGGCTTATTTTCTAACAGTTCCCTAAAGTCGAAATAATATTTACTCAAGTATCTTAGCTAAGTGCGTATGGACTTAATAGGGACATAATAATTTTTAGGAGTGCTCGCTAATGTTCTGAACCCAAAATTTGTGATTGGCAAAAAGCATAAGTCTGCCACGAGGCTTGGATCCAAGTACTTAATTCTTTCGAAAGGTTTATATGAATAATGCATAAGCATTATACTTATAAAAGGCGAAGAAAAGTTGATGTGTTTTAAACAAGCCACAAAAAATTTTTTCGGCACTTCCAATTTAGTTACTTTTTTATCTCTAGTTAATACTACTTAGTAACTCCAGCTAAACATGATCCGTAATATTACAAAAAAGTTAAATACGCGTCGAACGCTTGGTTCAAAAAAGTTTGCTCAAAAAAGAGTGTCTTACTTTGGTTTAGAAATTATTTAAATTTAAGCATTGTATAACACTTGTCTCAGTTCACAGTTTCCATTTTATTTTTATGATTTATTTTATTTATATTTGCCGGCAAAAGGCGTTTCGTAGTAAATTATGGATTTCATCTGTATAATTAATTTGGAAGATGTAGATAAATTAGACAATTTTTACAAGTAAATGACAACTACTATAATATGACATTATTGACATTTCACAATGTATTTATTCTGAGATTATACTATTGTTCCACTATACGCAATTTGGGGTATTATTTTAAACTTATATATTGCTTATTTTAATAATGACATCATTTTCTTTAAACCAAATGTTATAATAATTATAACCAATTATACTTAAAATAAATAAATATTCTTAGTGAAAATCTAAACGTAAATCGTAAGGTATCGTAAATTAGAACGTTTTTAAATGATGAGATTGAATTGAATGAATGCTATTCAGAGTTGCTTGTATAAAAAAACCCAGATATTTAGCTAGAAATCGCTTTGACACTCTTTTGTAATAAAGTATTTTAAAACATGTGTTTAACATTTTAGACACTGTTTAGTAAAACTCGTGGTAAACGCGTGTTCATTATTGTTTTTGTAATAAGACCGGATATAACGGACTGGGATGATTTGCGGCTCTCTCAAAATAGCTACTAATGAGTGTTTTAACGTACTCCCAGATAGATGGCATCTCCAGGACCCTATGGAGATCGACTCCTCCGGATGTACCAAGGGGCACCTACTATCCTACGAAGAAAAAGATTCTGTAGTTTATGTAACTTTTCGAAGTTATCACTTGACATATGCGCGAAAACGGGACAACTATATGTCAGAATAGGACGGATACACATCTTATACAGAGTGAGCTTATGTCTGAAGGACATTTTACTTTTCGGACAAACTAACGGGTGCAAGCAACCCAAGACCATAGCGGCCTTGTTTCACACTCTATCAGTATGTGCTTTGAAAGTGAGACGCCTATCTAAGACGCCTAACTCCGAGGTATTTGACCTCAAGGACCCAAGAAATATCGGTTTAGATTTGGGGCTTTAGATACTTAGGTAGCGGACGATTTACAGGGTCGAAAAATATAGCGGCGCTTTTTTCGGGGTTTAATTAACAATTCGAAAACTAAATTCTACAAGTTATACCTGTTTTATATATTTTTACTACATTATAGTCTACTGTCATTTGAATATACTCCTATATTCGCTTATCTTTGCGACAAGTCCTACTGACAAAAATCTTACGTAAGATATTCTATCTAATATGCCTATCAAAACTTGTTATTTTTTTGATTCCATTGATCCTTCGTCATTTTTCAATGTCAAATGAAGCACATGGGAATCAGCTAGTTTTAAACTAAAATGAAACCCAACACGAAATAATTCAACCTCATTAGTGTTATATTTCTTCAAACTCCATATCAAATGCTTATTTTATAATAAATCAGTAAAAGTTGTTTATACATTCAATAGCCATATCTCAGAACTCGAATGTGCTAAGTGGTCTTTCGGTGCAGTTTCATAACATAAATATTCGTAGGTATTTGCCAAATAAAAAACCTATGTATTAGATAACAGCGCCGCGCGTCGGCGTTTACAATATTTGTAATATTTTCATTACTTGTCTCTACAATTAATGCCCATTATTATTACATAACGGAAATAATGAAAGGTTTGATTGAATTAATTTTTTTATAGCATACTAGCAGAAGTCAGTTACTTCGTGTATGTGAACATGATTTTTAGTATTAAAACTATATATTATACCCGGTTTAGTTATCCTTAAATTTATATCCTTATATATCATCATTGCTGTTTATCCTCTATGAAAAATCCTAGTTAGCTTAACCGATTTTGACGAATTTTACTGACTACACTAAATGAAAAGGTTTAGGGTATAAAAAGGCCTGTCAGTGAAAGCCATCAAAATAGATTAAGTAAGAAAATAAATAGCAACGATGATATTTAAGAATATATATAGTTTACGTTAGGGTTTGAAAACCCCTCTATCTGTTAGTAAAAGGCGTCAAAATTGGATAAGCCATTCCGGAAATTAAGCCGGATAAATAATAACTCTTTATTCATATTTCAAAGTTATCTATAGCTCGCTTTGGTTGTAACAAACAAACGTGTGCGGTTCAAACGCAGTAGAAACGAAAACTTCAAAAAATGCTAAAATACTCATATAAACTATACACGTGAACGTTACCCCCACGCTTTTTATGGCGCGTTTTAAAAAGGTTTAGCAACACAGAAACATTGTATAATATATTCTATCTCATTCATTAGCACGTTAAATGCTATAGGTGTATATAATTGTCTCTTTTTAATGACACCTCTTCGTTACATTGTTCACTTCCGTTTCATCGGGTTTCAAATCACAACGGAGATAAAGCGGAGCGGAGATTTCTCTCTAAAAATAACAATAAAACATAAGTATCATTCTGAACCTATATTTTTATAAGACGATAAGTATTGAAATCAAACCAGAGTTTTGAATGATTACACGCAACAAGTAAACTTTATTAGTAGTGGATACGTCTAAAGATCGCTTACTAGTTACCGAATGCGTCTTCGTTCCTATCACGTTCCATGAAATTACTATGATCGTGATCGTATATTTTACACCACATGAAACCTGACTCGAAATAGTTTACTAAAGATTTGAGACATAGTAGCCGAAAAGTCGAATAATAAGCCGGTTCGCCGAACATCCAATTATTATTACACGTCCTTACTTGCCCAAAATATACAGCATATTCATATTGCATTGTTGTAAAATAAAGTTATATTTTTATCTGTGTTCAAACAAAAGGAGGTACTCAATTCGGTTGCACTTTTTTATTATTTGTTACCTCAGAACTTCGTCATTTATAAACCGATTTGGTTTTTTTATTGGAAAGGGGATATTTCCAAGGAGGTTATATTTTAATTTAATTAGCATTGAAGTTTGCATTTCGAACAAAAACCCAAAGAACTCCTGAAAATCGATTCGAAAATGTACAGTGTCTAAATATTGGTAGATTTATGAAAATATACTACTAAATTTACTAGACTATGGTCAAAGACGTTCTGGTGCATTTTTTAGTTTTTAAAATCCTTTTTTTCTTTTTAATAAAATTGTTTTGTTTGTTTTGCAACTTACAAAAGACAGTAGATACCGTATCATCTTTTCATTAACACCTAAATATGCATTGCATTCTAATTTATATACAAAAATATCAACATTTACTAAATAATCATTTTCCGTCTATTAATTAAAAAAAAATTAAAGTTCATTCGGATAATGTTAATACCATCAAAAAATCGGATATCGAAAAGACGGTTGATGTCAACTACATCATTAGCCCTTATATCATTAAATTTATATACCTAGATAGTAGACATATTGTATAATTTAATGTATAGTGCTAAATGAACGTGGATACTTGATTATTATAGATTCAAACATTTAGGTGTTTCTATATATATTTTTCTCCTATTTGTGTTAACAATTTTCAATTTTTCTCTTGACAATCGTTTTCGCATCGAACAACTGAGGTTATTTTTTACTAATCCTAACTAATTTTATAAATGCGAAAGTGAGTTTATTGGTTTGTTTGTTTTTAAAGCTTTCATGCCGCTTACTCAACAAATCATCATGACATGTTGCATATATGTTATCAAAGGTTTTTTTTTTATATTATAGGGGGCAAACGAACAGGTGGGTCACCTGATGGTAAGTGATCACCGCCGTGCATAGACACTAGCAACACCAGGGGAGTCGCAAGTGCGTTGCCGGCCTTTTAAATATGTGGGCCTCCGGCGCTCTCACTGGCCGAACGAAACGCAACAGTGCAACCACTGTTACTTCACGTCGGTTTTCTGTGAGAGGGTGGTACTACCCCGGGCGAGCCGACCCATTCATGCTGAAACCAGTAATAGCTTCAGCGTAGCTCTATCACCTACAAATAGTATAGAAAAGGGCATAGGGTACGTTTTATTCACAACAAAGCATTGTTACTGAGGGATACGTCAAATCTACCTTAACACGAGCGAAGCTGCAAACATAACCTAGTAATAATATATACCAAGTAATTTTGAGGATGAAGAGATGTTGTTACTCTCTCACGCAAAAATTACTGAACAAATTTTGATGAAATTACACAGTAATCAAGCTTTTATAATAATATTAAAATAACACATAGGCTATCCATATATCATTACATATTATAAAACAAAGTCGTCCACCGCGTCCGTCTGTATGTTCGCGACAAACTTGAAAACTACTGAACGGATTGTTATACGGAGTTCTCCAATATATAGAGAGTAATACACGAGGAAGGTTTAGGTATATAATTTGTCAAAGTTTTGTGTAAATTGGTTCAAATATAACGATAATTGTTGAAAGTGTTGGAAAAAATCAAGCCACTTAGGTGCCTTTCACCAAAAGCGCGATGGCATATACCTATCTTTTAAGGATAGCTTACCATACCCACCATTTTCTAAAAACATGGTCACATACAATGAGGTAATTGGAACGCTATTTAGGTGGATACAGTATTAATCCATATCAAATTGTATACATTAGTTACGTGAAGTATTTTATCCACATAAGTATATATTTTTTATTATCAGGACAGGACAACGTCCACCGGGTCTGCCAGTAATTTATAAATAAGATGAACGCTAACCAGGTGGGTTTATAAAAAACCCTACTACCATACTAAGTTTTAATCACGATGTTTTCCTTCAACGAGAACGCGGCTCAGACGCAAGGAAAACGAGATTACGTCGATCGACGTAGCTAACCACTGAACTAGCATTACTTCAATTGTAATGCTTTATAACAGAAACAAGTGTGAAGATGTGACATCCTTACTTGAACCTTGTACAGTACATCCCATCTATTAACGTACAGCCCTTGGCAATATTGTTGACCGCTCTGAACATTGTCGTAAGTTCGGGCTTGCGCATCATACAGTAAAGAGTTGAATACAAAACAAAGTTAAAATATTATTATAGGAATCTAAAATTGGCATTTATTTATCTTTAAGTTGTGTCGATGTTATCGTTATAATGTAATACGTATTTATACCTTAATTTCTGTTCAGCTAATATATATTCAGAGCGGTCATAACGTTTGGCGCGGACTTTATGCGAAGAATAGATTTTGAAAACTCGACATGTGATAAAGAAATCGTAAAATTAGACGCTATAAAATATACACAAATCTCAATCATTCATTCAATTATTTATGATCTTATATGCGGTTCCACTTACAGGTGCTTACTTAACCCTGATATAGTAAAGTTTGTGAAAGTTTAAGCTTACTTTTTTGCAATCGTGTATATAATTAAAATTTCTTTAAGAAATTTTTGACATTTATATTTAGTACGCGTTTTTTATACAGTAATTATTTATTTTTTTATATTTATGTATAATTACATTGATTACTATACTATTTATAAAAGGATTATTTACAATTCTTCATTACTATGATTAAAGGAATGATATAAACTTCGTTTAGGTCGCTTTTAAGTAACAACCGATATGCCGTGGTATTCTAGTGGTTTGACCGGCAAAATATCGATCCTATGTCCACAGGTTCTCAAACCCCGGCAAAATAGGAACCAATTTTTCTGATTCGCGTACATTTACTAGTTTAAATTGGTAACACTATCGGTTGACGATGAAGGAAAACATCATGAGAAAACCTGAAACTGAGAAATGTTGTGGAAGCACCACCGTATGTGGGAAAATATAGATCTGTGGATGTCTCGGAGTTTCAAATCAGCATTACGTTCTGAGGCCTATGGTTCTGCAGAGTCGCTTACAAGCTGACGAAGACACTGACAGATAAACATTTTTTTTCTTGGAATTAGAGTTTAATTTTACCCGACCTCTGCATCCGATATTACACTCCGCGCTGCATGACACGCCGGTACTAATCTATTACTACATCTTCCCTTATTGTATTTTCTAACCTACATTTTGTTTGCTTATTGCTTAACCCCTAAGGTTCGTGGCGTAATGATAGATGGCATATAATTATGCTCAATAAATAGGGTATGAAATGCTAGAATTATTTAAATCAGACTGTTAGTTCCAGAGGTTAGCACATCTAAGCAAACAGAAAATCCTTTGAGTTTTACAGTATAGTAATAGATATTTATCACAAAAACCCCAAAAAAAATAATACACAGACAGAACCACATATTTATTGTTAATAAATGTGACATTTAATCGCGATATATCATGGAAAAGATTTTAACAAGATGCGAGTTAATTACATGCAAATTATATTTTATACAGAAATACAAATTACACAAAACGTAACTTTGAACAAGTTTGTACAAAATTTGTACGTATTTAAATAATTCAGATAAACGGAGCAATACTCACAAACGAATTGTTCTCAAATATGTGTATGTTAATCATACACGAATTCGTACATAATTGCGCATGTCGATTTCTACACTGAGGCGAGCCTAAATATTGAACGACGTAATCACACGCAATTCTACTTCGAACATAATATAGATTACAAGGATTCGTAAAATAATATATAAATATAACATCTGAGACTTCACTCTCACAGCCCACCTTAGCCTTGTACAGTAGTATATTGCTCCAAACTAAATATTTCCAAATTAATTGTTCACCAATATTGACAGGCCTCGTCTCCACTCCAAACTCCAAAAAGCTCCACTACTAAGCCAAGAATTTGCAGATTCGATTCCATCCCCACACATGACTGATTTTTGTACGTTAAGCATAATTGACAGTTGTATGGCTGAGTGTTGAATATTTATGTAAGTGTAAGATCTATGAAAGAATGACCCTTGCCTACTATAAGTAAAATTATCTATGGTGTGTTTTATTATTAGTATAAAACGAATTACGACGTGAAAAAGATGACGCTATGAACAAATCAAACGTGTGAGTGAAAGAGATGATAGGAACGAAGAGGTATGAAGCAGGAGATATACGACGGGCAATATGTGAGGGTGATAGAGATAGCTATTAAATGACTGGAGGTAAAACTAATTACTGTATTAATATAGCAAATCAGTATAAGAACATATGATTTTTTTCTATTTCCTACACAACCACTTTAGCTACCACCATACAAGCTATGCTTAGTTTGAAATTAAATGACCGTCTGTAAAATATTAAAAATAAATCGCACACCAATCTCGTTAACTCCATCCAATCATTACAGCTTAGGTCTGCTTCAAGTGTTATTACTATCAAGTTTTACCTCTACAAATATTTTGTGTATGCTGTCCCGTTTTATCCTTAAGACATATCTTCTTGTGCAATTGAACTGGTCGATATAATTTTATAGTATTAACTACATAAATAAATAAATGTTCACTGATCAAAACAGCCGTAGAAAACGTATAAATAAAGCATGACCCTCATAAATCAACGTTAACGAAAGAAACCACACATCTGCTTGGACCGCGGAAGCTAACGGGACGCCGAGATGCGCACATCTCATTGATTTCAATGGACGGTGCCAATTCGAGCCACATTGAATTACAGATCTCGGCTCGCATTAACTTCTGTCATAATCATACCCTCCACAGAATATAGATAACGTGCTTGAAAGCTATGTGAACGGCTTCTAGAACAAATTACATGACAATGTAACATGATTGAAATTATTCACTCATTCTGTGTTTATTGATTTAACATTTTTTCTCGTTATCTTGACTAATAAAGTAATACATGAGGAGGTTTAGGCATATAATTTGTTAAGGTTTCGTATAAATTGGTTAAAATATAACGATAATTGTTGGAAGTGTTGGAAAAAGTCTAGCCGCCAGGGAGCTTTTATCCAAAACACTGCCTAATTCTTTTGAGATATAACAAAACAATGCATAGTAAGATATCTCTCTTTTATAGATCTACAAAAAAATCTCTGGCGCCATTTATTTTAAGGATAGCTTACTATACCCATCTATCTTCTAAACACATTAGTTACCTCAAGCATTTGATGCACATATTTTTTAGTTTCAGGTCAGGACAATGTCCGCCGGGCCTTCTAGTGATCAATAAATAGAATCAATACAATACTAAATATCAATATTACATGTATGTACACACGCTGTAAGTCTGACGCAAGCGCAATAAGTCACGCATATGTTGAAGTCACCGGTGACGCGAACCCTTAAGTTTTTCTCCTACCAAAAACTGCTCAACGCCGCCAAAGAAGTTTTCACTTTAAAAGTAACAAAGACGAAAAAGTACTTAACTATTATATCTTCGTGTGTACATATTTAGACTAATGATCGTTTAGTAGTCAATATTTTGGTTAATATTTCAAGTTTCAATATTAAGAGAAATATCGAACTTTTTTTTCAATTACTTTTTTATTAATAACGCTGAAGCTAATGAATATCTACTAAGCAAAATAAGAATAATAAAAATCGATTGATAATTAGAGGAGGAAGATATACTTTAGAGGCCCACATATTTAAAAGGCCGGCAACCCACTTGCAACTCCCCTGGTGTTGCTAGTGTCTATGGACGGTGGTGATCACTTACCATCAGGTGACCCACCTGTTCGTTTGCCCCTATAACATAAAAAAAAAAAAACTTGACTGACTGACTTGACTGAATAACGTTGAAGTTCCTATAAGCAAACTGTACATATAAATCAATCATCATCATCAATCGTTCGTTTAATTTCAAAGAATTCACACGCATCGAACGCAAACAAACAGACAATTAAACAAAACAAGAGCGAAACAATAAAGTTTCCGACGTAGTAGATCTAGCAGCATTATTTATCACATTTCCGTTTCAAACGAAACGTCGCTCGACGAGGTCAAATGTCGAGAACCAAACGGTGAATGGTGGATCGACCTCAATGTTTTTACTTAAATCCACTTATTTGTGGGCTTCATCTACTTTATATAGTTGGCACAAATCGACTCTTGTCAAACTCGTTTCACGACCGTGGAAAGTCGGAGAAGTGCGGTTCCTCTCGTTTGATGTGCATTGCTTTACAAGTCATCGCGTATAAAGCCTACCATCAATAAATTTTGTCATAAACCTCGACAGACGAATTCGTCGTCATTTTATCCGACTTTATATGCAAATAATTTTGAATACGCAAATAGAATGGTATCTTTATATATATAGGTTTTTGCGTTTGAATACAATCTCACCTGATCTTGTAACAGAGTATGACTTAATACGGTAATACGCTAAGTATAGAGAGAATCGGATACCAAATGCATATACCGGAACTTTCTTATAGGTGGTTGGGAACATATTTTCCTCTTGAGAGTGGTAGATAGCTTTGCAAACATTAGAAAACACTCTACCATCATACTATGATTTAATCACAAAGATTCCTTTCTGAAAAGCTAAATCACATTGTAAGATTCAAACCTACGTCGATCTATGTAATGTCTGATCAAAACTGCTGAGTCATCATCGACTTAAACAGTTACTAGACTTTAAATAAATATTACAGCGTTTGTAAAAATATTTACCAAGGCAAAGTACGCGACTAAAAAAACTTTTTTTCTCTCCTCCCTTTTTTGAACCTTGAACGTCCTTGAATATCTGCGCGGTTAAGTAAAACTTTAATGTATTTTTCTAGCCAGATAGTAATAGCATTAGAATAATTCAATATTATTCTTATTTATAATAATAAGTCGTGGTGGTCTAGTGATTTGAACGATAAATTATCAGTTTGATGTCCGTAGGTTCGAACCCCGGCATGTTCCATTATACATTAATATTTACGATTCAACATACGTTGATATCAATTGTTCGAAATGATTATCTCAGTATGGTTATTTATATAATTACCAAATTATAAGTGTAGTAGTTTCTTAAAGTTTTTTTTCGGGGACATTGAAAAAACCTGATAAATATAAAATGGCAATAACACCGCACTCGAGATTACGAAAGATAACAACTGTTTACAAGAAGAAGTTTTAAAAAAACAGCTATGATTATGTAAATATATGTATGTTTCAAGATTTTTTTAACAGATTTCTTATTACAATGATTGTTTATTACGAACAATAATATAAGACACAACATTGCAGAAAATAATTTATAAATATTGAGTCAATTACTGAATATTTTATTTTATTTTAAAACCTTAGGAAAGGTTACAGCTAAATAAAAAAATAAATTTAGGTATTTAGACACAAATAAAGGCCATTTATAAGTTTCCAAAGTGTATATGAAACCGATCTATAGCAAACCGTTTTATGTTGAAGGCTGCGTACGATTTATCCACAACAGCGTGTATTTATAGTAACAGATCAAAATAGTGAAAAGGGTTGTCGTATCTATCTTCCAAAGGGAGCTATTGGCTTCCGAGCTACAGAGGAGACCTCGAAGTGTGTTTGTAAAACTTTAAACATCTTTATTTAAATGAGCCTCGTTATGAATCAGTAATAAAAATTTTGCTAATGTTAGTCTACGTTAACTACAATAAATGATTCATTTCCGGTGCGAGATTCCCCCAACGCGGACTTAATTTGGAATTATATCTCTAGGGCCAGGAGAACTCTAGAGGCCGTGAGAAACGTTTTAGAGAGAGAAAAAACCTAACTCAAATCTTGCCCATGACAGAACTGGAGATCCCTATATTACATGTCGTGGAAAACAGGATATAATTCAGTAATAAAAATCATAAATTTTGTACCTGGACCCCATGCTACAACATGCTACGATAGACTCTTATAAAACATCGTGTAACACATCAGCCTGTAAAAGACCCATTGCAGGGCCATGTTTCTTTCCGATGGAATGTATGAGCATAATCACCACGCCAGACCATGGCGTACTGACGATTTTAAACTCCGAGAAATACGCAGTTCTATATTGTCACACATACGTTGGTACTATAAGAAACTTTCTCAGGTTAAGGTTTCTTCACGATGTTTTTCTTCACCGTTAGCTGCTAGTGTTACCAATTTAAATGATTAAATGTCCAAATGTAAAACCATTTACCATCAGATGGGCTGTGTACCTGTTTGTTTTGGCATAAAAAAGAGAAGTTCGAAATTTTCTCTGGTACACGGTGATGTCCGATCCCGCGGACTTCAAATTGGCATTCCACCGGTCAAACCACTCAACCACTACGCCTGGCTGCCATTATTGTCAGTAAATGAAAAGTGCTAAATGAAAGCAAAACAGACTCAACGGCTCTGCCAGGTGAAGTAGAAAGCTGCGAACATGAATAGTAGTTATTACGCCGACGACATGATGAGTTTCGCGGACTTTGAACCTATTACATTAATCATTACCCAGATGTTATTATGGCTCAGTATCGATTTGCTACCTTAACTAATAAGATTTTAAGTGCAAAGTTAAAAGCAGCTTTTAAACAAATGAGTCTTTGAATGAGAGATTGGAAGCAGCGGGACTATAATTGAGGCTCTATGCAACGAACATACCGAAAAAAATATATTCGTATATGAGAATAACGTAATAGTATTTTATCGGTGTAGTGTCCATAGGAGTAATGTTCCAAAGAGACAAAAAAATCTACTGAAAGCGATAATATGCACCATTAAAAAAGCCTGAAATAACAACACAACACGGAATTTTCATAATCAGTTTTAGAAAGAGACTGAAAGCATCAGAGGACTGACGTCTTAATTTATAACTAACCTTACAAACAGGCTTTAATTTGCGGTCAACTTCATAACCTGTACTAGGTTATTATATGTGTGTTCGTTCTCGTTAAATTGTATTATTATAATAATAATATAACACAGCTTAGCACCACCTAGTGGCGAGTTATAACAATGTAAATACCATAAAAACTTTCGTTATGAAATATATAACGATCGGTCAAATGGTATTTGTACTGATCTCATATATACTGATGTTCTTTTTTATATGTATAGATAGATTATTAACGCATACAAAATTGGAGGCGATTGCTAGTCAATACCATTCAAATGATCCATTATTATAATTTCGTGCATTGAGATTTTTATCTAATCTTTAACGTATGTATACATGTACGTATGTAGCTTACCGTAACGGTTGACATAATGTGATAAGGTTTTATTGTCTTGATATAATACTGATACCAAGTACTATAGTATTATAGTAGTATGTTTTATAATGCAGAAGTTGCTGTCTAAATATTATATCAAAGGACCATCGCGGGTAAAATTTACGTGTCTCGTGCGGCCGTGGCACATTTCTATAGTGTCATATTACGCGGTGTTTTTTTTTTTTTTTTTTTTCGAACTGACCTACACTGCCAGCTTATTAGGCTTTCACAGTTCCACCGGACTACTAAGGGGAGCGCTTAGGGCACTCACCCGATTGTTTTTAGGCGAAACATCTCAAGGGCACTCGGTGCACCTCGGCTTGAGCTGTCGCCGGATTCCCGAACTAACTAAGCTAGCTAAGCTATCTATCCATACAATACTCATATATGAATTCGTGAAAAATGCATGTGTGACCATGCATGTTTCACGAATGTATATGTGTATTTGGTATCTGACTACTGTGTTACGTGACCTATTTCAGTCCGAAAAGGGCAAAAAAACAGCCCACCACTGAGTGCCTAGATGTGCAAGAGTGTGGGGTGATCGTGTAAGTGTAGAACATGTGTAAATCACTGTATTCGCGCGAGTAACATACTCGAGGGCTCCACACCGAGGGACTACCTAGGCTCGAGCAGTTACAAGAAAAATCGCGACGAGTGTGCGGGATCGAATCTTCACCCCCCGCTCACGGAGGCGTGAGCAGAGAGAGTCGCGGGCGTGGGCGCAAACACGCATCTTTTGAGAGGGAATCGAGCTAAAAAATAAAGTACAACGGCACGGTGCCGATTTAACTAAATAATTACGTAACAAATCCTAATATATCGGTCTATTATGTATGAACACGCGGGTTCGATCTGATATTTTGATTTACGCGAATTTATTTATGCGCGGCGCGGGTTAATTGCTGTACCGTGGTCGCGACGGCCGGGAAAGCGGATATAGCGTTTAAGAGCCCGAGCTCAGACGTACTATTAACTAACGCGTTAAATGCGATTATCTCTTGTACATCGTGTACCAAGAGTAAACGAGCTATCCAGTCTATACCGGAGGTCGATGCTGAAACCGCGATAGGTGGCGCAGGAGTGGACGGAGCCTTCGGGGGCTGGGGCTTGGCTTTAGGAGCCGAGGGAGCTGGCGGGGAAGGCCTTACGCGCCAGGAGAGCGCGCTCGGCGGAGTAGCGGATGCTGCCGGCGCACTGGAGGTGCCCGGCAGTTCGGGGAAAGCCTTCTGGCTTTGTATGGGCGGAGGCGGAGGCCGATTCGTCCGAGTCGGCGGGCCGTGCGCCCTGGACCGGGTCGCACGACCGCCGCGACGGTGATAGGTCGAGCGAGGCGCACGTGGACACCCGCGATAGTTCGCGGTATGACCCGTTTGCTCGCAGAGGACGCAGCTCGGAGGCTCGACGGATTCGGGAGTGCGGGGGCACTCCTTAGTGGAATGATCCCCGAGACACTTGACACACCTGGGACGCAGGTGGCAGTGTCGGGCGGAATGACCGTACACCTGGCAGTTGTGACACTGCGAGGGTACCTGGGACTTGCGAGGAAGCTCGACGTAGACAGGGGACAGGCCGCAAACTGAGTTGAGGCTGAAAATAGCCTTGCCTTCCAAGGAGCGGTCCAGAGTGACCAACACCAGGTTGAAGGGGGACTTCGTGCGGGGGTGGCGCATGCGCTGCACGCTCCGGACTGGGAAGTCCTGACCGTTCAGGCAATCGCAGATGTCGTATTCGGTGAGTTCAGAGGGAACTCCCCGAATGACGACACGGAGGCGGCGCTCTTCCTCGAGCGCGTGGGTGAAGAAAGGGAGCTGACGCTCCCTGAAGTATCTGGTGAGCTTGCGATGCTCATCGGGGGTCGAAACACGAATAGAGATGCCGGCAACAGTGTTGACGGCAGACTTGTAGACGATTTCCTTCGACTTAAGGTCTTCAGAAATCTCTACCCATCGAGCTTTGTCACGGAAGGTGACGGGAGGCGGTAGGCGTGGCTTCTTAGCCGCGACCGCGGGTTCCGCAGCCGAGGCTTGAGCCGAATTCGCGGCAGAGGGCGTGGGAGAGGCTCGGGGCACCCGAGCGCCACCTATATTGGGCTGCTTTGGGGTCGGACGTCCCGCAGCAGAGTCACTATCGGTCTGAATCGCGGCGCGTGGGCGTTTACCGCGGCGCGTGACGGTTGTGAAACCGTCGTCATCGTCGGGCGTGGTCGCGGGCGCAGGCACGGTCGCGGCCGTGGTTACCGTCGCGGGCGCGGTCGCGGGGACTGTATCGTAGTCCATATCCGAGTCGTCATCGGAATCGAATTCCGAGAGCCTCGTGAACGGGTCGTCCGGGAGATTCGCGAAAGGGTTCGCGGAGAAACAACGCGGTATCTTACCGGGAGGGTTGCGCGCATAGACTTTCCGGAGTCTGTTGTATTCCGTGACGAGATTCGGGTCTTCCTTTTCGACGAACATGTGGAAGCGCAACAGTTCTTCGAGGTGGACGGTATCATCAACGGCCGGAAGGGCCGGATGGGCACGCGGGGTCGCGGGGGTAGACATGACTAACCTCCCTGCCTGAGGGGCAGGGGGGTGCGCCTAATTCAAATCTAACGGACAATCCGTGTCCGGGCCAAAGGGAAAACGCGACGCGACGCGAACGCGAATCTTCTCTTCAAAACTGCACACGGCGCGGCGCGAAGAACGACGCTCTGCACGGCACACGACGCGCTGCACGACTCTCGAAGCGCAGCACGAGGCACGACGCGTAGCACGGCGACTCGACGCACTGCAAACAGTGTGCACGGCTTCGCACCGAAAAGTGCGGTTTAAATGGTGCACTAATGGAGGCGCACCGTCGCTCTGAAAAGAGCGTACGATCGACAGTAGCCGCTCGAACACACTAAACTTCCGGACACACACGAAAATATCCGACAACTGCGCGCGAGTTGCCGAACTAACGGACCGTCAGAGCTGCGAGCGGGCGCGTGCGCACTCGGCCGCTGCTCAAACGAGACTCCTCTAAAACTAAAAACAATTTAAAAACTTACGCGGTGTCGATATCTGATGGTATTTAAGACAATTATATGTGTTACGTTGAGTTAGTTACCGCTATATTATTTTTACCATTACCGGGTAACTCTCGATAATACTCTGAACAATCAGTTCACCATTTTCGGAGCTTACCTCGAACAAATAACAGACACATCTATTTTATCTATATTTCTATTAAATGTATTATCAGAAAGGTAACTGTCCTAAGCGAAAAGGTAAAGAGGCGTTCCCACAACGAATACATACAAATGAGAACGTTGCATACATAATCCATTTAAGGACAACGAACTCTGAGGTACATATATAAGTTTATACAACGTATGCTGTATGTATGACCTATATTTGTTATTAAATTTTTAACACTTCAGGTCAGCTGAAAGAACACTCCTGAGTGGTTTAACATCGCGTTATTAATAAATTAAAAGTATAATAAATTGTTTTTAGCATAGTTTGATTTTTTATGTACATAAAAACCAATACCAATGAAAATTTTGAAATGAGTGTACAATTTACTAATAGAACTAGTAAAACTATCAAGGGATAATTCTAGCTGTATTTTCTACTAGCTACCTGTTCTGGTTTCACAGGGGTGCACTAATGAAAAAAGTGAAGATATTTTGAAGATCTCCCCAGTAGGCAGTAGCCTTCTTCTGTCTCCCTCTATCACTGTTTAATATGGATATTTAAACCCCTTGGCTGATTTTTTACGACCCAGATCTCAAAATGGTGAATTATGTTTTTAATTTCAGGACATCGTATATTGTCAATTTCATGGTTTAGTAAAAGACAATCGTTCAAATGAAAAAATAATTTAACAATACATCATTTGTTTTTTTTTGTTAGTTTTGTATTAAATAAGATATTTTTAAGCTCATGCTGCCAACAGTCTATTG
The DNA here is from genome assembly GCA_035772565.1 of Antheraea assamensis. NCBI lineage: Eukaryota > Metazoa > Arthropoda > Insecta > Lepidoptera > Saturniidae > Antheraea > Antheraea assamensis. The sequence continues at coordinate 930,338 of JAQQSE010000141.1, forward strand.
ACCTGTGCCTCATGAGGTCTACATTAGTTTGTGTGGAGTTTAAACCTTTATGGTTTTGGACAGACCATGGGTTAACTCAAATTTTTCACAACTCTTTACGATTTTTCAAACATTTCCACACATATAAACTTTGTCCTGATGATTGCATATACAATTAAAAAAGAATTAGGTAAATAGGTCCAGCCGTTCTGAAGTGATGCGCTTAAATACATTTACCAATTGATTTTTAGGTACCTATATACAGACCTTGCGTTATTTGATCCTATATTGTGTAATATTGGTGGTGTTTTCCGTAACATCATTTAGTTATTGTGGAAATGTAGATTAGAAATACAAACGGAAAAATATGAATTCTGAGATGTCATAAAAATTGCCTGAAAGTTTCTAACAAGCCGGCCACTATTTTGAACTCACTCATCATCACTGAACTGAACAAGTCTTAAAATGGAACAGTTGCCTGTTGTTGTTATCAATAACGTAAAATTTTTGGTAACGTAAAAAAGTGATAAACTTCAATAGTGAGGATAGATTGTTAAAGTGCTAAGTACAATGTACTAAGCAGTAGCTTTTATCATTTTTCCATAGAACAAAGTTAATGGATAGAACAAATTTATGGATTGCATAATAATAACGTTATGATTCACAATATATAACAATACATATTTATAAAAATACGTTACTTTGGATCTTAACCAATATGCATTACATTTATTCGTTAAATAATTGTATGGTACAAAAGAAAAACAAAAATTAAATAAAAAGCAAACATTTTACATGCACTCTTTTTACACTATTATATAAATTTATTTTCATGGTCAATGCATCTACATGTTCACAGAAAGAAAGCGTTATAATTATTTTAACAAAATGTTTCTATATTTCCTACTTTTTCTCTTTGACATGCCGTTGCCCAACATAATATTTTTTTATAAATAAAGAGTCAAAACAAGAAAGTAAACAAATTAGTTTCTAAGAACCAACATAAGATCAAGCTACTTCAAAACCAGAAATAAGTATTTGACGTTTAAATTATGGTTTCTATGTCAATTAGTAGGCACAAGAATCAACATAAAACAACCATCACCTATAGTTAAAAACACATAATAGAGAAACGGTTAAAACACGATAACACTACCTATTTCCTGTCAAATAAGTACCGGTAGGTATATGATGTTGTAACAAAAACTGTGTTATCATATTTCACTTGTTTCTATTAATTGGCAGAAATATTGATTAATGAAGTATTTTCATATTTGGTATTTGGTTTGAGTATATAGTTCGAAGATAATTCAATTTTAGTATAAAATAATTCGTACACCCTTATTACTTTAATTATCATGTATATATACCAAATTCGTTAGCTGTAATTAAAAGATAATAAACAAAAAGAAGATAGTGATGTTAATTTCCTCTCCACCTCTGTAGGGACCTGGCATTATGATAAACAAGAAAGACAAAAACAATATTTGACAAGTGGGGTTAGTGTTAGAATTGTACTTCAAAGATTGTAAAAAGATAAATTACAACAAAAATGTATTTAATATTTCATATTAGTGGATCTTTCTACTATAGTTAAATCAAAGTCAAAAAATTATTTTTCCTTTTTCGTTATAAATTAAGAACATTCTAACGAAAAGTACATGAACGACTCGTGAAAGTACGACATTTCATCGATACTTTCAATCAAACGGGACCAGGCTAAGTAGGTATGCTTATACATTGAAGAAAAAGACCCACCTACACAATAATCATAAATAAGATATGAATAATTTATTAATTTATTCTATGACCTATATTAATCGTTGATACAAGTTCACAACAGGTTATTTTAAATAAAAATCCCTACCATAAACAATTGCTAAAAATTCCAATACGAAGATGGACTTTCTCTAGCTACCTACTAATCTATAAGCAGATATAACATAATAAAAACCACTTACAGCTATAGAAAGTAAATCCAATAGTCAGGTACAAATGTAAGTTAACAACTTACAGTTATAATATACACTTTACTCACATATAAACACTATTACCGTTGAAAACGAAATTAAAATTTTAATGTCACACACAACTAACGAACGTTAATTTGAAATGGGACGCGGATTTAAATTGACAGTTGAGAATCCAAGATGGCAGCGCGCGTGCACACTGGGCCGCAACTCGGATCGGTCTACGAGACGCGCGAGACGCGACGCTCTCTATACACTAAACACTCGAAACACCACAATACGCGTCGACGGCACTATGATAATGAATCGTTTTTTTATCACACTGCTTTAATGGTGGCCATACTACATCACTGTATTGTTCAAAATGCGATATAATACATACATGTATATTACCACAACAAAATAAAATGTACCTCTTTTCAGGTACATTGCGCGAACAGAGGGTTGTGAGATTTACCATAGACAAAATCGCATTGGAAAAGGAATGTGGAAAGACAACATTTATATTATATTTATGTCAATAAATAAAATAAAATATTAAATGTTGACGTTCCTACATTGTAAAAAAAAACGTAGTACAAGCGGTGACAACGCAGATTAATGATTTTAATTGATTTAATCTCCCCGTAGTGATATCCACTTTAAGGGCAGATTATTTAGATAACTTATTGATAAAAAACCTTCGAAGTGAAATTCAGCATGAGGATGATGCTAAATCAATCAATATTGAAGACATATTTTTTTATTATAGCGAACATATCATGTCATTAAATTTTAACTTTTATCGTGCCCATATAAAAACATTTACCTCAAATAGTCGAACGAAGAAACATTAATAAACGTGTTATTATTTTGTAATATCTTGTTGGTTCTAGGTTTTATATAATTTTCAGGTCGAATATACAATAATACTCGCTTCGTTTACTCAATAATTTTAGGTATCACGCACTCAATGATTACAAAGAAGCCACATTAACACTCAATAAACACGCGAGCATTTTAATTTTTATATTTGCATTAGCTTCCTTCACAATAACATTTAAGTTATAGACGAAAACACAAATATACATAAATGTTATCTCCTCTTCCATATGTGCTTAACTATGCCATATCTTACAGTTCTCTGTGCTATACTGTGCTTAAAACGAAATATAAAGTTTTTTCTTCACATATAATATTCCATTTTAACTTATCGGTTTAAATGTTAAAGATATTACCTGATTTTATACGTTACTATAAATCATTAACTTTATTACACCCTTGTATAGATCATTTCTCCAATTACCGGCTCATGGCTAAATAACAGCTACACGATACTGTAAGGTAAAAAAAAATATCATCGAAGCGCAATAATGTTGTTTTATTAACGCGAAGTACGCGTATCTAAATTGTGAATCGAGATGTAAAATTTTACTTACGGACAAGACACGCTGACAATGTATGCGAATACCGGGAATCGACAAATTTATAAGTCCCGAATACATGATGGCATTAAGTACACGTAGGGGGTCATGATCACCAAAAAGCTCGATGTTCTGAACAGAATGAAGCATTACTTCACCCTTAGGCAAAAACTGTTGTAGTACAAAACCCAAGTCCGATCCCATATGGAATGCTGCTGTCATGTCTTGACGGGAAGATCAATGGGAACAAAATCAAACTACGAAAGTCATTGACGATCCAGGACTCATAAACAGTATCGAACCATTACGACTAAGGAGAAACTTCACCTCCTTGTGTGTATTCTACCATTTATTTAATGGGTTATTTCACCATCGCATTGCTCGTCGTTGGAAGAGATCTTTATCTGCACACCTCAGAACAACAATGTTAACAGACGGACCGGTTTCAAAGAAATTTGCTCTGGCTTACACTCCAATTATGAAGAGAGCTCAACTGTTGAGCTTTTACCAAGAAATTATAGTATGGAGATATTTTAGGGCGAGTGAACAGGTTATTAAAGAGCCAGCAAGGTGCATGTGATGTCTCGATGTTGCAAGTGTCCAGTGGCTACCATGATCGCATGCAACAGACTTGTTTGCCGCTGTCTTGGTATAAAAAAAAAGAAAAATATTTCGAAGACTGCATATTGTGTGATGCCGGGAAAATTGACGGAAATATTTAACTCTCTACCTTTATGGCGCAATTGAGGCGAACACTATTTTCGAGTGAGCTACTTTATAGTTACCACTGGTTCGAAAAACAACCCAGTCATCGAGAAGAACCGGCAAGAAACTCGATCTGGTGTATCTTTTCACTAAACATAATATAACTCATATTTTTAAGAAAATGTTTATAGTCATAAACACAGATCATTACATTGGGTTTTGGTGGATGCACAGAGAGGAGTGTCATTTTCATACGTCACAACCGTTCACATATTGATCCATCGTATAAAATAGCCTTTAGACATTAAAACCTGCTTGACATGATGCTCGAACTTAGTATCCCGTAAATCAGTAACATGCGTTGGATTTTTGTTATAAAACCTAACACTCTTAACTAAAAAACTGTTACCGGTCCTGGTGAGCCTAAAGCATGAAATTACCAATTTGTTATTGTTTCTTATATTTAGATTATGACGGTCCTTTACGAAATCTAACTTATCTAAATTTTTGCGAGCGTACATTAGATTTTTAAGAATATATTGGGAGGGCAGAGTTAGGATACTGCACTCCTGGAACTTAGTCTTTAATGATTCGCGAGGCCCCGTATAATAAAATAATAACGCACGTTGAAGACACTGAGGTTCGTCAGGAGTTCTTTTGAACCACCACTGATTCAAAGGTTGAAGTGATTTAAGAATCTCGAGGGACAAAAACCAATGGATACCACAGAAAAATTGTGACTTTTCAGATCGAATAGTCAACTTTGATTTTTATATGCCGTTTAGATGAATTGAGTGACAAATGAGTTTCAAATGGAAGACGAGGACGAGACGACACCATATAACCCTATTTAAAGTGAAATAGGGGCAAGAAGAACAGATGATTCTTGCTGTCTTTATAGTATACTAGCTATTGCTTTAATGTACATTTGATCTTGTTCCTTGGGAACAGTACAAATTTTTTTGGTTAAATATTGTCCTTTTATTGTATCCTTGACAACGTGTACGGAAAATTTCTTAATGATCGGTAAAATAGTTAAAGCGTCAAAGCGATACAAACAAACAAAACACATTTTCGCACTTATAACATAATAGAGTTAAGATTATTTTTAGTAATACTCGGTGAAAATATTACCAAGATATATTTAACAAATTAAGTTCGTGTAAATTTACTTACGCTATCAATTGCCTACTAACCTACTACATTATACAATATCTGTCGCTGATAGCTACGATCGTATTGTAAAATGTTTAAAGGAAATTGACGGTTACCTAATTAATATTTGTCCCTTATCCTAATAGCTTTTGAGACTTAACGGTCTGTAACAAAAATCGTTTAAAATTCGTTTAGATTTTTTATACCGAAACGTAGAAATGGATCAATTTAAATTATCAATACAGTAAAAGAGAAAACCTGACTGTAATTGCTACTACACAAAAGTCACAATTAAGTATTATAATAGACTATTTACCTAACACCATTTGGTATACATGTGTTAAAATCTATTTTACCATTTATACAATCGAGTCCGCCAAAGAAATAAACATAAATGAGATACTTACATAAACCCACTCAACATTATAAAATGAATATTATTAAAAAAAACGTCACATCGTTTTATTTATTGTAAGTTGATTCCCGCTCGCTTATATTAATACCCAATATTAAAAAAAATACAAAAGGGTTAATCGCACCCAAATAATAAATAGTCTAGAAAAATTTCGCATCGAATGGTCCGTATTTTCACTTTCAGTAGTTTTGATGCGATTGATTTTCAAAGGAACTGTATCTGCGTTATATATATTTATAGTAGATAGATAAATAGAAGAAGATCTAGAATGTCATTTCTTTTCCGTAAGTTCTTAAAATATACACAGTTTCTCCACATTATTTTATTAGTAGTGTTAATTAATAAATAAACTAAAAACAAAATCCAGCAAAAGTTCGAACAGAAAATCAAAGCGATACTGGCTCACTCTTAGCGGGTTCGGCCACCACATTGGTCAACGTAAGTTCGTACAAAGAAACTGAGACTGGTAAAGAAAATAGTCTTCATTAAACCATAACATGGTAGTAGTAAGGAGTTTCATAATTTCCACTTGACTAGTTATAACCCCTAACTAGAAAATCAATCCCCACACACCTCTAGGTGTGTACCGACTGATGCGCTTGAGAGTCAGTCTCTTTACGCCTTTATTTTTCTTTTTCATGTGTAAAATCCATTTATAGATCTACCAGATCCAGGATAAACGGACAGACCTAGGAAGAGTGTGCAAGTCTCGCCAAGGACGAGCCTTGAAACAATACTCTCTAAATACCACAACGATGCTCCTATGAGAATCCTTGCTTTTGACAACCGGAAAATGCTCACGCATGACTTCCACTCTTTGATGGGTGTAACTCTGTAAATCTTCTTGAGCTTCTTCTGTGGTCTGAAGCCAGGTCGCCTCTAACGAACCCTGACAACACGGGCGCACGGAACAACACACAGCGCTCCTCATCAAAAGTCTATGCAAAAATGCGTCGGCAATTAAGTTTCGATTAAGTGACGATATGTTCAAAATACCGTGTTGATCGACCTCAGTTTCAATCATGCATTGAGCCTAACCGTTCGTTAAAAAAAAGATCGTTTTGAAAGTCAAAGCTTTGTAATACCTGCCCGTGATAACCACACAGAAGTTTAAAAGGCAAAGCCAGCAACTTCCCATGAAAACCTGTCCTCGTCTACCGTTGACATGTTAATATTTTAGCCACATCATCACATAAGATCCAGATGAAATTGTAGTCAAACTACAATTTTAAGTGTAGAGAAAGTCAAGACAGCATAATGACTGCCGATAGAAGTGAAAATCAATCGAACAATGGAATAACAGTACTCTTTTTTTTAATTTTTAAATATATTACAGTCTGAATTATTCAAATTTCATCATTTGAAAATTAAAATTATTAACATTAGTCTGGTTTTCTCATCTATTGGTGGCATTCTGAGCAATAATTAAATACATTGTTATGCACTTTATTCATTAATGAAACATGATGGGCTGCACATACTATATAGAAAATATAAATATTACATGTACACAAGCCGCTATACTATGCGTCGCTAGTCTAGCGCGAGCGCAATACGTCAAGAGTACGTCGAGGTCAACAGTAACGCGTAACGAGCATGTCGAAGTCATCGGTGACGCGAACGCGAAAGTTTTTCCCCTATCAAAAAATTGCTCAAGGCGGCTATAAAAGATTTCACTTGTAATCGTTTCACAAAAATCATTTTAAAAACTGTAATGACAACTGCAACGAGATGAAATAACCAAGAGGCTCTTGAAATACTAAGACGATGCGATAGCGAAGTCGAGATAAGATTTACGCCAATACGTAAAGTAACGGTGTGTGAGAGTTTCGCTAATGAGTTAAAACGGGGTCAAGTTTAAAACAACGTGTAAATCGTGACACTATGATGATAACATTCAAATATTTTAACGTTATAACACTTATGAACAACAAATGATTACGATCTCAAAGACTTTGAAAAATATTCTCAATGTTCTATTTCGAAATTTGTATTTTCAACTAAAATAATTTCTGAATCACAAAACTATAGACATTAGATGTGCAGTAAGGTCAGTAGACATTTCTTCATAAGTATCATTATTTTTTGTTTCTTTATTACCATACTTAAATGGATATATTTTGTCTAAATACATTTACTAGCTGATGCCCGGCCGCCCGCTTCGTTCGGCATTTAAAAAAAACGTAAAGGGGCAATCAACAAAAAAAAATAGCCTAGAATCTTGTACGACAAATCCCGCATCGAATGGTTCAATACGTTGAGTAGTTTTGACGTGATTCAACTTCAAAAAACTATTTTTTCATCTTATATTAATAAAATGATAGAAGTCTATCGTTGTGCGTGCATCACTACAACTCGATCAGATTTGTTTCTTTTCTTTTAGAGACTTGGTTCTTATCAAAGAAGGATTTATCTCGATCGCTTCGTTTAATATAAAGTTATTGAACCTTTAAGGATATACGATTTTTATAATCACTACGCATTCAGCGATGTATGTTTTCTTGTCGTGGAGACTGGGGCAAGTCGTGTGCTGCTTATGTTTTTTCCTCTGTCTATAAAATAATTATTAATATAATAAAAAATTGCGAGTGTCAGCTAGTATATGCATATAAAAATGGATAATTATATATCTGATATCGATAAACTAACACAATTTGACCGATTCCCATGAAAATTGACATATCAGAGCGGGTTCTTAGTTGTCCGCCATCCATTTTATTAAAACTGACCAATAGATAGAGTAATTCACGGGGAAGGTTTAGGTATATAATTTGTCAAGTTTTTTTTGTAAATTGTTTGAAATATAATGATAATTGTTGAAAGAATCGGAAAAAGTCAAGCTGCCTGGGAGCTTTCGTCGAAAACGCTGCCTAATAATCCCTTTGAGATATAACAAAACAATGCATACTGAGATATTTCTGTTTTATATATCTACAAAAATGTCTACGATGGCATATAGCTATCTTTTAAGGATAGCTTACTATACCCATTTATCTTCTAAAGATCACATATAATGAGGTAATTGAAAGGCTATGAAGACGGATACAGTATTAATCCTTATCAAATAAAATACATTAGTTACCTTAAGTATTTCATGCACATAAGTATATATATATATATATATTTTTGTTATTATCAGGGCAGGACAACGTCCGCCGGGCCTGCTAGTATTAAAATAAATAAACATACGAATATATTTAGGCCATATCCATTTTGTTACAATTTAAATATTTAACATGACAAACTACCTGCTTTTCGGATCTTTGAACGTTATAGTACGCAATTTATAGTACGACTATGTAAAGAAATGAAATGACAACCAAATAAGTTTAATACCATAAGTTATATCACTCACAATTTATTTTCGGTTCCGCTCTCTTCATTTTTATCAATGGAATCTTGCGTTCACACCGTTTTGGCACATTTCTTACGTAATTTATCGCCATTATCTACATCTATCAGATACTTCAGTCAACTTCGTACCTTGCTACCAATTCTACATACATTCGTTAATTTATTCTTTTCCTTATTATTTTTTTTATTCATGCCACAGTGGTGATAAACAAGCTCGCGGACCGCCTGATAGTAAAACGGCCACCTCGGTCTATGGACGCTTGCAACGCCGGTGATATCAGATGCACGTTGTCGACTCTTTATTTGCTCTTAAAATGATGCTGGAGCATGTAATGTCCATTTTCAATGATGAAAGAAAATTCAAAAGACATTCGAGAGTCATTCGACTCTACAAATAGAACGATTTTCACGTAAACGAAGTCAATGCGACTCCCATAGTTCGTCAGAGGGGTTTAACATCCACCCCTCCCTCCGAGAGGTCTACCATTTTGACCCCTCAAACCGCAGTCGGAGCCCCTTAGGAGGGGCCTACATCTATCGGGGAGCTGACCTGAGTGCCTGTAAGGCAATCCCTGCTCCCTCGACCAAAAGGTGTGAGTAAGCACTTATTTTTTTAATCAAATAAAGGTACTATATACCTAGTACATATGATACACGTAATACATGTTTTTAATTTATAGTCAAAATTATCTAACAAACAAGTAGTCCATTTGAAAAAATAAAATAGTTTAGTAACCACTTACTACAATATCAATACGTTTAAAAACATTCGTGTCGGTAACGACAGCACTTACATTTCAAATGAAACTTCATTAATAGCCAGCCAAGGGGCATGACCATCGGAAATCATGGGCATTCTTCGAGATCCTACGTCCGTAACACGAGAACCCAACCCTGTGGCAGTTTCACACGCTTCCAGAATTTACAAACTACGGGTGTAATACAATACTTAAGTGGGTAAACATATATTATTTTCTTCTTCCTCACATGCTATTAGTATACACTTCGAATTTCAAATATTCAACAAACTTAATTGTGGCATTTTGCACTGTTTATCAAGTAGAATTATTGTTAAAAAAATGTAAAAATAGTTTCAAAAATATCGATACTTTTGCTGTCAATTCAGTTGAGTATTTATTACTTTTAAAAACGTATTGAACCATTCTTTTTTGGAGTTCAGAAACACCATACTTATAACTATGGTATAGTCTATGTCAACCACACAAATATTACATCTGACGTTATACATAAATATTCATAAATTGTTTAGGCGACAGAATATGCTAAGGACCTAGACATACAGTACGTACGTCTATTAAACTCACATGCATTGAAAAAATTATATTTACGCCAAAAAAAAATTATAAATTTCGTACTGAAGCTAATTACTATTATTAAGTCCTAGTCTTTTTTGCATTATCTCCTTAAAATGTATTTATTTTACTAACCTGATCATGTAGTTGCGCGGCTGCCGCTTTCGCCGCCTCCCTTTTAAGATGTATGATAATCCGCTCTTTCGATTTAATTTCCTCCAGCTGTAAAAAAATTGAAGCGCCTGATTTAAATTTCCTAAGTTTGCTATGTCTACGTCTGTGTGTTTCGTTAAGCGACTTTTGCTATAATAAAATATCAGGCACTGTATTCATTTATTTTCATTTATTCATTATAATTATTGATTCATACTCAAATATGAATAACAGTCATGAATATATTTTCATAAAGTTCACATTGTTGTTAACCATTATAACCAACATTAATTTAAAAAAGGTACTTTGTTATACGTTTTATATAGCATTTGTATCCTTTGGCTACCATTATGTACCGTCTTAAAATAATATAATTATGAGTGTAGTCCGGTGGATCTGTAGAGGGGCCTTACGAAGACAACAGTGTAGGTCAGTTCGAAAAAAATAAATAATTATGAGTGTTAACAAACATGAATCCCTGATACAAGTTTACAATAATTATTGAGAACAAAATAACGTCAAAAGTGACGTCACCGTGGCTAATCATAAGCAGAGCACAATTTAAGAACAAGTGCAGCCACAGAAAGATCATTATTATTAATACGCCTCTATTGCTTTGTATTGACACACTAATATCAAAATAGTACAAATTAAAAAAGAATGACTGCTACGAATTTATCACCATGGACATGGTTTATTTAGGTACCACCGCGTCTCATTACTGGATATACATCAGATAATACCGGACCGCGACATGCCTAAGCGTGTATAAATATAAATTACCAGTTTATGGCATTGCGAGCGGGCGTCCCTCCGCGCGGCTTGTTCGAGCGCCGCGTGCTTTGCGACTTGCGCTCGTAGCTCAGCCGCGCGAGCGCACTCCGCCGCTTGGGCGACCTGTAAAAAAGGCAAGTTTTAACACAACAAAATTAATTCGATTCAGCTGATAATGATTCTTATGATCAAATGATTTTTAGAACTGCAAGTTAATGTAACTAATTTTAAAAACGAAGAACGCAGGCTGAGACTATTTTTAAAAATTAATAATGGCGCATAACCAAAATTCAAATCGGCGAAACTAAGATGCCGAGGTATATGTGCAGCGTAACCAAGCGCGATAAAATCTATAATGTTTACAGGCCTCGGAATAAGCGACAACGCCGAAATTCATGAAATTAGGCACATGTAAAAGAGGTACCAACTTACATAGAGAGTTTGGCGCTACAACTTTTCATTCCAATTAAACTCGAGGCAGGCGAAAAGTAAAGTATAGTGCTCCAAGATACAAGAGAGATCGAAGTTTCCAAATACGATACATGGCAGTGGGAAGTAGAAAAGAAAAATACAGAAGCTACTACGATGTAGTAGCTTAGCTTGAAAGGGAGATAATCTGTAAGACCATTGTAACGTATTCAAGAATTAAACATCTTCTTTTGAGGAGGAGACTCAAAACTTAAAACGCTGTAACTAACGCCACTACCTTGAGCTACTTCACTGAAAAACAAATAAACAGTTACAGTCCTCCGGATATTGGTCTCCTTGGTGGATTCAATAGAACATCACAATTACGGTTACAATGTTTAAACTATAAGACTAAATATAATTTCAAAACATCATCACATCACTAAGCCATTAATGTAACGAAGCTACTATTATGCACCTGACATTGACGAATAGAATGACACATAATTAAGCGACAATTTCTCTCTTCAAACAAGTAATTGACATGTTCCTATTAAGTACACAATAAAAACATACGATGACATACCACTAATAATTTCCAACTTCTACCTTTACATGCTGACATTACTTTAAGCTTCGCAGTTCGCGTATTGGCGGCGGGCATGCGAACACGCGAGGTTTCGACATAATTTCAAAATGTTAAAATATTTTCTTTTTATACTGTTCTTCAATAATTCTGTCTGTTTTGATTCATCCAGTGAACTGCATATATCGATTTTCAAATTCCAGGAAGAAAGGTACAGAAAAGCAAATTTCGCATACGAAGTGGTCAACAAAATTTACAATTCTTTCCAACAGTGGTACTTCACTACCACCTATTGCAATTTCACCTATTTCGAAAATGCAATCCTCAAATATTTAGAAACCTACAATTACGGTTACCCAATTATACTTCTTAACAGTTGTCCAAATAATGTTACAACTAAAGTAAAACCAAGATTTAACATACACGGACAAACCACTTACTTAGTGACATCAGCAACATTGAGTATAGATGAAACTGACTATATTGTGAACGCATTACAAATGACTGGTGTATTCCAACCTAGAAGCACTGTAATCTTCGTAATCACTTTACCGGTAGAGCTGAACAATTATTTATTTCACACAATGAAGACTCATTTCAAGCTACTCTGGAGCAGAATGGTGACAAACTCTGTTCTGATTTTATGGTCTAGTAGATTACGGATATACAATTACAATCCTTATCTAGACGTATTAAAGGATATAACACATATCAAAAATGTCGATCATTTTTTAACAAAACAATATGATGATCTCTACGGCCACGAGCTGCGTCTTAGTGTTTTTAGAAAAGTTTATGTCTCAGATGAAACTGGGCCAATAGTTTGTAGTTCAAGACTAGCGAAAACTGTAATGACATATTTAAATGCAACATGTAAACCCATCGTGCCGAGAGATGGAAGTACTGTTGGTGATTTATTAGTGAATGGGACAGCGACTGGTGCAACAGCAGACTTGATGGACGGTTATACAGATTTGGAACTAAGTTCACGAATATTAAAAACTTCATACTATGGTTACATAGAAACAACATATCCTCTAACACAAGATAGATTGTGTTTTATAATCAAGAACTCAAAGAGGCAATCGGCATTTACAACAACTTTAAATTTAATATCTAGTTACATTCTCTTCGCATTTATTTTAAACTTTATATTATTAATAGTAGTTGCAATATTATTGCGTAAATTTGAAAGCAAAGTAACCGGAATCGATGATAGACAATCAACTGGCTCTATTATGATGGATCTAATAAAATGTTTTCTGAAACAAACTATCGATATTAAACACATAGGACTTGGATTCAGGGTTGTGATTTTAGCTATTATCACATATTCTTTGATAGTTAACTGTGCTGTCGATGTAAGTATTTAACACATTTTTTATATTGTCTGTTTGTAGTAATTATTTACAAATTATAAATCAAAGCGTACAAATCGAATAAGATCTCAAGGTGCTCGAGAATCTTATAAATAATTATAAAATATAAACAATAAGCAAACAAAATAGCAGAGCAGTACGACATGTTCTAGCGCATGATGGCTCTTGAATACATAAGATATAGCGTACTTAAAAAACGAAATAGTAAATCGAAAAACGTATATCAATCAGGAGTGCTATTCAAATGCAGCCTGAAGTTGGCAACAGGCAACTAAGGATACAATAACTGCTCCTCCAACGCGATAAGTTGAATTAAGTGTATCTTATAGTGCTCCAGAGCCAGTCGAGTATGTCTTACCATTGAAACTTTAATACACACGATCAACTGTTTAACTTCATCAAGTATATTTAAAATTGTTTACTTACAGGGCATAATCACATCAGCAATAACATATCCACGGTATATGAAAAACTTGAACACCACGGACTTATTTATGAACACTAATTTAACTCTCGGCATTCACAACAGAGATTTTAAACTCATCAATGACAGTCTTGACAACAAATTGTATAATTTAATCAAAGATCGCATCGCAATATTCAATGATCAGAAAATTAAAAGTGTTATAGCTGAACGACAGTATCAATACGCCACATTGTTAAGGAAGTCTGACGCAGATTATATTGTTAGTAGACCAAAGAACCTTGAGATAATGAGGCCAATATTTTATGTCATTCCCGACTGCCCCGTCCCTTGTTTTATAGTCTACGTTCTTCGCTATGGCAGTCCTTATCTAACGAAACTAAACTACATACTGCGCCAGTTATACCAAGCTGGAATTCTTCAACACTGGATGACAACAGAGGAATATTCTCAGTATAAAAACGTTTTCGTCAATGAAAATAAGCACCGAAAACCCTTAAACAGTCAAAATATGAAAGAAGTGTTTGTTGTTTTTTCGGTAGGAGTTCTAATAAGTACATTAATTTTTATTTTTGAAATATTCGTTTATAAAATTGTAAATTAAAATTACCTTTAATTTTTCTTGAAGACCCTTGTTTGCCGCTTTTAAAGACTGAACCTCAGTTGCTAATTTTTTTAATTCTATTAATTTATTAGTTCTTAATTGTACATCTTCTATTGATTTATCAGTTTTCGTTGCTATTCTGAGTTGTTTTTCTAAAAATTCTTCTCTCTTCTGGTGTTCAGTCTTTAAATTTCTTATTGTACTGTCTTGTCGGGCCTTTAGTGCTCGGACCTCGCTCCGCTCGACATCGAGCGACTTCTTTAAGGTCGCGTTCTCGTGCCTTAACCTCTCGACAACGCATTTCAACTTGTTGAGGAATGCTTCGTCGACAGTACGCTTATGCTCTTCGGCTGCCACGGCGGATATCTGACTGCTGGCGGTCGATGTGTCGGTGGACGCCATTATGATGGCGTCACCGGTTTCGCTAACTCAATTCGGTGATTTGTCTCGATCGTCCGCGGTCTTTCACCTCGTACTGAGTACGTACGGATCGCTGCACTATCGTTTATCGTTCGATCGTGTTTCTCCGTAGAAGGGTCGCCTTGCCAATTCTGAAATTTTAAAATATATTGTGTTAGAGACGGGATCGAAGCTAATCATAAAATGAAACCAATTGTTCAATTTCACTTGAAGTACTAATGAAGCCATACTGTAAATATGTAACAAGAAAGATACTAATGGTAATATAGTTGAATAACCATTAAAAAATAAAGTTGTCACTTAATTGTCCAATTTTTAATCAATATCGCTAATAATAAAAACATTACAGTTTGTTTTTCGTGACTGTATTGTGCCTAAGCTAGAGAACATTATGGCTTATAATATTATTGGGATTTTTATATAAAATCTATGCGCAGTACGAAACTCAAAGTCTCCCACTGAACAGACTATTCGCATCGTTAACGAGAAATGAAAGAAGGAAAACAAAAGAAAGGCCGTTGCGAAAATGATCTAAGGAATACGTTGCTACTTCATACACATACATATTATATTGATATCAATCACATGACAAACCAAAACGAATGAATTTTGAAGTGAAACTTCCTATGGGAGGGCTCTGAAATACTGTCCGGCAACCTTTTTGTGTGACTAAAAATGGTGGGCATATACACTATCGGGTAGAGTGTTGAAAACATCGCTTCTCATCCGATCACCAAAGTCAGTCAACGTCGGGTGCGGTCAATACTTGGCTGGATGACCTGGGAACACCGCGAGACGTTGGCTTTTTGTTGTATCTGTTTTAATTAAAATGTTTCCCTATAATATAATAAAAATTCACTTACGCTGTGTGTCTTTACGACACACTCTGTTTATTTTACTTTGTTTTATTTAGCTCTAATACTGTTGTTCTGTATCACGGCTCATTCTTACCGCATTTGCGTGTATTTTGGAAGTAGGTCATGCTTTACCATAGTAGTGTGGTTAAATGCTAAAGCTAAATAATTGTTAATCTGCGTAACAATCTTATTACGCACTATGTATAGTAAATCCTTATGTATACTCTATGAGAATGTACAGCTGCTTTCATAATTATGTACATAATATGTGTTTTAAAATGTTTTGTTTAATAATAACATTTGAATTCGTTTTATTTTTACCTACATAATGCCTACGTTTATTACTATTACCTAATCAGAAGCCTTCATACAAATTGAACTACTTCGATAAATTTCGTAATTAGTCAATTCCGACTTCGTTCAAATAGAAAAGGTTTTGGTAAACCATAGGAACTACACTTTTCATTTTGATTTACATTTAACTGTATTCTTTTAATTTCAATTTTATCTTCTATAGAATAGTGTTATAGTGTAAATTCTTCCTCGTGTTTATTAATTATTACATTAAAGTAATCTGAAAACTGCATTAAAATCGGCACAGTCTACATATCGACATTTAAGAAATAATTTTATGTGTCCCACATTAGTAAACATCATAGGATAAAAAAAAAAACAAAAATGGATTGATAGAAAAATACAGGAGCGCTGGTATTTCCATGACGAATACCTTAGAAGTATTGAGAATGTTATAGAATGATATAGCACATTTTTATGAGACATATAATCCTTGGCACTCTTTATGCCGCTCTAAATATAGGCCTAAGTTCGGGCTTGCGCATAATATAGCCAAACATGTAATATAAAACAAAGTTAAAATATTATTATGATAATCAAAAATTGGCATTTGGCTATCCTTACATTGTCTCTATGCTATACACATAATAAAACATGTAGTCATCCCTTAATTTGTTTACTGCACATCTAAAAATATATACAGAGCGGTCAAAATGTTAGGCGCGGGCTGTATATAAATATTTTATAATGCGTTCAGCTGGCAACACTTAACTATCATTAAATTGTTACCCTACCGAAGGACTGTAAACGTTGCAGATTGTACTTTGATATCTTTTTAATAATAAAATGCAGTTCATTATCTTATGTGGATATAAATTGATTAACTTTACAAGTCACAAGATTAAGTGAAATTGCATTTTTTATCTCGATCTTTTCTAGAATATTTCTATATTCAAAAAGTTATAAGACAAGAAATAATGGTTATTAAATAAGAATCGTCGCGTCACAACCATGTAATTTATGTTAAAAAGTTGTTATTTTGATGGGACGGAAATTATCAGAACTTTTGTTCGGGACATTCCTAGAATATAGTTATCGCTGACTGTACCACTACTACTATATAATCTGTGCTACTATATAATCTATGATGCCACATTGTTTGCAGAAGTGGTCGTTTCATGAGTTTCTCTGAACTTGTATAAAGAAATTTTGATTTTGACTGCATATAGAAATAACATCTGGGCAAATTATTTGTATAGCTTTCCTTAGGCTGGCGATGACGAAAATTTTTCTGGCACCTTATCCATTTCTAATGGGCATAGTATTTCATAACATAATATATATCAACAATACAAAAATTACAATGTACTCGTATAAATAGTCCAAGGTCGAATGGAATAAAAGAAAACTCAATATTCTTGATCAAAATATCTACTGTAGAATATATATAATAATAAGTCGATTAAAATGATTAGGGCTTGTTGAAATATCAGGTAAACAGAATTTTAGACATTTTTGAGCCGCTCCTGCCCAGGAAAAGTAAGCAAAGTTTTTACAAAATATTAGGTCACGTCATATGAAACTGGCGTTTTGTCGAACAGACCAATTTGATCCAATCCGATTAGGACTTCCAAATTCATATTTATTTCAAATATAGGCTTATATGTTTTTGTTTCGAATTCAGTGATCCATTTGTTTTAACACCATTTGATTTTTCTTTGACATCGTTCTTTTGTGAAAAACATAAACAAACATGTTCTGGCAGTCCTACTTAGGTAAAATAAGGCCAAGAAGATTATGATGACTTCGATTGATTAAATATATATTTTCATAATATTTTTTCGTTTTACTTTTACAAAATCTATTGCAAGTTTATTGAGGAATATTAAAAAAAAATAACAACAATCGCACTAATTAAAGTGTAATTGTTTTTTTCATAACATAATATGTAATGTAAGTATACATTTATTAAGTAACAGCTTAGTTGAGTGCAATAAAATATGTTGATAATTAAATATTTACTGTTTATTTGCATAAGAGTTGACGACTTGTAGTGTTTCGGACATAGGGTCGATTCACATGGGTTCAAAACAAACGTTACAACATATTAAGTATAAAAAAATACGCTAAAAAATAACCGACTCACAAGAAATTTTGAAAAGGAAAGATAAATATTACACATAATATACATAATATTATATCATGCCTAAGCCGCCACGTAAATTTCAATATGTTAATAGCGCTTTGAGCTACGAACAGATGAATCAAGTCGGCTTACTAATTTACATGTGTATTTTAAACATGTGAACATCGACTGACTCACATTACAATGGACGTCACGCGAATAATTCTGGCGCCTACAACACACAAACACATATTTTAAAATTTACATATAGGTAGTGTTAAAATATTTCTTGTTGGTTTTTAATATCTGTTACAAATTACGGACTTCTATACAGAAACTTACTAATTACTTTAGATAAAATACTTTAGAAAAATCTCCGATGCAAGGAAGTTGGGCAAAAACAGGGGTATTTGCGATGCCATATTGATTAATTAAATGAAAGTTAAATTAAAGTTCACAGACACGCATTACATTTATTTACTTTCCCCTTCAGCAAGTACTGAATTATCAAATTTCTAAAATACTTTATTCAGTTTAGGGCCTCAAAAGGCGCCTATGAACGTCAAAACTACCACCGGTTCGCATAACAACCCAGTCATCAAGAAGAACCGGTAGGAAACCCGATCTGATTTATCTTTTTATCGTACATAGTTTATAACAATGGACTATATTTACAATAATTTCAGCAGATGTACAGAAAGTACTGGAAATAGCACTCCAGACATCACCATCATTTGCCCTCGCTCCTAAATTTAATACTTAAATTGCATTTAACAAAAAAATCACATGATATTTAATTGTATGTCTTTGTTAGACTTTCAGATTATCAAATCTTATGGTCGAAAATCAGTTTCTCGCTTGCAATGCACTTCATGAAAAATTAGGTTAAAGAACTGGCGGTATATAAACTTTAGCGGCGATTACTATTAAATTTCATTCTATTTACCATACAAAAATACAAATAAATACAATTAACATTACAAAACAATTAGAATTATGAATACTAGTCGTCCAGTGATGGATACTCGACCAAGGGTGTAAACGTTTCCTTCACGTTTTACCTGTATTGAATATTGTACAAAAGTGTGACGAATAGAGACTTTAAATATAGACTTCGACTCGTCGATGGTATAAAGAAACTATTTCCAACATTATCTCTTGTTACTATACAAAAAAAAAGGAAGTCGGTTGAGAAACAAAAGACAAAAGGGTTCAAAATTGTTTATTACATATATAGATAATTTGAAAATAAATCCGATTGTAATACCTCTTTGTTCACTGACAGCGCACTTAAATATTATACAACTTATTCACACGGTTAAAACAAATATAACGACACTAATCAAATCTATAAATCCGTTTAAACTACAGGATTATGCCAAAAAAGTAGATATACATCATATTATATACATGACATACAATTGGTATACGTTACTATATTTTGTATCTATGTTTTTTCACCAAATATAATTTTTTACTTTTACTCAGATACTCGTATATCCGGCATCTTTATTTCGATCTACTTTCTGAACATGGACATATTTTACTATCAGTAAATTTTGTTGACAAATTCGTTTTCTTTTACGTTTTGATATATTACGTTTTCTAATTTATTTATTTTTTATGTATTCGTATTTTTTTACAATTTTCTTAGTAATACTTGAAGCCAAGATTAACAAAAGTTTGACTTCTTGAAACGTATTTCAATTGATATACGAGTTTTATACATTAACGTTTGGAACTACTAGTTTCTTGTTTACCTTTGTCTCACGGGCAAATGAATATACCGTAGTACTTACTCAAATCATTAAATTTATATAAGCTATTTAGGGCGTCTTCACGCGGTCACGAGAACGTTGGCTCCATAACTTTGGATTGACAAAATATTATTTAGGCCTTAAGACTTAACGCCGACATTATTGGTTGACCGAAATGTATCGATATTATCACGGTGGATCTTACCGCGACACGCCATCGGTGTTTACTTGTGTTAAATCATCAAGATATCATCCAACTCATGCCGAATGTCTCAACAAAGGAATATAAAATACGAAGAGTGAATTAAATATATTAAAAACAGCAGTTTATAAACACAAAATATGCATTTTAAAGAATTTTAAATACAATAAACAATTATATCGAAAAATGTATTAGAAATTCAAACTAAAAACATATATTTTGCACTTTGATTTTAAATTCATGATAATTCACATATCTGTTAATTTGTATAACGTACTCGTACGTCTTAAAATAAACAACCTTACGCGACTCTTCAAATTCCTATCCTTATTCTCGGGAATAGTGATCAGAGATGTCCAATAAAACTGCCATATTAATTATTGTTGGTTATGGAGTGCCCATAGTATACACTAAACACTTGATAAAACAAGTAAACCGCATACCTGGTCTTTCCTCTGAAAATATAACAGAAAACTTCATTTGAACTACTTTAATAGCAAACTCAGCGAATTCTTTAAAATATGTTAAAAGAACAATATTAAAATATATATATATTAAAACTTTTACACCCCGTCAACGTATGTCGAAACATTGTATTTGATAACGCAATATAAGTGGCGCCGTGGCTTAGTTGGTTAAAGCGCCTGTCTAGTAAACAGGAGATCGGGGGTTCGAATCCCCCCGGGGCCTACCTTGGTGTAAAGGTCAAGTTTTTTTACTATTCAAAAACGTATATATACATATATAAATATATATACACACAAAATATCATAGTAAATTAAGATTCATATTTGATTTATTTTTGACTTTTAATATATCGTGTTATATTCATCGTAGCTTATAGGTGATTTTCATATTTTCTCATAAAAAAATTTAAACCGGTACAATCTGACTTACAAGCTACTTATATTTTTGAATAGTAAAGATTAGACATCAGACAAAACTTTCTTTGGCGTTAAGATTTTGTCCTTGTTTTATTCGAGTATAAAGCGTATAAATTTAAAAACATTATATGGTAGAACAAAAGGTTGATAGCATCACTATTGCGTAAATTAGTCTATGGTTTACGCACAAATGTAGATAAAAAAATGGCCGCTTCAATGACCGGACAACAACAGCTGTCAAAATAAAAAAAAACGTTCGAATTTCAATTTTCAGATGTTGTTTTCAAACAGTACAGTTTCTGTGTTCGTGAAAAAGCATTTATAACTTATTTAAGAAAGACGTCACGTTATGACGTTGTTTCTATGCAGCCCAAGTGAATTAGATATTTTTCTTATGTCGTTAAGTAAGCAACAAGCTTGCAGTTCCCCTAATGTTATATGGTCACTGTAGCCTACAGACATGTATGTACCTATAACCGATCGCAATTATGAACGAGGTTTTTTTTTTATTACTAATTTATGTATATCGTGTCTTCTACAACTTGCCATGCGGGACCCAAGCTCTCTAACGTGAATAAAATGTGTCTAGGCCTTTTTTCCCAGTGTAGAAACCCAAAATAGCAGACTTGATCCGTCAAATTATCTTATTCAAAACATTAATAATGAAAACATATAGACAATTTCTTTATAATATTTTCTTTATTCCGTTTATATACTAAATCTATTATTATTTCATATTTTTGTTAACCTTCTTATCTATAACATTTTTGGGTTTATGAAATTTTGGTAAGATGCACCCGTGGCATCGGCTACTTTGCGATAGAAATAGGTGTGACGGTGGTGTTGTGGCAGTCGAATATCACACAGGCTCTCCTAATCCTAACTACACAATTTTTTTTTATACACTAAAATTACGATTCATCTGTAACACATGTGTTACAGATGACACGTTACACGTTTAGTTCGTTTTCAACAAGTCATCACTTTCTATCTATCTTGTCATATATATCTGTTTGGGTTCGAATGATTTTATGACAATCACTCATTGTCGAAATAACAATCGTGTATAAGTATATACTATGGTGTATCGTCTTGTCAATATATATGACTAGTAACCGCCCGCAACTTCGTTCATATTAAATTACAATATAGATTTAATAATAATAGGTAAAATGATGTAGTGCCATCTATCGGTGGTTTATATAGAAAATGATAGCTTAAAAAACTTCTTCAGTTACCAACTTCCCAGAATTTTTCTATTATATAACATTAACATGCGATATAAAATATTTTAAAATTAATATTACCACTTTTTTTCGAATGTAGGCATGAAATTAGACGGCACGTTAAACTAAGACGACAAGCAGATTACAAAGGCTCAAAATTTTACATGTCTACATTTTCCCAATACAAAAGGTTGCTATGAAATTTAGCGCAAAATTAATCTACCATTCAATTGTTCTTTTACTTCATTATCAGCCGATAATGTCAATAATAAAATAAAAATTTGGAAACGGACAGTCCGGAAACTCCAAAGGGTACGTTTAATACAGTACCAATCGTTGTATCTTATCGTTTTCCATGCTAATCGGAAAACGTTGGAAAAGTCGCGATAAAATCAAATCATTATGCATTAATAACTATTAGAATGTAAGGAATTTAATTATTTTTATTATCGGCAGTTATGTGTTTATTTTTAATTTTATCAAACTTTTTAATAAATAGTTATTATACACTACGTCATTCGTCATATAGTTGTTTATATTTTAAATTATATGTTATCATTTTGTTGTTTGCTCATTTGTATATTTAAGAACCTGAAGACTGAAGAAAATAGAATTGTAGCATCATTAGATGCGAGTTTTAAAATAAAATCTTTTGTTCACACTACAGTACTTACACTTCTACTTGATAGAGACAAAAACGATTGGTATAATGAAACATTATCCTAATTGGAAATGGGTCACAGCCTGGCACGCGACTGACGCGACACCGTGACATCGTTTAATAAATATTCACCAAACGATGCGTATGACACTGTAATGTTTCCCGTGTATTCAAACAACGTATCGATAGATATTTCAATTCCCAATTCCCATCATAAATCTGTTCTTTCGATGAAGATAAACTTCGTAAGGGAACCATACGTGGTCGTAGGGTGTTTTGTAGAGTTCTTCGAGGTTGTTGTCAAAGTTAGAATTCTGTTACGAAACATTTTTCTTATGTCACAACGCAATGTCCTTACACGTTACAGTTTATAACACACTGTACACTCTTTATTACCAAAAACTCTCAATAACTCACTAACTATCTAATTTGGTGGTTTTATTATAAAATCCATACATTCATACATAGCATAATGGCTATTCGTATTCTTTAATACGAATAAACACGTCTGTAAATATTTACAGTAAGTATTATAAGTAAATTATTATTTGGTCAGTTTACGAAAGGCTTCGGCTAAATCTTTGAAGTGCCGAAATTTCTAACAAAGACACCTAAGCTCGTAAACGGCCGCCTTGCTTTTGTTATTATTAACTGCCAAGAACACATGGACCATTACTCTTGAACTGCAGTGTCTCTAGAAAACTTTGGTCTTAGTTATTAAAAACAACAGACACCTTATCTTATCAATCGTAAACCAACTTTGAAATAGTTAACATAGCTAGTAAAAGAAAAACGATACAGTTGGTTTCATGCATGCAACAGAAAAGGTAGAAGATCATAGTTAGTAGGTGACCTAATTAGCACCTAAAACGTCATAGACGTTGACGTCATAGATCTGTAATGAGGAAACGACCGCGACTCAGAGGACGCCTGCAATTGCGATTGTCATTCTCTGGAATTGAACTCAGTGACCTCTCGTACAGATATTCATGTAGTAAATATTTTAAGGGAGTACTCAGTAGGGAACAAATTATACTAATATATAATGTTTATAAATTTTAAAAGTACTATTTGTTATATATGCATCTTATTCTTTTTTTCGTATTGGCAATGAATAATTGTATTGAAGATTTGTATTACTGTAATTATCAGATTGATGATTACTTTAATCGTATAATATAATTATAGTACCTTCTAATAATTTCAGTATTAAAAAAAAAATTGGGTACTTGTCAGTAGTTACCAGAGAAATAATTATATGAAATTTAAAAACTTTGGGTTACTTGTTATAATTTCTGAACTTCTTGTCTTGAGCATAATAACCAAACTATTACGCAAAATGCCAACAATATTACACAATATAGAGGCAAATAACGTTTGTCAATCTATATTATTGTATATAAAAATAAATGTTGGTACATCTGATATAAATTGAATAGGGTTTCACCGATCACCAGGCAGGTTGGCACACTTATATATTTTTTAATGAAGGAGGATTTTATGCTATTCATTTTTATTATAACTGGCTTCTAGATGGCGCTGGGTGAAATTTTTCAATATTAAAATTTATATTGTAATTTAAAGCTGACTAAAACTAACAAAAACCGCTTTATTTATAGATAACATTATGTAAACCAATAAGGAAGCTTATTTAAAATAGTTTCAAATACGTAACCATCAGAGTAAAACTGGCATTCGATTTTAATCGATTTCTTTAATATGTAACAATCGATAAGGTTTGTTGACACGTCGAGAAATACTACTCCTTTGAAAGAAAGAATGCGAAGAAACTACTAATAGATTTTACCGTGGTTTTAATGCTAATGTCGCTGCGAATACGTGGCATAGATGACATTAGTATTTTAGAACGCAAAAATGATAATTCCCCGACATGTTTCAACGTGTAAATTAAAGCGAATCCAATTGTAGTATTTGTCACTAACCAACATGAAATTTAGAACTGCCGTCCTGTTTTCATAAGTGTAGTGAAATTATTATTTTATCGGATCTCACACTTCTATGTACAAGTAATTAAAGTCCTAATCCTAAATAATGTTATAACTACGAATGTGAGTTTGATTATATTAACTACTCAAACAATACATATGAAATTTTACATAAACGTCAGCAATACAGAAAAAGACACAGGGTACCTTTCTTAATAAAAAGTACTATTCGTGAACCATATATCAAAATTAATTTTAACACGATCAAAAATATGAACGGCGTCCTTTAGTACCATAATTTAATAACTTTATAAAGTAACTTATCTACTTCATAAATAAACCTTAGTGTATAATTGGTGAACAGTTAGTAACACTGAGTACTAATAAAGAAGATACTAAAATAGGTTTAACTATAAAAAAGTTAATTAGCCCCCTATTTAGAACATTGATTTTAAATAGCGATCATTGACCTAAACCATGTATAATTACATAAAAGCTATACTCGGCTATTAACAAATAATACATAAGTTTGTTCCCATCGTATCCCTAAGCTAGAAGCTTAATAACTTATTGTATTCAGTTACTCGTGAGATGAAGGAAGTCGTAAAACGGTGGATGAGCACACGTCGCTTTGTCGAGGTGCGATGAAACGGAACGAATCTGAACGAAAAGTGAACTTTACTTTCTACATGAGAATAGCTATTAACCCTTTTGCGTTATGATTGATGAAGACTGTACTTTGCGGAAATCGATTATTAAGTACTTGAATGGACGCTACTTTGCACTTCCGTCTGGAATTGATTGACCGCTGCCACGTCTCACATAATCGATTACACGTATTTGGTTCCTCACGGAGTATCGTCAGATCGATATGGACTCTTTCGATTATACCGGGCGCGTTGTGATCGGGTTTATTTGGCATAGGCCGAACAATTCCAAATTAAGTGCAAAGTAGTCTCCATTCGTGTACAATTTTTTTTATTTTTGAACAAAATGGAAAATAAAGGTTCTTGTATACAATCATGTCAATATATTTTTGATATCATTTATATGTCCACGTACTTGACACATCACTACTATGCCTTTAGACACGACACTATACTTTTAGTATTATAAGAAGCATTAATTTCCTTAAAATATATAGATATCATATGTCAAAATCGTTACCAAAATAAATAATTAGGTAGGTAAGCAATTTGTTCATCTATTTAACGAAAAACTTCATCAAATAATATTTAAATATAGCAAAAACAAATCAAATAATTTTAACAATATTTTGGCACCTGTATAACAACTTTCCAGAGAGTATTGTGTGGTCTTAGAAGACATGTTTCTTTTTTTGATGTCTAACTCACTTCACTCGGGCACAATAATAACACTATATCACACAAAACACCATCACATAATATTCAGTCAACCCAAGCATACAAATAAAATAAAAATATGATAAACTAAGATCGCGTCAAAAACTCATAAGTATGTACGAGAGACAAATTATACTTCATGCCGAAACGAAGCTGACCAAAATGGTGAAAGTTTTCCCACCCCCTTCCGTTGCTAGGCAACTAATTTACGTTAACATAAACATATAAGTTTATTCACTCTATTCACAAACATATACATAAGCGATCAACGACCTCAATAGACACCGGACTTCACCTATCACCGCTATGATTGTGATCGCTTAGTTGATGCTCCTCTCAAACATAACGAATATACGTTACTGGGATGGGCACAATTTATTATTTAAATCGTTAAGATGTAAATACACTTTCAATGACAGTTTAATAATAAACAATAATAACTATTTAAAAAAAGCAGCTTTAATTATAACGAGTGTTAGACGAAGGGGAAGTGTATTAGCTCAAAGATGAAAAACTCAGATGCCATGTACTTTTTTCTGACAATAAACATGATTTACTTAATAAAAATATTTTAAATGAAAATTATTTAATTATCATAGATTTACAAAACAGATATCTTTTAAATTAAATTGCTTCGCCATAATTTTGGTGTCAGTACAGTGATACATTTTTACAAGTTGTTTAACTGGACTCTTTCCTCCCCTTTTGATTACAGAACTGCGAACCAAAAAGTTATGAAGCAAAACGGCAGTGTCTATCTCTAAATCAACATAAAATTTCGGAATGTCTTATCTTTGTCATATCGGGAGCAAAATGGTATCTTCGTCTGATCAGTATGGTTCCATCTTTCCATGAAATATGAGGTCTTATATACGATGTACAACGCCCTTATTCAGCAGACCAGCGTGACCACAACTACTTCCAATAAGATTTGTCTCTCGGTATATACTAATATTCTAGGAAACTCACTGTATTTCTTATTAAATACTAATTTAAATTTAATCTCTTTGTCCAGATTTTCCATTTTTTTATATACTTTATAGGTTAACGTTTAACCACAATCTCATCTGATGTTAATAGATGATGTGGTCTAAGATGGTAGTTACGCTAAACCTAGAGGAGACTGGCTCTCAAGTGCAGCTGCCGGAAGATACTAGCAGCTGCTTCGCGACAGATATTCAAATTGAGGGTGGTAGTTAGCCAGGCGGACTTAGAAAAAGCCCTATCACCATGCTATGGTTTCATCACTATGTTTTCCTTCACCGAAAGCTCCGACTCAGCTGCTACCTACCTACCTACGTCCTTCGACGCTGTGTCCGAACAACTACCAACTGAGTCATCATCGCTTCAAATATATATAAATCGCATATGGTGTAACGGCAGTTTAAATAAATATAAGCGATAAATTTTTCACAATTCATTTCCACGTGCCTATTCTAAATTATCAGTGTCAAGTATCAATATTAGCCATGTAAATGAGCTTACCTTATTCTCAAACACGGCTACCAATATTTACACTAAAACGTAAGTGCATATTTTAGAGATGACCAAAAGAAGTGCGCGCGTAAACACGCTGATATAATTTATTAGCAAGATAAATTTTGTATGGGTGCGTATTACTCATATGAAATACTTCGTACTATTTTTCATTTCGGTAAAAATTAGCTAATAGATGTTCAAAACCATATGATGTGTAGTTATTGTAACCTACAGTTTTACTGTTCATACGTTATATGGGTCGGTGTACATTGCCTATGGAGAAAATAGTTAATAAATATTGCGCGAAAAAAAAGGAATGTGTACTTATGTAAACGCGTTTGAAGTTATACTTCTTCGGCGTAACAAGATAAAAATCTTTGCAAATATTTTATCTTTCGCCTTATTTTACGTTTGTAGAAAAAACGACACTAACAATAGAAAAAAGGTATTTCCATATATATATATATATATATACGTATATACATACATACTTTTTTTGAATAAAATGTTGACTATAGCTACCTTAAGGGTGTCGGTTATTCGTAACGATGTGCCAGCGTATCGTAAAAATTTACTCTCATCATTTTTTCCTAACGCGCCAAAAGAAGTATAACTTCAATAAATAAATATTTGTATTCGCCCCACGCGACGGCCTTTTTATAACAATGTTTGTAAACATATTTTCAAGTATAAATTATTGCTACTTGCATGTATATACGGCCTTATTCATAAGAAAATTTATAAAACATATGTCCATTTTAGATTACCTCTGTTTGCACCAATTTAATTTGAAATTTTTCATCGGATCTCATATGTAACTATTTTGTACATTTTAATGGAAATATCAGTCAGGATATATTTTTAACGCGCGATTCATAAATAACATAAAACTATCACATGCGATAAATCGTGTACAATTGTTTACTTGTAGTACACCTTCCTAGTCTAAGGTGATGTAAATGCTTGAATTCGATCCGTAGAAATGGCCAAAAAAAGAAACCAAAGATATATAACATAATTTCTTTGTATATGTCTTTAATAAACATAGCAATATAAAATTATTAAATTTAAGGTATTACATAGACTAATATCGTTTTTTATAAACATTATATGTAACACGTTATATAATAGTTCAAGTAAACTCCCAAAATATGTTTAAAATTAATTCAGGACGTACGTCAAATGAGAAAAGCGGGCGATTCGTTGACCTTCGCAAGCGTCCTCAATTTTCATCAAAATATTTTGTGGCCGCGTGCCAAACCACTCACGGACAAAATTCACGTGTCAACGGATTACTAAAGGAGATCTTATATTACGTCAATAGTTATAATACAAGGCCAATAATAACCGGAACTGTCCCATTTTCTCTGTTAAATAAAATTTGACCATCACAAGAGCAAGAAAACTATAGTCTGATATTGCTTTGTTTTTAAATATTGTTTCTACACAAATAATTGTTTGCACTCAATATTATCGATATTATTAGTATTTTACAATAAGCTAAAAGAAACTGTAAAAGTAGTAAGCTAGAACGCAAATTATAATGGAATCAGATTTGTAAAAAATATACATCAAATCCTATCTTCGCCGAAATTTTTTACCGCTCTGAATACATTTTTTAAACAAATTTAGGTATCAATATTGAATTTAAATGGCAAGTTTAGATTCCTATAATAATATTTTAACTTTGTTTTATATTAAATTCCTGACTATATCATATGCAAGCCTGAACTTACCGCTATATTCAGAGCTGCCAAAAATATTGTACTTATTGTTTATAGAATCTAAAAATAATGATTTGGACAATTTTTCTCGCTGGAAGGTATTCCAGTATAGCGAGGTAGTCGCTACATTTAAAAAAAAAGAAATTCGTCTGGCGTTGATGAGGTGATCATAGGTAAGGTATCTCAGAGCTATAAATTTTGCGCAATTAGAATATAATCAAAATTTATGTTTATGAATCATTGTTAAGTTTATTTTTAAGTGAAGTTCATTTTTAAATGTTCAATATTTCCCTAAATCGATATCAATACATATTATGAAACAAAGTCGTCCGCCGCGACTCTCTGTCTGAATGTTTGGGATAAGCTCAACTTTGACACAGATAGAGTAATTCACGGGGAAGGTTAAGGTATATAATTTGTCAAGGTTTTTTTTGTAAATTGGTTACAATATAATGATAATTGTTGAAAGAATCGGAAATACTCAAGCCGCCTTAAGCGTTTCATGCACGTAAGTATATATTGTTTTATTATCAGGAAGGGGCAACGTCCGCCGGGACTGCTGTTTAACATAAATCTTTTTTATAGCTGTACAAATTTGTCACTCGATGTACGTAAAAGAAAATTATAAATATATGCTACCAATATTCTACCAACGAATCAAGTACTTAAATGTTAAGACTGATAAAACTTGTGATCTATTATTATACAATCCGTTCTAATGATATCAATTTGTGTGTGTAAAACGTATCCAGCACGAGAGTGAAATTTCTCGGAATCGCAAGAACTGATCTTTGTTTTAATCAAATTCACCGTTTGCATCTCGTTTCTTCTTAATATACGCTATTAAAACTTTCTAACATCACATGTAATATAAGACACGTCTAATAAACATTGTAATTTGAATACATAATTCTATATTACATACTATTATTACACAAAATAGAATATTATTATTAGATATGGAAGCGAAAACCGTGAATAAATGATGGGATAAAATGGCAACATGTACAAGGAACGTGGCAAGGCATGTCTATGGTGAAACTAAAGGAAGAGTAAAAATAAATAAGAACACTTGGTGGTGAGGTACAAAAGGCTTTGAAAGAAAAAAAAACTATATTTAAGGAATGAAGACGATTAAAAGAAATAAAAGAATAATGTATGCAGAATGTAGGAGACATACAAAGAGAGCAGTCGCTATTCCTAGAGCTAAAATACGAGATGATTTGTAGCAATCACCGGAGAGTTCACAAACACAAAAATAATTGTATCGATTAGCAAAAGAGAGAGAAAAGAATACACGAGATATTACACACGTTAAATGTATAAAAGACGATGGAGGAAAAATTTGGACGAATGATTTGATAATAAAACCGTATTTTAGCGAATTACAGGCAATCCCTTTGAAGTAATTGCGAAGAGCGGACGCTTTGTTAGATGTGTTTGAATAAATAAAAAGGTATATTATGTGCATAAAACCAATTTAATTCAAATAAATTTACACGTAATATACAGAATTGCGCTTAAATAGACGTCGAGTGTTTATTCGACTGTACAAAAGCCCAATAAATTCGTGCATGACGATATGTACTATAAATTAATAGGGAGAAATTATTATGGAACATAAAAATTTATATCTATTGAGAGAGGGCTTGGCTCATCGTTAAATATATCGATTAAATTTAATGTTGACATAGAAATAACTACCAAACAATGAGGTAAGAACGTATGAAAGCAAGGAGGGGTCGACTGTAGGGTTGCCAACATTTTATAGAATTATATTATCATACAACTAGCAGGCCCGGTGGACGTTGTCCTACCCTGATAATAAAAAATATATACTTATGTGCATGAAATGCTTAAGGTAACTATTGTATTTTATTTGATAAGGATTAATACTGTATCCGTCTAAATAGCTTTTCCTACCTTATTATATGTGACCATTTTTAGAAGATAGACGGGTGTAGTAAACTATCCTTAAAAGATAGGTATATGCCATCGTGGACATTTTTATAGATCTATAAAAGAGGAATATATCAATATGCATTGTTTTCAAATTCAATTTCAAACTCTGAGAATTCCACTGTTCTATATTTTCCCACATACAGTGGTACTACAAAAATATTTCTCAGGTTCAGGTTTCCTCAAGACAAAACGTCTTCTTTACCGTCTTTACCGTCCGCCGATAGTGTTTTACCAATTTATATTAGTAAAGGTTCGCGAATTCCGAAAAATTCGTTGGTACATGTCGGGGTTCCAACCTACGGACATCGGTTTGATATTCCACCTGTCAAACCACTAGACTACCACGATTCAATATTTATACATACTCTTTATTTATTTAATATCGTATAGTACACGGATTTGTAACGGAGTATGGTTGGCAACCCTAGTCTACATCCCAGCCCCGAGGGCACTATGACACGCGACCTATCTATTTATTTTACAACATTTTCTGGGTTTGGTCAATTTAATATTTGGCGTCTCACTTTTTGTACAAAATTAATTTTCGGAATGTCAACATTAGAAGACCGAATTGGACTGCGAATTACAAATATTCCTACCGCGACACATACAACGAAAAACCTAAGGCAGTGAAGAACTCAGCTGCCATATATCGCGTTATAAAAACGGCCATTATTTGTTTAGATTTCTTGTTTAATCACCATATATTCTCACATCATAATATTCTCTATAGACTTACTCGTAGGAAGGCTTTGATATAATATGTACACAGAGGTAACATTGTTCTTATTTTATTAAAGCTAACACAGCTTCCATTATATTACATTGAAGTATTAATTTTTTTTAAATATCCTTCAAACTCAAATCATTTATTTTCTCTTCTATCCCACTGTTGAGTGTTTGTATTATTCTATGTTTATAGATAGAAAAAAAAAGAACTAATAACTCACAAACGGAAAACATGTGAAATTGTTAAGCAGTTTGATATTTTAATTTCAATTTACCTTTATTTTATGATGGTAGAAACCTTACATTCATAATCTGTAGCATATATTTTCATATTCAATACAATATCATCCAAAGAGTTTAACGTGAAATTACGTTTGTATTCTAAATACTTCATTTGTGAGCAAGTCGATATACTTGAAAAAAATGTTCTAGAATCTTCTCGACTACAGTTAGGTACAAACTTAGTATAAACTATTATAGGTCATAAACCTACCAATATGTAAGTTACTATACATTTTCCATTCGATTTTGAGGAATTCACTGATGTACCCCCGAAAAGTACAAATTGCGAAACCAATGAAACTAAATTAATCCCCTTTCCAATAACAAAATAATTTTCCGTTATGGTTTATAATCAAAGTTCTGAGGTAACAAATATTAAAAAAAATACTTGGTCCATTCAAATAAGACGAAACGTAAATCAACGTAAAAAACGTTTATAATATATAGTTGACGCCAACACTTCAATAGACTAACATTGGAGGTCATAAGTGTTTTATTGTGCTTGAAGAAGAGTCGTCGACGCGTGGTAGCACTAACTGCGACAGACGCCTTTCTAAACCTCCAAGGATCGCCGCCCCCATACCGTTCCATATATTTTTATACTACAGTCATTCAATTTTCAATCATGTAAATCTACAGAGAAATACATTTTGATTTCAAACATACAAGTGACCGAGCACAAAAAAAGAATAATAACATTTAAATGCAAATTTTCTTCAAAGAAAATCATAGAATTCCCACGGATATCGTGATAAAACCAACGAGGTCGATCAACGTGTCCAATTAAATAATATCATTAATAATTAATTACTTCATAATTTACATTATTCATCGCATAACACCAACAATTATCTCAGCGCTTTTCTAAAATATACCGAGATCTTAACGATCTCATTTTACTAATAATGTATGGGAATCTTTCTCTCCTGTTTTACACACATGCCCTGAAGTCTCTGTTATTTATCCAGATAATTTAGAAAGGGCTAAACCGATTTTGTCGAGAATGCCGTTAGAGGATAGAGGAATTTTCAAAGTACTATCTAGGCATTATTCTTTTAAATGCGAGCTAAGGGTAATGATACAATGATAAAAATTAACAGAGATTACGTATAATCGACAAAAGGATTAAAGGGGCAAAATCTCAGTGGTGGTCTCAAAATTACAATAGAAATAAAATAGAATAGAAAACATAATTAACCCATTGTCATAGGATAGCAGTCACGGGCGTCAGGAAGTAATATAGATTTTCTTCCCAGATATATTATACCCATAAGTGTCGTTTTTCATTGGCAAACGCAAAGGACGACAAACAATTACTATTTTGTTTTATACATAGCCGCGGTTCGATTACCTGAAGCATTACAAATAGATTGAAGGTGAAATAACAAAGCAATCTTATAATTTGTTCTCAGTAGTGTCTGCACTAAGTCTTAATTTATTGTAATCTTTAAATAGTATATCTAATTTTCTGAGATACGCAGAGTAACAGTAACTAAAGAGTGTCACAAACATAAAGTATGAATATATGTGTGGTTGAAAATTTGGAGATATATATATGAGTGTTGCAATTATAACATATTTTATCTTAAATTAATTTAAAAACGTATGCCTATGAATAATATTTCTGCCCAACGTTTTGTATTCCATATATAATGTATTCCATTTATAAATTTTTCATTTCACTTTCACAAATTTCACATTCAATTTTCACAAATTTCCATGTATAAATTTCCATAAAACCTTAGTTTCCAACAAATTTTGTGTGCGATCGTCTTACGGGGCGCCAGACGTTGGCGGGGACGAGGTACTGTAATTGTCAACGAGGACGGGTGATGTAGTGGGGAAGGGAAAATGACGCTCTACCTCACCCCGCTAACGTCTGTCGCAACCCGGGAAAATGGCGCACGATAAGTTGAAATGTTTTATAATGAGAAAAGAAATATATGACAACTAATTTTCTTTTAAAAATCCTTTAAAATTATATGCAATAAATATAGAGGTACACTCTTGAACAAAAGAACTTCAATGACGTTCATGCATAAAAAAAGTAATGAATTACGGTTGCATTTTGACCACTGGACTGAACCACTGTGTCGTATGGAAATTCACAATTGTAGATTTCTCTGTCCTTGAAACTGTTAAAACATCGTGGACTGATAACTAAACCTTAATAATTCTCCGGTGGAGAGGTCTTAGTCCAACAGTGATCTATCATACACTGATATACTATGACAATTTCATAAAACTTGGCCCCTAAGTAAACAAATTCTGTTCGAATAAACCAGTCATGCTTATTGAAATAAGAATCAGTTGACTGGTTCAAGGTCACAGTTTTTCTTTACTCCGGAATAAATGGTTAAAGGTTACATCGATTTGCATGAGCGGAAAGATAATAAGAAGTGTTTATTAGAGACATTTTTAAATATTGATATACAATTGAAAATTAATGTTAATTAATATATATATATATATATATATATATATATATATATATATATATATATATATATATTATATCTATGTTTATTAAGCTCCAATACTGTTTGATCGATAACCATAAACGTTGGTAGGTATACCTAAGTTTTGTTTTTCAAAGACAAAGTACATATATATTTGTTAGTTTAACTTTCAAACAGTAAGTACTCAACCGATAATCATCACATTTTCACAGAAAATGACATAAGATACCTTTGATCCAGAAAAAAAAAATCTCAAGTGGTAGGTCAAATTGACATTAACGCGAGCAGAACCTCAAAAAGTTAGTTATACTATATTTCGTCACTGAGTCTCCTTGCGGTACATAAACTATTGTACCATTTATCCGATTGTCACAAAAATTAGTTTACGTAGGTATTTGAACACTGAATATATTCATACAATATTTATTTTACTATAGCGAGAGTGTTTATTAGAACAAATAAGAATTACTATAAATAACGCGGATACAGCCCCAATACATGACGTCAAAAAATTATTTTTTACATAATATACATACAATGACGTGTGATTTTTAATAAAATAGTCAATCAAACGTCATAATATACTAGAGTCGATACTAAGACTTACGCTGGATAAGATAACGTTTAAAAAGTTGACTGCTGGCGTCTAGAGCTGCAGAACACATACTATATATAATTCTAGACAACTAATAATACTTAATCTGTGACACTTAAAGGAATCTGTCAACTAAACGAAGTATCAAAAAAACGACACGGCATCATTGTAAAATAAAAGGTTTTAAAAAAACGAACCGACTGTTTAAAGATTAACAATAAACACAATTATTCCGCCGTCCAAAGAATCAGGGGAGCATCTGTCGTTTTCTACAATATTAAGTGTTATACAATCGGAATTAAGAAAAAAATAGTTCATCTAACAGTATTTTTGTTCGCCTTTTCTTCTCAAATTACACTCACTTATAAAACAAGTTATGCATACATCGTTAAAGTCACAGGTTACAGACTATTGGACTTTTTCCGATTTGAGTTTTTGTTATATGCTCCCTAGAAGGTCTTTGGATAAAAATTATACTTTAATAATTTATATACAAAAAACTTTACCAAAGTCATATAAATTACACAAGTGAAAAAATCATAGAAATTGAACATGTAGTTTCTGATAAAATCGCGCTCATGCAAACATACGTACAAACTTCGTTTCTTAAATCAGCTAAATATGATAGCTATTCTTTTTATAAGTAACGAGTCCATAAAAAATATAGGGTGTTGCGACGCGGCTGCTTGCATCTAATTTAAGCAAAGTACACTAACAGTAACCTCTTGTCTATTATTAGCCGTCTACTTTAATATGTTGCCGATCGAGGAAAAGTATTACGAAAGAGAGATAATACGTGTACCTACGTAGCGCAAATATATAAAGAACCATTAATTTTACTCTCGTATGTAATATAATATCTTGAGTTACTCATACATAGTCCGGAAAGTGACAACCCACTCATAATTTATCTTGTTTAGGAAGACGGGTTTTCAAGATTGATAAATAAGAATAATTGTGTGCTTTTATGAAACCACGATGCAAGTAATACCTTTGTTCTGGTAGTAGCATTTTAAAAACTGAGCACAATAGTTATTTAAATGATTGTATTATTTTGTATTGAATCATGGGTTCCGCTATATTGGCCTTGGCTGCTCTGCCGAATGCCTTTCACTTTAACCCTACTCGGCGGCCGCCTGTAACGCGACATGCGATACATGGACGAAAAAAAATTGACGCGATATATAAAATGTTTCACTTTAATTTCTTTCATAAACAGTATTAAAAAACCACCGCTTTATGTAAAAAGATTATAAGAGTATATTCTTTCAGTATCGAGTTTTATGTATAGCCTACGTACACAAATTCAATGTTGTCAATTTTGTAGTCTTTACGTTGCCCCTTCCCACAACCTATTCGAGGGTGATATACATATTGCGTGAGTATGCATACACAACAAAGTATTTATATAACATAAAAATTATATTTTTATGTAATACTAGCTTTTACTCGCGGTCTCAGTAGCATAAATGTACATTTAAACTATCCCTGGGAACCAGTACATATTTTTTCTGTATAAAAGGTGCCCTATGTCCTTTTCTGTACCCTCGACTATGTGCATGCACAATTTCATGATAATCGATTGAGTGACTAAGGCGTGAAAACGTAACAAACAAGCAAACTAAGTTCGGTATTTTAAATATTAGTTATGACTAGTGTTCGTCCACTGGTCGAAATTCAACCATAGTCATAATTGAAAATTATCCCAAAATCATTTAATGAAATAATTAAACCATTAAAGAGCAAATCTTAATTTTAAAATTTTAAGCTATTTCAATCAATTTATATACACAAAAAAGTTATTATGTATTGGGAATTTAACAACAAGCAACGTTCTTAGTATTTTCAATTTGAGCAATTTTTCATTTTCGTAATTTTTTTCATTGTAGAGAAACAAAACAGTTTTCTAATTTTTTTAAGAACACTAAAGCTCGTCAATAGTTTAAAAAAGAAGAAGAAAGTCAGTTGTAAAACAAAAGAGAAAAGGTACTGTGAACTGTTTTATCTTCGACTAAGCATATATAGGTATATATAGAGGTATTTTTTGTAATCAATATAAATAAATATTAACAAAAGTATATGATTTGAGTATTGTAAGAGGTGAGTTTATTTATCTCCTTTGCTTGTTGCAGCGAATCTAACCACCACATCCCCACAAATTGTTGTGTCGTAAGCACCTGTCAAGTATGTCACGAGATTTACAATTACAATATTTTTATTTATTATTCTATATACTAAAAATTTTGCATGTAAGGTTGTTGCGAATTTTTACAAAGAATAGGTTAGTGTATCGCTGAGTAAAAATATTGAGAACTGCTGGCCTATTGTATATTTCAAGACTACCGTTCTTAAGGGGTAAACTCTAGTCAGGCATTAAAGGGGACACGTAGTATAATTTCTAATCTCTTTAAGCTTCATGTTTATTCAATATATTGGCTCTCAATTGCAGCTGCCAAAACACCAGTAGGTACTAAACGACGAATAAACGAGGCTGGAAGGAGTTCTCGAAGTATTAGAAAACTATGATTTTGCAGAGTGTTGGGGCAAGGCATCTCTGTGGATCCCGACCACCACAAAACAACTGTAACTCTGTCCATAATGTCAGGTTTAGATGCATCGTGTTCCGGGATCATCAGATATGTAACCAGTTAACCGGGGTGATTCTGTGTTCTCTAGTATCATATATGTGGTAATAAACACGAGTTTATTGTGATGACACAATTAGAGTTCGTGCGGCACACATGTGTATTTCATTAATTCTTATATGTATAAATATCTTAGCTTAGTTTAGCTTAGAAAGATTCAAACGGTTGCATACAAGGCAACAGCCCAAGCCAAGATTCAGCCACTTTGGTACCCTTGAGATTGTTGCTAAGCGCCTGAGTACCTTAAGCTCTCGTCTTAGTGGTCCAGTGAAGCTGTCATGGTCCGTCTGTCCAATAGCGTAGTCAGTTCGAAAAATTAAAATTAAATAGTCGCGTTTCGGAGTCAAGTCATTGTATATCTTGTTGCCAAAAGGCTTGCAGGTTGGCATGATAGCATCGGATGACGATGAATAATACATCGCTCTGTGTGGTCACTATTTTTATATTATATTTTGAATTGCTGAATTTTTAACTTAACATCAGATACAGTACCGTTAAATTTTCTAGCTAGAATAAAAAAAATGTTACACACACCTGATTCTGCAGGATTCGAACCTACGGCCACTGAAATATCACTACTCAGTCAAGCAAGAATCGAAACTACGACCTCCGTGGTTTTAATCAGACACCGTAACCGCAACAGACGGAACACGATGAAATAAAAATAACTAAGATAATAATCTTGTTAATCCTTTAATTTACCTTTTACAAAAGAATCCTTTGTGTATCCTTTAAAATCACACACTGTTACAATCGTCACCCAATTTCATCGAAACACACAATTTGTATCACGAACGTATCGAATCGAAACGCGTCTCACCGTTTCCCGCTTTAAATAAATTATAAAAAAAAATGGAATAATTAAAAGGAGCACACGATTTCGTCGTTCAATTTAGACTGTAACTGTATATATTTATAGGGTTTGAATTTGTTAACGCGACGGCGGGAAACGACAGGCGGACCGCGCGGAGTGGACGTCGAGACTGGAGTTTCAGTGGGCGGCACACCGCCCAGTCAACGATGCGATCGTGAAGCACGCGTCATGCAATAATGAAATATTTCCAGCACTCAGGATAATTTCAAACTCAACCTGTACAAATTTCGCATGCGTGACGGATACAGGTTAATACCATTTAAATATTTTACAGTCAAATTTACAAACCCGAAAATCGCTATGATTATATTTTCACCACAAGTTCTTTTTTTTTTTTAATTTAGGGGCAATGGTATAATTGATTTTTAAATTAGAAAGAATTCACCAAATAACATTTCTACAAAAATATATATTACTTTTCTTTACTTGTATTATTTTTTTTATATAAATGTTATATAAATTTTATCAGAGAATTATTAAGAAATTTATTTTCGTTTGGAAATAACTTTAATAATTTTACTTAAATAAATGATATCTATACATATAATAAAAATGAAGTGTCTGTATGTAATATCAAAATAACGACTTTTTACTCATTGGATATGATCGTATACACGATACTGTTAATAAAAATATTTTTTTTAAATTTTACTGAATAACGGTTAAAATTACAACGGGTGAGATAGATTACTTTATTTTAGACTAGCTGTCATCCGTGGCTTCGTCTGTAGTACTATCTCCAAAACCATTAGACCTATTTTCACGAGACTTTCACTGCCAGATAGCTAACGTTATAAGAAGTAATTAAAGATTTTTTTATTTTGGACTACCTTTTACCCGCGTCTTCGTTTGCAGTACTATCTCCAAAACGTTTCAACCATTTTTCACGGAACTTTCACTAACAGATAGCTGACCTTATACGAAGTAATTTTAACTTTTTTATTTTAGACTAGCTATTATCCGTCACTTCATTTGTAGTGCTATCTCCAAAACGATTAGACCAATTTTTATGGGACTTTCGCTAGCATGTAACTAAAGTAATGAGAACTATCTTAAGC
Source organism: Antheraea assamensis (assembly GCA_035772565.1). Classification (NCBI taxonomy): domain Eukaryota; kingdom Metazoa; phylum Arthropoda; class Insecta; order Lepidoptera; family Saturniidae; genus Antheraea; species Antheraea assamensis. The sequence continues at coordinate 970,503 of JAQQSE010000141.1, forward strand.
CATTTTATATTCTAAACTGTCACTCGCGACTTCATACAATTACAAAAAAACATGCGGAGCTACGGGCAACAGTTAGTTTAGCATATATTCGGTAAATGTTAATTCCTGGGTATACTATAAAATAATAATATAAATATACTTTTGATTTTTTTTTTAATTCTACGAGTCTAAAAAAGTTACTTAAATTCAGAGTCCTTTATGGAATAATTCCTAAAATAAAAATATTACTCTCACAAAACAGAAGAACCAAGAATTTATTCTAATTATACAACAGTATCGTTTAGCAAATGCTTAAATATCTATATAGTAGGTATATAAAAAGAATTATTGCTATATATATCTGAAATCGGTAAACCCCAACATATTTGACTGATCATCATAAAAGTCCGCAAACTCAGTAGTCCTAAGTTGTTTTATCTTGAAATTTAATGCGGACAAAGTCACATGCGGTTGCTTGTATAATCTAAAGTACTATCTCAAACTGAGCGAATAATGAGTCACGCGAATGCCGCGCATGATATTTCAAAGTTAATAACTGTCTCACATATCACACACGAGTAGTTCTATTTAGAAGTTACTTACACAACATACCTCCGAGATATATTGAGAACGGACATAAATTTTACAGTAAATTTTATCTCACTCTAACTTCGCATACTGCTTGTTTTATTAGCAAACTAGTGGAGTCAGTATACAGATGATATCCTGGCACAGACCTTAATAATATTATAAAGTAGCTGTTGCCCGCAGCTCCGCATGTGTCTTTTTTATAATTGTATTAAAGGATTTTAACATTGTAAGAAGAAGTAAAAACAGTCTAAGTTAGTTTTTATAACGTCATTTATCTGCCCGTGAACAATCGGTCCAATCGTTTCGGATATTCCATACGGATGAAGTCGCGAGTGTTCAAACGTTTTGGAGATAGTACTGCAAACGAAGCCACTGGTAAAAGGTAGTCCAAAATAAAAAAAAACTTTAATTACTTCTTGTAACGTTAGCTATCTGGCAGTGAAAGTCCCGTGAAAATAGGTCCAATCGTTTTGGAGATAGTACTACAGATGGAGCCACGGATGACAGCTAATCTAAAATAAAGTAGCCTATGTCACCTGCTGTAATTTTAACTATCCGTCAGTAAAATTTCTATCAAAATCGGTCCAGCCGTTTCGGAGGTTACCCGGAACAAACAGACAGACAGACAAAGATTAAAAAATTGTATTTTTATTGTCAGTATCGTGTATACGTTCATATCCAATGAGTAAAAAGTCGTTATTTTGATATTACATACAGACACTTCATTTTTATTATATGTATAGATGAAAAAAGAAAATGAAGGGTACCAGGAAAATTGAAAATTTTGATTTTTTTCGTATGTGACAAATAAACCTTAATAGGTCAAAAATATAAATTAATATTTACAAAACATTTTTATAAACAAGTTTTTATATGTATGCTTTATCGGATGATCATTATGAAATTCGCAGTTTTGTTTTTTTTATTTTCATTGTCTTCAGGCCTGGTCAAACATGCAAACTTGCAAAGCTACTGCAACTAGTTCGTCTACTCCAACTAGTTATATTTCAGCTTGTAAGATTTGATCTAGACAAACAATCATTACAAGCTAAATAAAGGCTTATAATAAAAACGTTAATTATGACATGTTGAAAGGAGTTGAAAGATTGAAAATTTGGAATTTTTATATGGCAAATAAAATATGTAAAAAAATTGATTGACACATTAAAAAAACAAGATCTCGACAACAACGCCATCTAATGGGTTCAACTATAGCTGAGAACTATCTAAATTACCGTATAAACGCAAAAAATATCGTCAAAATTGTTCATTTCGTTTAGTTTAGTTTATTACGTTAATTGCGAACAAACGATCATCGAAATTATGTATATATAGAGAACTATTGGATGGATTTCGATCAAACTTAAGTTGCGCTAAGTTTAGTATTCATTCTTACAGCCTTAACGACTTAATTATTTTAAAAAATCCACGATATTGTTATTGAATATAAAGTTTTAATAAATTGCGGTTCTTATAAGTATTACGCGTTTAGCGATGTATATTTTCCTGCCGTGGAAAATTTGGGGCAAGCGATGTAGTGCGCTGGAGCAGAACGGGGGAATTAAATACATAACATTATGAGAAATTTTATAACCATAGTATTTTTTTATGTTTACTTTAATTGTTTTACGTATTTTCCGCTATTCATAAAAAAAAATTTTTAAGCTAATAAGCATCACAGACAAAGTCGCGGGTATCAGCTAGTCTGTAATAAAAACATTTACAAACAGACCGTGGCATTTAACGTGTTGCTTCATTTTCTTAAATTGCCCTTCCAGCTATTACAAGTCGGTGCTATTTATGATATTTGATGGTGGCATTGCACCGTTGCGTTTACAAAGTTCGCTATGCCAGAAATCTACATGCCAAGATAATTTGTCAAAAATCATTATTGCCTAACCATATCGATAAAACTGTAGGTGCGAGTGTGTGTGAGTGTGTTACACCTTCACGTCTTAATGACTCAACCTATCATCATGAAACTTTACATACACGTTGTCAGGAGTACAGAAAAGGATATAGGGTATTTTTTGTCCTGAAAAAAGTAATGATTCCGACGGGTAGGTCAAACATACAGTAACGCGGGGGCGAAGCTGTAAGCAAACGCTGATGTTCTTATAATATGGTAGAAAAATCAAATCAGTAAAAATCGGCAAAAATCGGTAGATATTTGGGATTGCGATTATTTTTATCGTATTTATCTTTTCATTGTTTTCGTCAGTAACACGTTCTGTGTCACATGTACCGCCGGTAGTACACGTTAAACTTGATCTCTCGGCCACGTGTACTAGACACTTGTGAAGTGATACTTACACCACCTAATTACTAACATTTACACGATTTGATAACAACTGAAACCGAAAGTATTACTTACGTATTAACATTGTATGATAATATATCAATTTTCAGTCAAAATATCAAATGGCCTGAACGACATGTCAGGCAAAATTGGCTAGGCATAGAACGTGTTAAAATATTTAATTTTTCACTACCGGTCTGTAAAAGACTTACTACAGATACTACAGAAGGAAGGTATAGGCATGATCACCACTCCAGCTCACGATGTATTGGCGATTTCAAACTCTGGGAAATCCACAGCTCTATATTTTCCCACACTTAGTGGCAGTACAACAACATTTCTCAGGTTCAGTTTCCTTCACCATCAGCCGATAGTGTTACCAGTTTAAATTAGTAAATGTACGCGAATTCCAAAAAAATCGATTCGTATCGAATATTCGATTCGAGTTTGAACCTTCCGATATGGGATTGATATTCCACCGGTCGAACCACTTGATCCCCACGACTTCGTATAACAACAAATGTACGTAACAAATGTAGTTATTAATCCAGTAAAATAAAAAACACAACTGTAAATACACTGAAACTTTTTCAATGATGTTTTCTTCCGCCTTTTTCTGATTTCCAGACGTCATATTTAAATGTTAACCCACATCGCTTCCACAAATAAGACATGACTAACGACACCTAAATTGTCTAAATCCATCAAACCCTTAGGCTGCAGAACTGTGTTAAATAAGTGTGAGTGTGTGACTACACGAAACAAGTAAAAACTGCATTAAACGACGCCCACACCAAGCGGTCACCCATCCAAGTACTGACCGCGTCCTACGTTACTTAATCAGAATTTCAAAGCCCTCTCAAAAGATTTTTCAAAATACACAAATACATAAACATATTGGGGTTGAGCCTACAAAATTTGTAACATACACTAGAAGAGATACGTACACAACATACGGGAAATTTTTGAAACACACTAGAACTTTGTACAATCAGGATTACATTTTGCCAAAATTCATTAAACATTCATATCGTATTACAAGTAACACTAGATAAAAATATCGCGGCAATATGTTTTCAAAAGCAATTATTTTGAGCCCCACCCGTAGTGACATACTTGACGTTATAATATATTGTGTGAATACGACGTGTATATGAATATGTATTTTTTTAAGAAATATGCATGTAATTCTAGAAATAATATTGTTTTAAAGCTAAAAATATAAAATAATTTAACATTATATCAATATGATAAAGTTCCGTTATATTACGAAATATCGATTGGCTGTTGGTATAGTTAGCCTCTTCTACCTCACCGAACGAAAATTAAAAACATTACATTAGCCTCGTTGGTTCGTTGATGCATAGTACACAACTTTTTCATTGGTACAAGTGAGCCGATGAGCGAATTCAAAAGCTATTGACCTAAAAATAACACGCAGCTCCAGTTAGAGAAAGAATTGTTTACTATACGGACACTGTTCACGCCTGTGAAGCTTTGACTAAACGATATAAATACATACATCTTGCTTGTAGCACGACATACGAGGAGTCGTACTTAGTAAAGAGAAATTTTGAATGAATCCATCGATAACCTCTAAGCGTATTTTTATTTGCTAAACACTATAAAACTTATAATATTGATGTTTTGAATGCCGCGAATATATACACATACTAACTCTCAATGTACATTTAAAAACATTTTCTGTAATCCGTGAATAAATGTTAATGTAATATTTAGAAAAAAAAATTGATACTTAGTTGGCATTTTAAGATCAATGAATCATTAATAGGTAAATATGGAGACTCATTTTCGTACACCATTTCATTCGTACCCATTCCCAAATCACTAATATTACTTATATTTAATACCTTAGCAAATATATATACTTTTCCATGAAACTTTTTGAAAACACGAGAGAAAAATGTGTTTTACTCGTTCGGAAGCGCATCTAAATATGAAACAGTTGTTTCCATAACGAAAACCACAAAATCAAAATATGAAGCCAGGCTTATTGATAATAATCTGAAATGGAATTGAGCCCGACATTGATTATCTTGTTTCTCAATTCCAATATTAAAGTTATTCTGATCGCTGTATCCTTACCATTTATTACATTTTATAAATGTATAAAGTAAAGGATAAATTTCCAAAACTATCTATAATCATAGACACGAGACCTTGGACCACAATCTTTTATATATTAACCATACCAGATATAAATACCTACACTCGTCCATACCAGTGACAATTATGCTCAACACACAAATGACTCAGTTATGCATAGGGATCGAAACGCGAAAGAGAAAAACATAAAATACACGAGAATATTTCTATTCCTATCACAGATGTAAAGCATAGATAAATGCTCTTTCTAACATAGAAAGTTAATTATTTTAAAAATTGCTGAGCTCCCTCGCGTATGTGGTCTAAGTCCCTATCGGCCTTCTCTTTATGAGGTCTTGCTTACATTTTAAATCTTATTACAGAGACTTTTGTAATCGTAATTACTAATCTTCATACCAGCGGTGAGTATCGATTTAAATTTATCTCACAACATTCGCAGTTACTCTTGAAACAAATAAAATCGATTATATTTGATAACGTTCAGATAATTTTTATCGATGCGTCATATTAACATCACTAACTGGAGTTCTTTCTTTATCTTGTTCATTACAAACAAACAATGTTAACTTTAAACACTTTATTTTTCCAGCGACCCAGAGGAAGTTCGCCTTTATTTCATATGGCATGAGGTGGATATGTATATTAAATCTATTTATATATGATTATCGTTCATCTCTTCCGTGAAACACGTGAACAAATCAAAGTTTTTATCCTCATAGTTATATATATGAGCAACTATTACGTACGTGAAAGTTATTACATTTTTTTTTCGAATACTTTGCTTTTGGTTTCACTCTTGTTGATTTCGAAATGACACGACTTGTACGCCATCTGTGATTTATTTCTATAAAATGCCGAGTGACGTTCGATCTCTCAAGTATTAATATCGACATCGCAATTTTCTCCCCTGCTCGACCCGTCCCCACCGCAACCGCCCCCGCCTCCGCCCATACAAAGCCAGAAGGCTTTCCCTGACCTGCTAAGTACCTCCAGTGCACCGGCAGCACCCGCACCCGCGTGTTCATGTACATTAGACCGAATCATTAGGAACTCATACGTAATTGTATAGTTAAGTCAGCACCGCGCCCATTGTTCTTTATTTTTTCGCTCGATGTCCTCTTCAAATATGCGTATTTGCGCCCACGCCCGCGACTCTTTCTGCTCACGCCGCCGTGATAATGATACGATCCCGCACACACGTTGCGTTGTCTCTGGTAGCAGTTCGAGCCTAAGTTTGTCCCTCGGTGTGAAGCCCTCGAATATGTTACTCGCGCGAAAACTCACACTAGTTTTACATATACACAGATCACCCTACACACGTGCACATATAGGTATATATAGTGATGGCCTGTTTTTCTTGCCCTTTTCGGACTGAAATAGGTCACACAACTTAGTACTCAGATGAAAAATACACGTATGCATTCGTGAAACATGCATGATCATATATGCATGTTTCACGAATTCATATGTGTATGAAATGGATAGATAGCTTAGCTTAGTCAGATCGGAAAACTCGGCGACAGTTCAAACCGAGGCGCACCGTGTGCCCCGTGCGCTGATCGCCTAAACAAATCAGGTGAGTGCCTTAAGCGCTCCCCTTCGTAGTCCGGTAAAACTGTAGCGGCCTTAACAAGCCAACAGTGTAGTCAGTTCGAAAAAAAAAAATTATACATATTGTATCATATAATAAAGTCGCATTTCACATCTGTCTATGTGTTCCCTTAGTTCTTCTCCACTACATAACGGATTTTGGTACTGTTTTTACTAGTTATTACAAAACTATTCCATAAAAATAAATGGGTATAAATATTATTTATTTATTTACTGTTCTTACTCAATAGGTAACAGTAAATGTGTAAATAAATGAAAAACCATTCCTAGACCAATTACGGGGACAATGACTTCTAAAAACGTCCAATGACCGAATTCAATTTTTATTTTCATGAGCTCCACATTGTACGTCTAAAGATACTTACACACTTATGTACTAAAACAGTGATTCCGGCGACAGCCCAAGCTGAGGCGCGCCGTGCGCTTTTGTGCTGGTTGCCTATATAAAATCGGGTAAGTGCCTTAAGCGCTCCTTTTGGTAGTCCAGTGAAACTGTAGAGGCCTTGCTAGGTCAACAGTGTAGTCAGTTCCACAAAAAAAACCGTTTGTCATAAATATAGCCTACTAGTTTTTGTCCTCGGCTCTGCTCGTGTTAATATTAACGCCATTAACAAATCTATATGGATTTGACCCGACCTTCAGGAACAGCATTTTTTATGGTTACACTTTCACGCGTTAACTACTCAACCAATCATAATGAAATTTAACATATACTTTGTAAGGAATACAGTACAGGATATAATATTATATAATATTTTTTTATCCAGAAAAAATGTACTTTTCTCGAAGGATAAATCAAAACTACACTAACGCGAGTAAAGCCGCAAGGAAACCCGAGTAATAAATAAAACTGCAATAATTTGAAGGAAAAATTACAAATGTCAGTTTTTAATCGCATATTCTTTTGCTTTCCACGTCGCGTTGTACTTCATACAGTCAGCGCCAAACTTTTTGACCGCACTGAATATAAGCGGAACATAAATTTAGATGTAAATATGTATTATATTATTTTATTTTATTTTTTTCGATCTGACATACCCTGTTGGCTCTTTGGCCTCTACAGATTCACCGGACTACTAAGAGAAGCGCTTATGGCACTTACCCGATTTGTTTATTCTATTATATGTATGACGTTGATATAAGGATAAATAAATGTCAATTTTAGATTCATCATCATCAGCCTGTAAGAGACCCACTACAGGGTCATAGGCCTCTTCCCAAAGGAAGGTAGGTATTGGTAGATTACCAATAGTAATATATTAACTTTGTTTTGTATTAAATTCTTGACTTTATTTCGCGCAAGACCAAATTTGCGGCTGAATTCAGAGGAGTCAAAAAGATAGTAAATGGATTGTACGTTTCTTCCTTTCCCCTTCGACGCTAAATTAGAAATTATCAACATCTATGAAACTTATTTACGATACCTACTAAAATAACACACTATCATTGTAATATTATTGGGGAAAGATAAGATAAAAACTATTTTCAAAACATTTTGTATCATTAATTAACTAGCCATTAGACCATTAACTGTAGATGATAATAAATGTTATTTGTCAATAATAAATTAAGCTATTATGTTATTTTAAATAATCGTTTTGGAGTATTGTAAGATTTTCAACGGTTGAAGTATTTGCTGATTTGTGTCATAACAATGACACGTAAATTCGTATCGTGATTTTGAACGTAAGCAACGTTTATATATATTGACTATTGCATAATGCTTATTTGTTACTATAAAACCAGTCATAATAAATAACAATAACGAATAATCAACAACAGGATAATTATGATTTCAATAATATTTTATTTATTGCGTAGGTAAAGTATTGCATTAGCAGCTGTTATAACATTGACCACTACCGCCATTACACACGTTACATTCTTTTCATTTCTAACGAACTTTCATTACAAAATAAAATATTTTTTTTTATTGCCGATGATTTTGAAGATACAAACGCTATCGATTCCAATTTTGGTGCAAATACAGTAATGATGAGATGAAGACATTTTTTTGCTCAAGAGCTATGTACTAATTACGTTGAATATATTTTAAAAGAGGCTAATTTTATTTATTCCTATTTTAATAGCACAATAAGAGAACGATCAATCTATTTGGCTGTAGACGATGTGCATACCAGTAGCCGTAAAATAGGAATCTGATAAGGTCAACATCATGACTCACTTTATAATTATTCTTAATACCTATACGAACCACAAAATACCTTTAATGGAAAAATCTTATCACTGTACTACGTGAACCTTACGCGTACCGATAAACGCAGAATCTCGCACTAATCAAACTAGTCGACGTGACAGGAATGAAAATATAGGAAACGAGCTTTACTAAAATTTTGCAAGAAAATTCTGAAATAGTCTAGTCTCTCCTAACGCCAGTACTGTTATGAACACAGAATAATATTACTCCTAGGTTATGAATCATCCAATAATTCTTATTAGCATTTAGTAGTAGTTTCGACAACATTATAAAATATTACCATGAAAACAGTTCTGACAACTTTAAGTAATCAATTAAAGCATTCCTATTCATCACAAGATGTAGGCTTAACCTCCGAAATTAGAATTTGTACATTCTTTATTGAACAAAAGTTATAAATCATTACTGGCAACAAGATTTCTATATTGGAACTCTTCAACTATTAAACGTACCTATGTGAAATTTAAATGAGGTGTAAAAATTTCAATCTTTTTTTAATAAATACATATGGTTAAAAAATATGTATGTAACGGAACGGCATCTAGCTTTTCATGATTTTTACGAGATACAACTTTGACATAATTTTGACATATGATAAAGTGGCTGCCGTCCGAAGGTGCGATCCGTCCTGAAAGCCACTCCTTTGTATAAAAACTATATTTAAATCATTATTGTTTAGCCAGAAATGTTGTATAAACCACACAAGTTTTTGTGAAAGTGAAATGGCTTAGTTTGAACTGAATAGACAATAATTAATCAAGATGAGTGGGCGCTCGGGCCGCGGTGTGTTTGGTAAACTCTTTTCAAAGAAACAAAACAGGGAAAGAGATGAGCGTGCCACAGAAATTGGCATGCCTACCAACGTTAAACAGCATATACATGTAAGTAAAAACTCGGAGACGGGTATGTTGGAAGGTTTACCTTCCTCCTGGTTGAAGCTGTTGAATACACAAATCACGCCCGCTGAACAAAATGAGAACCCAGACGCGGCGATCCAGGCGGTAAAATTCCACATGTACACGATAAAGAAAGAGAAAGCCCAAGATGAACCGTTCAAACCCTTTGTTACACAAGAAGTTATTACCGAGGAGGATTATGAAATTGAGAAATTGTTGGACCATAAAAATGCTCATCAGAGCCAAGATTCCGACCTATCAATCGGACAGAGCAGCGAGGAGGAGGTTACTCAAAACAACATACCGTCTCAACGGCAGACAATGCCTGTGACACCGACGAAACATAGTATTAAAAAGAAAGATGCAATGATAGACCTATCTGCTGTTGTACAAGATTTAACATTAATAGGAGATGATAATGATGAAAGTCCAATATTGAGAAAGAAAGAATTGAGTTATGCAGCATTGACTGATGAAGAAATATATGAAGAATTAAGAAGAATTTGCAATAAGGATGATCCTCATGTGAGATTTGAGAGAATCAAACAACTTGGTGCTGGAGCTTCTGGTGAGATATGTCTTTTAATTTACACTCTTATTAAACTAAGCTATATATATACCTTATATAATTATAATATTAATAAAGTAAACAAATTTCAATAAATACATTTATTACCACTATTTGATTCAATTATGACTCAGTGATAGTGTTTGTACACCAAATTGATAATTATAGGCTTGAATATTATAATTATTCTTATTTTTAATAAAGGAAAATGTTGTGATAAATTCTAGATTTTTTTACTGCCCACCTGGCTAGCTACCACTATCAAGTTGGAAATCTTTCACTAAGCGCCTATACATATGTTGTGTAACCTGTACTTGAGATATAATCTTCATCTAAGTTGAGTATATTACTATTGTAGGCATCATTGTCACTAAACATCAGGTGAGGTTGGGATCAAGTTTGAAAACTTTTAAAATGCTTATGATATTCAACTGATTGTTGTGAGATATGTTCAGTCTAGAAGAAAATTGAAATACTTATATTTTAAACTAATTTAAATGTTGTATATTTCTATTATTTAAATACAAAGTATATTTTGTTTGTCTTTAATCCTGCTGATGATCAGTAAGCATTAAATAATGCTAAGAAGTGGCTAATGTTAAGATTCCTTGAATCAAATATCTATAATATGAAATCTATGTTTGTAGCTGATATAGATTTACTAAATACTAGCTTTTACTGGTGACTTCTCTTAAGTATATGTATGTATTGACCAATCCTTTTCTGTATCTATGAAAATGTGTATACAACATTTCCTTTTTTTTTTAAATGACTTACACTGTTAGCCTGACAAGGCCGCTACAGTTCCACCAGACTACTAAGGGGAGCGCTTAAGGCACTCACCCGAATTGTTTAGGCGATCAGTGCAAGGGCACTCGGTGCACCTCGGCTTGAACTGTCAGCGAATTTCCTTATCTGACTAAACTAAGCTAACTATTATTTCATACATATATAAATTCATGAAACATACATGTGTACCAAGCATGTATGTTTCACAAACTCATACATGTGTCTTGAATTTGACTACTAAGTTAGTATAAACTAACTCCCTTGGAAAAAGGGATTAAAAAAAACACAATCCCAACAGCTATGTGTACCTACATGTGTGGGGTGATGGTGTTGTGTTGTAAAAACTAGTGTTTGAAAATTAATTCAGTGTCACTGTAGTCGCGCAAGCAACGTGCTCGAGGGCCCCATTCCAGAGGATCGGACCTCGGCTTGAGCCGCTGCCGAAGGGGGCATACAACATTTCTTGACGATCTGTTGAGTAGTTAAACAAACTGACATTTGCATTTATAATAATACTAAAGAAGTAAGATAGCAAAACTCTATTGGTTTAACCGGTGGAATACCAATCCGATGTTCTTAGGTTTGAACCCAGGCATGTACTAAAGAGTTTTTTGAAATGTTACATACATGTACTAATTTCAGTTAGTGACGTTATCGGCTGACGGTCAACAAAAACATAATGGGGAATCCTAAACTTGATAAAAGCTCTTGTAGTAGTATGTATGTAGGAAACAATACGGATTTTAAATGGGCAATATGTTGTGGACTGGCATGATGATTATGCCCATATCTTCCTTTGGAAAGAGGCCTATCACTTTCTATTGAGTCTCTAACAGACTAATGATGAAGGATAACAAACTAACAGCAATGCAATAGATGATAAGTATCTTAAAAAGCAAGAACAACATACACTACTTTGAAACAAAACAATTCATGGACACTTAACACAATAATGCTAGTCGGCTAATACGGCTGCAATAGTAACTGAATATACACACACTATATTTGTTATGACATTATTGGATGTAGCTTAAATCACATAATTACTAAATTCTTCTGTCAAAAGTCTTCAAGGGCATCATTATAAGTAATGTCATTGAATGCAATCAAACCGACTAAGAACCTTGTTAATGCAAGAAGCTAAACAAATATATTTTTACTGAGAGTAATATGATGATTATGTCTGGATAAATTTTATCTTATACACAAAGCTTACTTAATCAAGCCTGATTCTGATCTCAGTCAATGTCATATTCGAAGGAGAGTGGTATGTGGTATAGTGACTCCCTTTTGGCATATCATATTACAGGATAAAACTAGTATATATTACAGTTTTTGGTTATATGCTTATCACCATAAAATATATTGTTAAAGTGCATAAGCCTTTAAAACAAGTAATAGGTCAAATAATAATATTTATTTAATACAAATACACATCACATTGTACTTATATTAGATATTTTAACATTTATAATTTATTCAGTGGACTTAAATAAGCAGCTTTTGGTGTTTTAATAAAAATATAACACCAATTATACAAATAGCTACTTCTCTAATCATTTATAAACAGGAAAGTTTACAGAGATGCTGATAATAACGAAACCATGCTGTAAAGGTACATATTTTATTCATTTGTTTAGATATATGAATGCAATTTTAACAGTTTTATGCAATAATCAAAGGGAATAACATTTTTGGTACATATTTTTGTTTATTTCTCTGGTAGACATTAATAGCAATTTCAATAATAATAATTGTATAATTAATCTAAATATATTAGAATGAAGGATCATTAAGTCAATTAAAATTTTTCTGACTCTGGTTAATACACAATCATATTAATATAAATGGGATAATAAAAATTATTTAACATTCTTTACACAGTCAAGACTATTGAAACCTATTAAATGAAGTAATTATGGCTTTATAAACTAGGTATTTAATATTTTTTTATTAGAAATCATTAACAACCTGTTTTGATCATTATATGGCATAAGTCAGTTCCAGTTATCTCTTGTATTTTAATATTTGTGTGCAGACTTATTAAATTTTTATATATTCTATAGAAGTTTATATTATTATGAAATAACAACATACAAACATTTTGTTAATTAATATTATTTTTTATAAAAGTTTATCTAAAATGTTTACACATATAAAACATATCCTTTTTATTTATTTCTCTCAAAACTAAGTTTAACACAAACACACAATCGTTTAAGATTATACAAGCACAATTTATATGATTAAAATCAAACATTAATATAAATGAATACATATACTATAATAGAGAAAATATCAGATAAGTTTAAAGCTTTCAATTGAAAATTAAAACCAGATAAAAGTAAAAGAAAAAAAATTCTATTTTCATTAAATAATTGCTGTATAAAATATATATTTTTTTATTCTAGTCTATGGCCTCTGTGGAGAATTCCACAATTGTGCCAGTGTCAAATATAAGGAAAGAAATCAAAAAGAGATTTGAGGTTGATTTAGACCACCAATTCACAGACGTCAAATTTTATGTAATAATAATGTTAGCCTGTAAGAGACCCACTACTGAGTTAAAGGTGCAGGCAAAATCACCATGCCGCCCACAACATACTAATCCATAATTATAATTTTATATTTTCTACATTTACAATGATACTGGAAAGTAGTAAATGTACACGAATTTGAAAAAGCCATGATACACACCAATGTTCGAATCTGGGATCATCAACTATTTAATACACTTCAATGTTATACTATAAACCTTTTGTTAAAGGATAAAATAGTGATTTTAAAGATACTACAGCTAATATCTAAGATATGCTGATATTACAAGAGACAGAATTAATTAAATATTTATATGTGCTACTTTCTATCATATAAAAAGGAAAATCAACCAAATTTTGACAAAACTAATAACAAGATATAACTTTGTTCACAATGTTTTTAGATTGTTGTTATAACATTAAATAACTAGACAAGAACTCGCGAATTTACGTACTTTACTTACCTTAAACTTTTTATTTAACTTTTGGTTTTTTAAGGTAGCAAACATAGCAAAAGACTATTATTCAGTTCACATAGTGTTAAATTGTCACCCCAACCTGTGGATTAAAAAATCAACTTCTAAAAAGAAACAATGCTGTTTGAGATTAGGCACTTGTACTTGTACCTATTAGTATAGAGTTGGAAAACTGACATTGTAACATTTCATGCAATATCAACCACATTCTAATTTAAAATATAACAATAAATTGTATTTAGTAGGTTAATTGTTATAGGTATCCGATAGGTTTGAAACGCAACCAAAAAAAATAAACTGTAGGGCTTAAAAATGAATGTAAGACATTAATCATCAAAATAATACTACCTTATTCTTAACGAGATTGGTAGTAACTAAAGATAAATTATAGTTTAAGAGAGAATACAATATTAAAGAGAAATTAAAATATTATTTTTACAATATTCCTTATTAATAGCCTTCATTACCAATTTTAAGGGATCCTAAACAAATCGGTTGAGTTTTTAAGCGCTCCCCATAGTAGTCCAGTGAAACTGAAGAGGCTCTGCCAGGCCGACAGTGTAGGACAGTTCGAAAACAAAACAATTTTAAGGGCAATGTTAAGAAACCTTATAAAATCGCATAGTAAATAAAACTAAGCTAAAAATGGTCGGTATTTCTCCCTAAAATTCATATAGCGTGATATGACCTTCAGTAACGATACAAAAACGTTAATCTTATCTAATCAATAACGTCTGTTTGATGTAGTTACATAGCAAAATGCGCCTGTTCAAAACACATTAACATAATATGGACTGACATCTAAAATTTTGATTTTGAAAATTAACACCCTTGTATTGGTTGCCATATAGTTAATGGCCTATCGTATTATGGAGACCCTAACAATGTAATTTTAAGAATTCTATTTTCGGCTTAAGAGCTGAATCTCAAAATGTGTATAATAAATTTTTTAAATGTGACTTACTCAAAAATTTTTCTTCCAGGCGTTGTCTTTATCGCAATTGATAGGAAGGACAACTCGAGAGTGGCCATTAAAGATATAGACTTAACGAAACAATCCAAAAAGGAGCTTATACTCAATGAAATCAATGTGCTCAAAGGATTTCACCACAAGAACTTGGTTAATTTCCTCGATGCGTTCCTCAGTTACGATAATTTGTGGGTAGCAATGGAGCTACTGGACGGTGGATCTCTTACAGACGTGGTTACAGAAGTCGTAATGAAGGAGGGACAAATCGCTGCCGTCTGTCGTGAAACTCTTCAAGCGATAGCATTCTTGCACTCAAAGGGAACAATACACAGGGATATTAAATCTGATAATGTCTTACTCGGTATGGATGGGACAGTCAAAGTAACAGATTTTGGTTTCTGTGCAAACATCGTGGGCGACGAGAAAAGGCAGACGATGGTGGGGACGCCATATTGGATGGCACCTGAAGTGGTCACGAGGAAACAGTACGGAAAGAAGGTGGACGTGTGGTCACTCGGTATAATGGCCATTGAAATGATAGAAGGTGAACCTCCTTACATGAAAGAAACTCCTTTGAGAGCTCTGTATCTGATCGCAGCTGTTGGGAGACCGAAGATACCGCGCTGGGAGAAACTGTCACCCCAATTTCAAGACTTTCTAGATAAATGTTTACAGGTAGATGTAGATTTAAGAGCGTCTGCTGACGACCTCCTCAACCATCCTTTCCTCGAGTGCTCGATGGAGCTCAGAACTTTGACACCTCTTATAAGGGCTGCCCACAAAATACTGCACAAAAGTTACGACTGAGAGACTACTACTTTCCATTCCCGTTTACTTTTTCTAAAAAATATTACACTTTTGTAGTTGTTTTACACTTTTTACATGTACAATTTTTTTTAGAAATTTATATGCGGTGCCAAGTTATGGGTAAGGTGACAACTTGATGTGTGAAAATCGATTTTATGAATAATAAAATAAAGACTAGAAGGTAGCCACTTATACGAAATAAAACTGGCATTAGCAAATTTTGTAATCGGTACAAAAAATTATGTACTGGCTTTTTATATTAAAATACAATGATTTGGAAAACGAATTAATTAAAATGATAGGCTTCAATGTAATCACAGGTTTATATTCGTATTTTTAATTTTTAGGGCATTATTAATTTGTTCTTAAGGGTAAATGATAGAAAGTTTGGCGTTTGGTGAGAGAAACACTTTGATTTGTCCAAATGTTCTAGTTCGCCATATAAATACACGTCTAGATTGTTCTAAAACGTGAGATGTGTTTTGAAAATATTAACCTTTTATTTTTAAATTATTTTTTTGCGTGAAATTACAAGGTTTATAAATGTTGGCGGTACGCAAGGCACGTTAACTTTCGTATTATATTAGGTTCATAGGCTAGATATCATATCACCTGCTGATATAGATATGCATACATACATCACACACGCGTGTAATATATCTCGTAATCAATATTAAATGAACGATATAAATAAATGTACAATGATTTGCCATAATGATTTGAGGTTATGTTTAGGGAATCTCTAGGCTTACTGTGAACCTTTCTTCCTTTTATCACGTTTTTTTTTTTCAATTAAATGATGTTGTCTTACTACTTTCTAATTTTGATAGATTTGCTAACTCGAAAACCTGCGAAATGTGCCATAATCTGTAATGTTTTGTTACGTTTTTTCTTTTCCTGTTATTTATTTAGCCGATATTTTCCGCACGTGCTCAACTAAAACGGAGTAATGCTTGGTTTAGTAAATTAACAGATAATAAACAAAAATAGATTTATTTAAAGATGCTACATAAAATTATCCTCATAGATTCGCCGTAAGCCTATTGATGACAATTTGAGATACTTAAGAAATTTGTCCAATGTTTTTCCACTATATATTTTTTATTATTTTACTGATTTTCAAAAACTATAGGTTATTATAACGTCTAAATGAGATACAATATGTGCTCGAGCGAAAAATGTAAGTACGACTGGCTTTATAGAATACCATTGGTGCATTATTAAGCTGAAACTATATTACCAAAAATGTACATAAACTTATATATTTTAACTAGTCCATATAATTATCTATTATATATTGATTTTTATGATAATAAGTGTGTTGAAACTTTATTAATAAAATATATCCGATTACACAATATAAAGGATAAATATTTTACAAATAAATAAACCTATTTAGAATAAGACAACTTTAAAAAAGACATCAAAAATAATTGATGCATTCAATCTTCCACATTCTGTAACTTCATTAAAGCAAAAACGTAAATGTCGTGAAAATATACTGTGTCATTTCTTCTCACATTCCTTACAAAGTGTATTTTTTTTTCAATATTTTATCCTATAATTTACTAGTACTTTCTAGATTTAAGTTACTCGACAAAAAAAATCCTAAGACTGTTCTGGATGTATTAACAAAACCATAAACAGACTGAAAATACACGATATTTTTTGTTTATTTCATTTTAGTTTATGGGCGTTTCTCGTACTTTCTTACGCATTAGAACTGTTGTGGAAGAGAGTTTCTTCGTGCAGAAGCAAATGGTCTATGGATGTAATATTTTTTTTCGATCGTCTCTAACTTTCTATAGCGATATAAAATCGCTTATGATTCTAATAATACTACGATTTCTTTGAAAATATATCTATCTCTGCGATAGCACAAAGTTGCCAAATGCATCTATCAATGCTATCCGAACAAAAACCCAAGTACGCTCATCGAATTTATGTTAAAAAAGAAACTCTTGCTATTCCATCCATGCAAAAGTAGATCTAAATTTGAACGCTGCAAAATGAGGAAAACATTTGCAGATCTATAAATAAAATATATCAGTATAAATGTAGTAGTTGTATAGGGTAAACGTTTTAAACACCGTTCGTCTTGTATTTGCTTGAAATGTATTTTTATTCGATTAGTCTCAATGGAGTCCGTGAGCGCCAAAGCGGATGTCTTCATTACACGGTGATGACTGCGTTATGCCTATTTAGTCCAAGACGAAACCCCTTAAGGATATCATTTAAATACGAGTATTATGAGAGGTTTTAAAATATTTAAATTTTTTTTATTATTTTCTTCATATAATATCGCGTATTGCGTACATATCTCTTTATATTAAACAAGAAATTCAAATTTATTTCATGGAATGATTTTTATTTGATGTCTGGCACTATGCGTATTTCTTAAACACAAGTGAAGTAGTGGTCGATAATTTAAAATATGAGAACAATTTCTAAAATAGCTTCTACTAGCCAACACCTGGAAAAATGTTGCCGGTTTTTTAGCAATTATACTCAAGAAAACTTTGTATATACAAACAAAGGAACTTCTACATTTTTTTACAATAGTAATGCCGAAAGTTATCTCATTGCTCGAAAAGTATTTGTTTGTATGTTGTATATACATATATATTATTTTGTAGTACTGTTTGCACCGCCTTTTTGGCGGTATCTTACTATCATGTAGAGACATATTTTATTATTAATTATCCAGCGTTATTTGGCCTTGTATAGTATAACGTGGGTGGCATTTTGCGTAATATAGATGATAGAATGGTTACTGTAGACAAGCGAATTGGAGTCGAAAAAATAATACAGAACATGTTTTCTCAAGATATCACAATTCTCTAGAAAGTTTTAGTAATAGAACCACCATTTTGTTAGAAAACAGAAGTCCTCATAAAACATTTTAATGTAACTAATATTCAACCGTGATGATTGGTTTGCGAAGTAAGAAAATGAATAAGAAAAACTGTATGCAGTCGTTCAAAAAATATCCCTATACTATATGCCAATACCAATATCGTAGTTCTCAATATTTATTTTATAAATACATCTCTACATCTTTAAAAATTGTACGGTCTATGGTTTAATTATAAAATATATATTAATTAAATGTCTATAATCATTTAAAACATTCAGTGCAATTTTTTTTTATTTATATAATAAGCGCCGTATTGGAGATTTTTAGTATTATGTGAGTATACAATATAAGTATGTAATTAAAATATTGTTCTATGGTAAAATTTCGGGTTATATCGGTCTCTCCACCACGTGTGCCTGGTTAGTAACGTTATATTTATAGAATTAGATATATTTGTACTAGTTACTTATTTTAAGCATTTTTAGCTGCGCAACGAAGATTTTTGAAAAATGTATGACGCTAGATCGCTATAGCCGTAAGTTTATATACACCGATGACACTTTTTAAGCATTTTATTAAATTTACCTATTAAATTATTTTTGTAAAGCATTTGTTGTGTTTTATTTATGTAATGTAGTATATCTCGACGATATATTATATATATTGTAGTATTCTGTATTATAACATTTTATTTATGTTAAATTTTAATAGTTTACCTACAAGAATATTCATTAAAATATTAATAAAATCAGTATTCATATTATGTAAATTACAACACATGAATTTATCTTTAATGCTAAATATATTTAATATATATCAAGAAATATCAAAAAAATATATACAATGACAGAACTACAGATTTCTTATATCTATAATAAGAATGAATAATTCTCCTTGATGGAAGAATAAGTCTGCCGGTCATAGGGCTGCCCTGCTCAGATTTTCCCACACACAAAGGTCAAATATTGCATTTGAATGTACCTGTAGTTGTGTATTTATTTAATATACTTTTAACATATTTTGTTCCAAATAACACCTAATGTAACAAAACACTATAATTTTGCAATACAATGATAATCAAAAAATTAATGGAAATTGATTCAGAGGTAATCAAGTTATAATCACTTTAATAGACAAGACAAAGAGATGTCGTCTTCTGTATATAACAATAAGACGGCGAAACGTCTAGTATTCTACGGGACCGTCCCATAACACCAAGTATAATCCCGTTTTACAATAACTATTAAAATAGTCCCATAAAACGTTCGATGTGTCCCGTATGTCGCACATGCCTATTTTTCAAACATTACACGCATATTCATACAGCGCAGTATCGGTACGCGTCGATGATGCACTATTGACTTTGAGAAAATCTCGCTGAAAGAGGCAATCCTACGCTTGCTTATGGTAAAATTTAATATGGACAGCTACTATGATATCTTACTGGAGTGGTTAAAAAAATATCAGTCTAAAGATACCTATAATTTTAAAAATAAATAACTTTAGTTTATTTTTAAATGTATATTATAATTTTCTTTACGGACAAAACTGCATACTTGGCATTCTATACTAACCAGATAATACAACCTCAAAATCTAATCCTAGCCCCTCCCAAACCGCATTCAATTATCAGAAAATTTACATAACGATAAATGATCGGCATCATGTTTTAAATCTGTTTGCAATTCGTTTTAGGACGATAGTGTTTTAACTTGATTCAATTGAACAAATTCGTTCATTTTTCGTTACGTATTCTCTTATTTTTTTACCTGAAAGTTCCATTTACAATTATTATCTGTAAGTTATACAACCCAAATCATTTTTTAAGCACATAAAATACTACCCATGTAAATTACAGGAATTATCGAAGTTTCGGTACCTTTCACACTCTTTTCCTTTTTATATAAACGAAAGACAAAAAAAGAAACGTTTAATTTAATCATTTATACTATAATAAAATAGTACAAAAACAAAATCTATTCATTTAAGAGGAAACACAATCTAAAAGAAATTTGAGAATAAGTTAAAATAGGAGTCTATTGCTGTCGCATTCGGCACGAACAATTATATAGAGCGCGAGAAAGACAATTGCAGCTCCTAGCTTGATTATACGTATTTTAAGAATTACTCTATGGCGCTATAGAATTGATGACTGCTTATGCTTTAGACTTATGAGCATATTACTATGGTTTTATAGTTGTTAAATTATAGAGAATGTACCAGTTATTATAAGATTATTGTTACCGCTACGCGTAAAATTATATTAACGCAGGTCTCAGCCATTGAAATTTAAATCCACCTGTTATGTCATGTTTGAAACCGCTATTTTTATGTATGAAATTCACAGGCGGACATAGTCGCAGGTACAGCTTGTTATATATATATTTAGAATAAAAAAACTACGCTAAATAGCTAACTCTTGTTTTTGATATTTTCTTCAAAAAATTATCTCTTTTGGGCTAATTTCCAACTTATTTATGATCGTATATGACGATTAGTGATGTCTAACTACTGAGTGTCGGATAGGTAGCAGAAACAAAACTAAGCATATGCTATAGCAAAGTATTGGGTTGACTAGCTTTTACCTACGGCTTCAATCGCGTTAAATATAGTAAGATATTTTTCTATCCCCATGGAACAGTATTTTTGTATAGATAAAAGGTATATGTACTTTTCTATACTCCTGATAATGTGTATGAAATATTTCATGAAGATCGGTTAAATACTTAAAAAACGTTAGAAATTAATTCACATTCAAACTCGAATGTGAACAAAATTAATTAAAATTATATTATATGACATGAACTAAGGTTGCTTCTTAAATTTATTATATCAAATTAAATTTGTACATAAAGAACAAATGAATGGAATTATATTTTGCAACTAATGTACATGATACACATGAAATAAAAGCACTGTATTTAATTAACTATTTATTTATTAGCTCCACGCATCAACTTTATATTTTTTATCCTTTTCCATATCAAGGATGAATGATCTTGCTTTCTCTTCCGTTTTATTTTCGTACTTTACAAGACATTCCACTAAAGATTCTTTCACTTGAACAGCCATTGCTTTCAAATCACCGCATATAAATATTAAAGCATCATTTTTTATTAACGCCGTCACAATGTCACCATTCTTTATCAATAAGTCCTGTAAAAAAAACCTTATAAACGTTACAATAGGTATGCAATTAATTCTGTAAATATAGATTACAATAAATGTTTTTACAATAATTCTTGTCAGTTATAATCAAGTAATTTGTTGTTTTGTATTGTATTACAATTTGAAACGATGACACAATAATACTGTAGATACTGATTATTTGTATCATGACTTTCAGTATAAGCAATACGGCGTGCTCTCTCTTTCACACCTATTGGTTGTTGCATAATATTTATTCGTAAGTTAAGATAATACCGTACAACCATTGTGAATAATAATAACAGATAATACATAATTACCAGGAGAATAATAATTTATTTTTGTAATTTGTTACCCACAGTGTACAAACAATGGATTATACAATTCCGTAAATAATTACCAGTTTATTAAGAAATATTTCAACTCATCTGCTCATAATTAACTGTACTATCATCCCTTTTGAAAATGCAGTACACAATTTACTCAATACGTGTTATGAATAGTGTAGAAATAATGCATTATAATATACAATTAGTTTGTATAATAATTACTGTTTTACAAAGAAACATTTCAACTCACCTGCACATACTTAACTGCACTATCATCCCTTGAAAATGCAGTATACATTTTACTCAATACACCCCTTGAGACAAATCCTTTTAATTCCTTTTCATAAATAAAATCGAACTCCGGATTTCTACATCCAAAGAATAAATAGACGTCTCCAAACTTCCCATTAGGATTATTTTCCTTAGCTAACTCGATTTCTTCTAAGAATCCTAAGAAAGGAGCTACTCCTGTACCCGTTCCAATCAATATTAAAGGAGTTTCCAAATTTATAGGCAAAGAAAACCCTGATAAATTTTTCCTAATGTAAATTGGAATTTTTCCATAAGGCCTCTTTTTACAATCATTGGTTAAACTTAATTCCTTCAATGTGTCATCTAACTGAAATCCATTATTTACAATCATATTTTCTATCCACTCAGTTGTAAGCCCTTTCCTATTATCTTGTATATCCATAACAGAAAAACATATATCAATCCTTTTAGAATCTTTCAAACCTGTATTCACTATAGAATATGGTCTAGGAAGTAATCGTGGAAGGTTAGCCATCAAAACCTCTATATTGGGCTTACATGATTTGAAATACATGAATATATCTAGTATACACATATTTCTGTCAAGTATGTGTGTTCGATATAATTCAGAACCTTCTTTACTGCTTAAGTATTCTAGTACCTTCCTTTCATTTTCATCTTTAGCATGCCTTGACAGTGCCAAAATAAATAGCTGCAATAGTTTAAAAAAATAATTAAACATCAGTTCAGTAACATATAGAAGACTATTCTGATCTAAATAATGGTTAGTTTTTGCTGCTAGCTTGTCAATTTTAGTGCCCTAGCACAATTTACTTTTTAATATCTTAGTATTGTGACCTAGATATGAACAATCTGCAGTTCACCACAGTTTCTCCTACAGCCTTTCAAATATTTTATATATTACTACCATGGCATTCTGCAAGCCTTTGGCCAGCTAAATATTAACTCCAAAATATGATACATCAAACAAGCCACTTTTGATATTTGTCGTTTAAAATGTTGTGGTGAAACATGATTGACATGGCATTTAACAGAATTTAATATGGAAGCTATCAATACAAAATTTATTTATATAAAAACACATTTATGTTAGATACAGCAACAATGTATCAATTGTGTTAACCTAAATTACTAGTAAGACATATAGTCATTTTTTCTACTAGGATAAAAGTGTTCAAGCATCTAGAGCAGGGCTGTCCAAACCACGGCCCGCGGGCCGCATCGGCATGAATTGTTGCGGCCCGCAGTATCTTTTTTATCTTCTTTGTTTAAATACATTAAATAAGTAAATTCCCCGAACGTATAATAGGTACACCCGACACCGCGCGTTGTTCATTTATTGGGCTTTAAAAGACAAATTAATGAAAAAGTAGATAATAAAATAATGATACTTATTATACTTGTATTTTATGTTTATAAATATTTTGCGGCCCCCCAATGTATTGATTCATTTTTGTTGGTCCTGGGTCCCATGTAGTTTGGACAGCCCTGATCTAGAGTAATCTAAATAAGGGATACCTTTTTTAGCACAGTCCTAATATCAACACAGAATGTTAATAAATGTCTCAGAGTGGACTTGACAGGTATGTGAGGTGGAATTTTACCTCCTTTCCAGTTCTTATCCACACTGAGAGTGTATGGCGTGTCCGCTATAGCATTCAGTTCCAAATGGTTAATAATAGTGTTCACTTCTGATTCTAAATTTTGTGGAATCACACCTATGGTATCGCCAGCTTTAAAGCTGAATTTGCTGTCCTGTAATGTAGTACATAATCTATGAGTGCTATGACAATGTAAATTGTTAATAATATATAGAAAAAGTTTCAATTACTTTCTAAGTGTGTAATTTCAATGGGCAGAGGCTCCTGAATACAAAATTAAAATTCACTGTCTAATATACTTTTCATAGACTTCCTTATAGTAGTCAAATACTATATTCATACCTATTTAACCTACCCTCCTAGGCAGAATGAGTGGAAGATTATAAAAAGTGTAGCACACAAGAAGTGATAAGCATTCTTACTTAGATTGTTAGACTGTTCACATGGCCTACAGACATTGTTCTTATTAAAAAAATGAGGCATGATGATGTTAGCTGTCCTAAGATTATATTGTTATTTTTTTTTTAACTGACTATACTGTTGACCTGGCATGGCCTGTACAGTTTCAGCAGGGAAGCACCTAAGGCACTCACCGGATTCTATATAGGCAACCAGCACAAGGGCGCACGGCACGCCTCGGTTTGGACTGTCGCCGAATATCCCGAACCTAACTAAACTAAGCTAATTATTATTTCATACATATATGAATTCGTGGAACATACACATGTACCAAGCATATATGCTTCACAAACTTATACATGTATCTTGAATATAACTACGAAGTTAATCTAAGCAAACTCTGTTCGAAAATGGGATGAAAAACAAACCCAACCACTATCTGTACCTACATGTGTGTATGTGCACATGTGTTGGGTGATCTGTGTTGTTGTAAAAACTAGTGACTGGAAATTTATTAAGTGTCACTGTATTCGCGCAAGCAACATGCTCGAGGGCTCCATCCCGGGACCTCATATTGTTGTTTTAATTATCCTCCTTTGATATTTAACAATGTAATTATTTACAACAAATTTCATAAGTAATGTAAACACACAAATTGTTTTAATGAAGAGTCAATGAGATATACAGTGGTGGTCATTTAATTAGAAACACATCTTATGAATAAAGAAAGTATAACTTCAACATAAAAATGTTCATAAAAAATATACACATTCAATCATTAATAATCATGCAATTTTAATTACAGAATGAGTCTAAACACATGTAGAAGTTTATTTTGTTACTGGCCTCTCAGACGCCTAATTAGAAACATTTTCAAAAAGGAAACATAGCTTATTCTTTTTTTGAAATTAAAGAAAAAAATTTCTCTCTTCCCTTTTTCTATTATTTTGGCAGCAATTCAAAATTTAAACTGAATTTTATTTTATTCAAAAAGGTCAAAAATAAAAGTTTTGACACATCAACTAGGTAAATAATTGTTAATTTACATATAGATCATAACTGGGTCTACAGTAGAATAGCTGAGCATTTAATTTGTTCTGTTAAGAATTTTTTTAATGCAATTAAGTATTATAAAACACATGGAACTGTTCTTAAAACGGCTCGGCCAAGAAAAACCTCTCCCAGAGAAGACACGCTAATCATTCATGTTGCTAAAAAAGACCCAATTAAAGGCTCCAACCAGATTAAAAATGATTTTTTTTTGCCTGATGACCCGAGAAACATCTCGTCAAGACTAATACACTGAAGATTAGTGGAAGCTAAATTGTTTGGAAGAATCTCTCGAAAGGTACCACTTCTTACCAAGCAACACTGAGAGAAGCGATTATTATTTGCTCAAAAATATGTAAATTGTATGGTACAAGAAAGGAAAAAAGTGTTATTTTCAGATGAAACAATAATAAATATGATAAATTCTGATGAAAAGCTCTATGACTAGACTTGAAGGATGGAATTCAATCCCCCAAGAAATATGTATGAAATTGATTGAATCAATGTCCACGTGTTGCAGTTCTATTATTGAAAATAAGGGATATGCCACTAAATAATAATTATAACTATTGGTAGGCTGTGGATAGTAGCTATTTCGTAAAATACAATAATAATTACTAATATTGAAAAAAATATATATACTATTTTGTTGATATTTCTAATTAGTTGATCATCATTGTTTATACCTTAAAACTTTAAATGTTTGTCCGTAATGTAATATTGAAACTGCACTTATGTAATCGGATTTATATTGTTTTTCTAATAAATGATAAATCATTGAACATATCGTTGTCCTATTTATTGTTTAATTTCAAAATAAAAACTATTGTGGTGAGGTATCTTACATAATGTCAAGAACCATTGGTAGTGTTTCTAATTATACAACCACCACTGTATATGTTTTACAAAGTATTATATACACTCTTTAATATTATTATTACAACATTAATGGAAAAAAGAGTATTGATTCTGCTAAGACATCTTTATACTGATGGTGGATAGGTGAATAGACTAACCATTGACAGTCTTGCATATAAGTCACTTTACTTTTACAGTGTCTATGTGATTTATAACTTCACAAAACTTCTCTACTGATTTTTTAAGACGCATATCTCGAAATGGGGTATTATGTACATATTTTGTAATTTCACGACATTGTACATTTTAAATTTTATAGTATAGTAAAAAAAAGTTTGCACAAATGAGAAAATAATTTAAACATACATTTTACATAGAAATTGTAATTTTACAATACATAATTTGTTGTTGTTTAAAGTTTTGTAAATAATCAGGTGTTTTTTTAAGCTTCTGCTGCCAACAGTCTGTTGACCTTTGCCTCATGAGGTTTACATTCGTTTGTATGGAACTTAAGCCTTGATGATTTGGACAGTCCAGGGGAACTGGAAAAACTTACTGTAACATCAAAACTGACTTCGTAAATTGCTTTGCAGTTTTCGTTAATCGCAGTCAATCTTCTCCAATTAGTTATATCTGCTTGAAAAATGTCACTATTCGCAAAGGGCATTGGCGGCAGTGATTCATTACAAATATATTCTGTACTCTGGAAATGTTATGTTATAATATTCATTTGAAATATTTAGAACTTCACAATATTTGTCGAACCACGAGACACCTTGTAATAATATTCAATAGCAGATTCACAATAAAACTTACGTGGTTTTCATACTCAATTTTCAAACACGTTTCTTTAAAAGGAGGCAGGCTTGAAAAAGACAGATTTGATAACCTATCGAAAATATCCTGAAATCTATTCTTATATACCATTTTAGTTAGAATCTTTAAGACCAAAAAAATATTTTTGCAAATAATTCAACATTTAGCACAAACATTACTGAAATGAATACATAAATTGGTAAATGGTTCCTACTTTTTGTTTTCATTTTTATTGCAATATTATTGGCCACTGTCAATGAGGTATTGTCTTGAAAATAATCTAAATATTACACTGATAGTATCCAGCTTGATCTGTGTAGTTCAGTGAAACTGTAGAGGCCTAGCCAGGCCAACAGGGTAGTCAGTTCGAGGAAAAAAAATCATATGTAAGATTTATAATTTTTTTTGTCTAAATCAAAGTACATTCAATGTGGCCAAATCACATCACAATAAAGTAGTAACTAGCTTTACATCGAATTTGCCACGCTTCACCTTTTAGTTTTTTTTTTTCGCTTGTATTTTTTAAGTAATTTCTGCTTATACATATTAAATAAATCATATTGCGTAACTCGCTTTCAATGTTACATATAGTAATGAGAAATATGTCAGCTTATTAAATAAAAAAAATACACACAGCAAATTATAAAACTGATGCCATTAGTACTATAGAATTTTCTTCTTTGTCACAAACACATTCATAATAATATTACAGTTACTTAATTTTAAACAGCAGCAAAATCTTACGATATAAAGAGTCACCACTAACTATCCATACAGATTAAAATAGAGCATCCTGTCTGGTGTTTGAAAATGTCTGGTTCATTAAATTATATATACAACAACGTAACAAAGATTTTATTACATCGCATTTCAGCCTAAAATAATTTACAAAGACCAATGTTTACAAACTTGAATTCAGTTTAAATCTGGAATCTACGATATTTCTTCATCCGAGAAAACTGCAAAAAATATTAAGTATAAATTTTTTTGTTATGAATAAAACAAATGTCAAGCAATCAATAACCTGTATAAATAAAATTATAAAGGTCTACAGTTATTGCATCACGCAAAAACTACTGGATAGAAATTAATATCGATAAACATATCTATCGAGCAATTTTTTAGTTCTGTTTTATTTATTAATATTATTTTTTATATTATGAGTTTATCGATGTGTATTTTTTTGCAGTAAAGAAGTGGGACAAGCGGTGCAATGCATGCAAGTATCAGTCGAAGTCGTAGGTATCAGCTTATTCATTGATAAACTTGCAAGAAATGCAGGATAAATGCAGGGTGGATGAATTGGCGAAAGGTGTCTGGGGTAGTTTGTGACCCACAAATGCCGTTGAAACTTAAGGGGAAGGTGTATAAGTCTACAATCAGAACAGTCGTGTTATATGGATCCGAGTGCTGGGCTACGAAATAGACTGATGAGAAAAAATTATATGTGGCAGAAATGCGAATGTTAAGATGGATGTGTGGTGTAACAAAAATGGATAAAATTAAGAATGAGTATATCAGAGGAAGTTTGAATATAACACCGGTAACAGAGAAGTTGAGGAGTAATATGTTAGCATGGTACGGCCATATTATGAGAAGAGATGAAAGTCATATATCAAGAAAAGTTTTTAGTTTGAAAGTGGATGGATATAGAGGTAGAGGAAGACCGAAAAAGGTGTGGATGGATAGTATGGAAAATGATATGTGTCTATAAAGTGTGAATACTGAGATGACTTTTGACAGGGGAGAGTGGAAAAGAAAAACATGTTGTGCCGACCCTACTTAGGTGGGATAAGGGTAAGATGATGATGATGATGAAACTTGCAAGAAATGCATAGATTTCGAAATTTTCCCACTTTAAAAAAGCTATTATACATTTTGAAAGCACTCAGCGTAAGAACAACGAGCAAAGGGATAACTTAAAGCACAGCAAGCAAGATGTCACCTAAGCGAAAAATAAAACATGTTTCTAAGAAACAAGTTATCAGGTCATAGTTCTGTAAAGCTAAACATGTAAGAGCTAACTAGAATTTAAAAATTTACTTTCAACAGCTTCGCCTGGGTCTTCGGTTCGTCCTTGGAGACATCCCTCACAAACGGTTGTGTCGCACGGATCAGGACTACTTGTTGGAAATGCTGGTGTCATTGCCGCTGGCGGTGGCTAAACGGACAAACTTTAAATGGATATTTATTTGAACTAAATAATAAATCCATTCTTCATTTTAAGCGTGTTGCAGTTTTCGTATCAGAAATGGAATGAGTTTGAACATAATTAATACGTATCCTATAACTCTATGAATAAAGCCTTAAAGGTTAAAAGTATATTTTTTTTTGTATAAATTAATATTAAATATGTGTTACGAAGTTTCAGTGCAATTTTGATTAATGGAGAACATTCATTTCGACATAAGTTTTTTGCTATATTTAACAAAATAAAAGGAAATCGGTCATAGACGAAATATCTTGATTAATATTTTTTTCTCTAAAGAGTGTACCTGTTTGTGAACTTAATGTCGCATCAAAGAAGCAATTTGACCGTTCGGATCCATCACATGTATTTACTTTGTCGAGTCCATGATATCTAGCTGTTGTGATTCAATAGGTAGCGCTATAGTCATTATTAACAATTAGATAAGTATATAATTAGAAAAAATAGAACAGTACCTGTCAAGTTAGTATGTATTTTATGATACGAAATTCCATGCATTTCGTATGTATATCGAATATCTTATTTCAATACGATTTTTAATTATTTACATAAGAGGTACAAAATAATATAAAAACATACATAAACACAATACTTTACCTCTAATCTGTATAAGTAGGATAAACGGCACGGATCCCACGTAGTGCAGAGTGTTGCATTGTGCATCATATCTTTACGAGGTTCGTCTCCGAAATAATCGAAAGTGATAACAACATTGTTGTCTATCGCACATTCATCTAGAAATTCGTAAACGGGAATCTATGGATAACACATAATGTTAATATAGAAATAGCAAACACAGTAATATTGGAAAATCTGTGAATACTGAATGAGGAGTAATATTGGTATTGAACAAACTAGTTTCCAAACTCTACATTTACATTTTTTTCAAACAAAATTAATTTGACATTGGCTAAACTTCTCTTTGTCATGTGAAATGTGTACATGCGGAAGGAATTCCCCCAGTAGAGACGTCACGCACGCTTAAAACTCATATTAGGTTATGTTAAAAAATCATTACTTTACTATTACTGATGTTATTATATAAACAATAGTGGAATATGTCAAGATATACATTTACCCTATTACGCCTTATAAGTATGGAGCGTAGAGATAAGGAAAACCGTCTCATATAGGAGGTGTGTTGAAATAATGTCCAGCTATAAGCACTAAATAACAGTTCTAAAACCCTTTAAAAGGGTGCCAGTATAGGCATAGGGCACGAGAGTATGAACAATAATGAACCATGTTGTTATTGTAGCGCCATCCTAATTTAGCACATTTAGATGGACACATTTACATACACATTGATGATTCTTCTTACATTTAGACTCCATACTTACTAGTCAAGCAAAAACTCCCTCAAAATTTGATTTACTTCATATTTTAAAATGTACCATTCATCTTATTTCGTAGGATGGAAAAATAGTCAACTTTTTTGCTTGTCTATTTAGAACAAGAAATACTTCGACTTACTAACTGGAAGTCAGATATTTTGAAAACCTAGTTTACAGTCGGAATATCTGCAATATAAAGCTGTATACACACCTTACTTTTATTACCACAATCCAAAGTACCGTTCTGGAAATAGTTATTCTCTCTTTCGCCATTACCAAGGCAGAACATCCAGCCTTCATGGAAAGAATATTCTATAGGTGCGACCTCAGCTTCTATACAAGGATCTACCGGAACTGGTATAGACTGCTTACCGAAAGTACATTTACGTTCGTGCATGTTGGCTTGGACTCTATAAGCATCTAAATCTGGTTCAGATCCTTCAGGACACCTATAATAGTTACCTTAAAAGAAATATAAATAAATTAGGTTTTATACAAAATTCAATAATTTTATTTCATATGTAGAAAATTAATTAGAAAAACATTAAACTTTATGTACATAGGTATAAAACATAGCGTATTTATTAATTGAGCCATTAAGTTAATCATTATTTAATGAGTGTAATAATATGTGTTTTAGTTTGAACATATGTCCTTTAAAATGAATAGACTATCTATTTTGAATTAAAACAAGGAATGAAATTACACTAAATTCTATATTATAATTTTCTTCTCTTAATTTATTAAGGATTTTGGTCGTAAAGTGACAATGTTATCCTACTGGAAAGCATGCAGTCAACCTTTACTTAATATTATATTTACTATTAGGCAGTAATCTCGCCTTTCAGTAGATATAAAATAAAATAATATTCATAAAATAAATTAACCATTTTGTATGATATAAACTGATTTCTTATGCGCACTGATAACGGTCCTCACAGTAAGACCGTTGCCTCCACTTTTTATGTTTTCCATCAAGACTTCTTGTGCCGCGCGCTGTTCCCGAGACCACTTTGCCGCTTCCTCGGCTAATATTTGCCGACTCACTTTGCCAGGAGATTGTGTTGACTGTAAATAAATTATGGTATACACCAATCTTTATTATGATAAAAATTTTCTTTGCATTAATCCGTATAATGACTATTTTTACAAAAATTATATACTTTTTATTGATATTATTTCTTTTGCAGATGTTAGTTGTATCTAATAGGGCCATCGTGTAATTACGGTTTATATTTATATTGCACTCTTTATAACAAAGTATTTGGAATTTTCGACTGAATTGATTACAAGCGATTACTGCGCTGTAGTGATTTTTGAAGTGAAAAACACAATTATTCCATTGTTTAGAGTTTTAACTTCTGCCGACAATCCTTTTGACTGCCTTGATTTTTTTATGTATAAAATTACGTTATTTTATTTTATTATGTCATATTCGTAGGTTTTATGTGATATGATTTAATTATCATGCACAAGTTAAATAGATTGGAAGTCATAAATAATAACATTGATTTTGAATTACCACAAAAGCACTTTGGTCAATTTGATTAAGGGAACACCATCTTGTTAGAACTTCGAAAATAAAAAATTCTATCTACGTGATTTTTACACAATTGAGTATCTTAGGGTTTATCTGTGTGCATACCAAAAAAATAATGTAATTTCTAATGAACGCACTTTCTGTTTTTACTTTTTATTATTAGAAATAAGGCCATGTATAATATATTAAAATAACAAAAGTTGCTATGCAGCATAAATAAATTTATGTTTATTTACCTGAGGTGGATTCTCCAGTATTACGTGCGGTCGTCCAAGAGTATGCTGCCAAATTAAATGCGCCGCAACCTTATGTTTTGAGCTATGATGCAGCGGCTGGATTTGTAGAATACCATACCAAGCAAGTTCTCTGTACACACTATCGGGAAGGTAGCCAGTCTAAAACATATAAAATGGACAAGTTAGACATGGTTCTTTAGACGTATAAGCATTTATTACTTCAGTCGTTACGTTAAGATTAATAGTCACACGTCGATTACAATTTAAAAAGTTTTTCAACTTCAACGTATATTAATGATATTTCTATAGATTTGTTTAAGATTACACACTTACAGGCATAAAATCCATGTGCCACTGAAAAAACAATACATCAAACATTAGATACAAAGTTTGACATTAATTAGCCTTACCTACTCTAAAGATGATTATAGTTGTAATAATGTACACAGCCTCGAATTAAGGGAAACGCCCAAAGAGTGATGACTGACTCGGAAGATCCAATTCATAAGGCTGAAAATATGTTTTTTCAAAGCGCCAAGCTTCCAAGATTGTTCATTTGATTTTGGAACGCACCCTATATTGATCTTTGAATGAGTACATATTATCTGTGATGTTTCTGGTAAGGGAATTCCCAGCACATCTAAAAACTACAAATGATGGAAAGAATACACTCCAATATTAAATTTTACCTCATATCGTAAAAACTATATACCAGAGATATAGTGTACGTTACATTAGAAACATAAGTTATCTAAGTTCAACATTTATTTATAGATATTTTAAAAATACTATTCATAAAAATCTTTATTATATCTTTTTAGTATTGAAAGCTTTTCACGAAGGAAAGCCAAAGTTAACCATTAGGTTATAAATAATTACACATACTGGGGAACATATCATGAATAATGATTAAAATTGAAGTTAACAGCTGTATCGTGATATAATATGTGCTTTTCTTTAACTTTCAGAAATATAATTCCAAAAGGCAAACTGGCTCAGCAAAATCTGTCCATGAAATATTAAAATCTGAGTTTTGAAATACCAAACGAAATAAGGAATGTACCCGTCACTATTAATAATTCACACTAGCTTGCTAGAACACAACTTTAATAACGACGCTAAGAATATCGTGATGAAATAAAAGATAAAATAAGCTTTATTACAATTTATAAAACTATAAATGTATGCGAATTACCTCTTCCTCAGTTTGTTCGGTGGTCGATCCCTCTATAAAAATAAACAACGTTTTACATCATAATCAAATTAAATAGATAGATATCAGCTGGAGACCGGTTGCTTCGCTGGGCTTGATTATTTTAAAGGTTTAGACTATTAGTCGTGAAGTAAATAAATAGATTTATATGTAGGTTATATTGTAGCGTATATAATTTAAGACACTGTAATTACACACCTTCGTCGTCCGTCATTATATCAGCACGAACATTTAATAACTGAAAATAAGTAATATGTTAAATTTATAAGCGTCTTCCTTATTTTTTACAGAAATAAAACTAGTATAAGAACTTCCACTTTTTTACACTCAATAGCACAAGGAAAGATATTTCTAAAGGTATCAGAAAGCTTATATTTAATGATTTGTAAACTATTTCTCGAAAACATAGAAGAATTTTAAAGTTTAAAAGCATATTTTTTACTAATCGATAAATACCTGTAAAAATATAACTGTATAACATGTAATCTTTAACAAAATCATCTTGTCGCTTACGTACTCTCGCTAAAGAATGGTTCGGTTAACTGTTTGCACCAATTAAAAATATTTTATTATTGTTAATTAAAGTAATTGTCGAGTATGGTTTTTATCAGTCTGTAGTAATTGGAATATAGAAAGTAGGTAATGTCTTGGTGGTAAATATTGTAGTGTAGAAATAAATTAAATTAACAACAAAGTGGTTTTCTTTCCATTATATGTAATCATTGTTGATAAAGCTATCAGACCAAGGGATAGTCAATTACTAATTATTTTTAAACATAATTAATATCTACGTATTTTCGCAGAAGTATGAATGATCACAAAATAAATCGAATTAAAATTTTGGGTAGATGAATGAACAACTAGTAGAATACATAAGCAATGTACACGTAATGTTCAAGCATTACGGGAATCAATAAGTTCCTTTTAAATTCTATATTTATACATAATTGAGTATTTTTAAAATAGGTCTTATTTTGTCATAAGTCATAATTACTGTCGACCTCCGCTTGGAGTAATCACAGACTGTTAGTAGTAGGTACAGGTAGGAGTAATATTATTCTGTGCTCCCCACCCCACCCGATACGGTCAGGTATGCCTCAAGGGCATCTCTCTCTTCAACCTGTTCATCAGTGACCTCCCTCGTTCCCCGGGGATCGAGATGTGATGCTATTCTGACGAAACAGTTATTTACGCTTCCGGCTGGCGTCCGGACTTTCTTATAAATCACATCAATCGAGCCATCGTTACACTCGGTGAATGGTATCGTCGCGAATAGAGGTTAATCCCGAAAAAAGCGCCGCGATATTTTTCGACCCCGTAAATCGTCTTCAACCTAAGTATCTAAAGCCCCTCAGGCTGTACGAAACCGAGATTCCTTGGGTCCCTGACGTCAAATACCTAGGAGTTACATTAGATAGGCGCCTCACTTTCAAAGCGCATACTGATAGAGTTCGAAACAAGCCCGCTATGGTCTTGGGTCGCTTGCACCCATTAGTTTGTCCGAAAAGTAAAATGTCCTTTACACATAAGCTCACTTTGTATAAGATGTGTATCCCTCCTATTCTGACATATAGTTATCCCTTTTTCGCGCATATGTTAAGTTACAAAAACTACAGAATCGTTTTCTTCGTAGAGCAGTAGGTGCCCCTTGGTACATCCGGAGAGTCGATCTCCATAGTGACGTGGAGATGCTGTCTATCTGGGAGCTCGTTAACGACACAGTACCCAATGCGCCGCGTTACAAAAGACGTCCGCAATATATTTTTACATATCCTCCCGACGAAATAACGGCAGCTAACTTTCAGTACCCTTCCGTCCCTCGAAACAGAGCGTGTGCGCGTCCACGCCCGCGTAATCACAGATCACGCCGCCGCGGCTTCTCTGTGAATTTTGCTCCAGCACACTCGCTTAGGCCCCCCTCGGCAGCGGCTCAAGCCGAAGTTCGATCGCCCGGAATGAAGTCCTCGAGCACATTGCTTGCACGACTACAGTGACACTGAATAAATTTTCAAACACTACTTTCTACAACAAAACACCGATCACCCCACACACGTGTAGGTACACATAGTGGTTGCGTTTGTTTTTTTAATACCTTTTGCGGACGGAGTTAGCTTATATTAATTTAGTGGTCAGATTCAAGATACATGTAAAAGTTCGCGAAACATACATGCTTGATACACGTGTATGTTTCAGGAACTCATATATGTATGAAATAATAATTAGCTTAGTTTAGCTTAACTTAGTTAGACTCGGGATATTCGGTGACAGGCCAAGCCGAGGCGCGCCGTGCACCCTTGCTGGTTTCCTATATAGAATCGGGTGAGTGTCTCAAGCGTTCCACTTAGTAGTCGGTGATACCGTGGAGGCCTTGCCGGGTCAACAGTGTGGACAGGTCAAAAAAAATATATATATATATATATATATTCTATGCTGTCGACTAACGCTGTTCAAATTTAATGTTGCTAGCTAATGTAATGACATTAGACATGATCAAAATCAAAATAAAAAGGTTCGAATGTCGCCCATTGTAAATTTAAAATTTTCGTACTCATTAGTTTAGTTATTAAGATTAAAAAATAATTTAAATAGGTACAACGAAACAGAGGAGGGGATTTTATGACGGAGTACTTATACATATATTAAATTAGAAACATAAGACATCATTAAATTTTCCGCTTTTGGATGTGCACAAACCATATTTGTCGTCAAAATGAGAATTCGATTCGAATAATACCACGGAAGAAAGAGAAGAGTATAATACTAATAGGTAATTTATTTATAAAGAAATCTGTAGTTATAGTAAAGTTGCTAAATTATTTTAGTTGCTTAAAACAAATAATATTACGCATTTGATGTCGAATTATTGCTAAAATCCCGTTACTGCTTAGACTAAAGAAGAATATTGGGAAGAAAGTTGATATGTATTTTTATTACTACCTTCTAGCCAGAAAACAAGATTTTACTACCAGATTTTTACGATTCGCAAAATTTCGTAATAACCGATATTTATTGGACGACAGTCCAATTAAAAGTTGCATTCCCTTTGACGCGAAGTGATAATGGCGCTCTGGCAACATTGTATTCTTTGATTAGTTTACTATTTGGGCGTAACGAAAAATTTAGTTTGTTTTAATTATTTACTTTTTACTTACTAAGTTTTGTAACATAAAAATGAACACATTAGATAAACAATTAGCCGATTTGCGAATATACGCAAACGAATTAGACGCTAAGTTACAGGACGATATAAACGCAACGAAAAAGCGACCAACTATACCACCTAAAAGGAATAAAGCGCCTTTGCCTCAAATACCTCAAAGTTACATTGTAAAGTCTGCGTGCGAACCGTCCTACTCATCAAGACTAGAATCCGGCAGTCGCACGAGTTCTACATACTCTAATTTAGTTCCCGTAAAGAGTTGTATATTTAGGAACACCGCAAAAGGCCGAAGCGGCGATGTACTTCTATACAGCAATCTCTTGCCTCCGGGAGGTACTAATCACGTCTATTCAAACATGATGATGCAACGAAATCCGTACGGCACTGATAGTATTTATGAAAGAGGATCTCAGTTATCACGAGTTAGTGATGTAGCACAGTCAAATTATAGCGAATTGCGCCGCCCCGGTTCAGCATACCCGCCGTCGTCTGCGTCAGTTAATGCACAAGATTTTTCTACTTATGGTGGATCACAGACATCGTCAACTTATGAGTCATTGTATGAACCAATAAATCCTAGACCATGCAGCCAACTCTCTGGAGCTTCTCTTTATGGAGGATACGTTGGCACGGTCGAGCCAACTCCAGAACCTGACGATCGGTTATATTGTGGCAACTGTTACAAATGTGGGGAGAAGATAATGGGTGAGACTACAGGATGTACTGCAATGGAGAGAATATATCATA
The DNA here is from genome assembly GCA_035772565.1 of Antheraea assamensis. NCBI lineage: Eukaryota > Metazoa > Arthropoda > Insecta > Lepidoptera > Saturniidae > Antheraea > Antheraea assamensis. The sequence continues at coordinate 1,008,140 of JAQQSE010000141.1, forward strand.
TCAAATGTTTCTGTTGTCAGCAATGTGGAATAAATTTGCAGGTATGTAACTGAAGTTGAATATACATGGTTCGGACAATAGGAAACTTAAATCATTATCATTTTGAAGAGGCATTAAAAATGTAAATACAATGTATACTCCAATGTTGTATGTTATATGAGAATTTCCTATAACATGCAAATTAGTTACCTATGCACCTTATTTATTATAATTATTATGATTGTTTGTTATTGATTTACAAAAGATCCAAAGAAGTCTTTGAAGTACTGAAATACTAGGAAAGACACTTTGATTTCTTAGATAACCCTCTTGCTTTTGTTATTTACCAAGAACGCTGTGTCATTAATTTTGGAACACAAGCCGAGGATCTATCTTATCACTCATAAATTAACTTTGAAACTGTTATAATCCCAGTAGATGAATATCTTTATGAGTTGATAGAGTTTATTTGGTTGTGCAATAGAAAATAAGAAAGAAAAAAGTAATGGTAGAAAATTTTTATACCAAAAAAATGTTGGAACCATTTGCATTCATTATAATATGTTTATAGCTCATATGATGTTTTCTTACAACTAAGATTAAGATACAAATTCACGAAAAGCCTTAAATTGTAATCTAAGTATAGTTTGCATAATGGCAAATAATTGGCTGATATACATACAGGCACCATGAGACCTGCAAACTCATTTTTGCAAGTTTTATACATGATACATTTCTATAAAAATCACCTGATGGCAATTACAAATGACATACACTTTTTGTTTCCCTTAAAGTTAAAGTGTTTGAATATGGTTTTAAATTCGAAAATCCATCTTATTAAGATACCATAACTATAGAGCTGAAACAAACATAAATGAGATATTAACTAAAATTCTTCTTTAAAAACACTGTACAGGTGAAAATACTTAAAAAAAAACAGTTTTCTGTCCACCCCAGTGTTCCTACAACATGATTATATTATGTACTTGAAACTATAGTTCACATCACTATGTACCTACTCTGAGAATACTAATTTTTTATCTTTCTGAATCATTGTATGAATCATATCCTGATATTATAAAAAGTATTATATGACGTTAAGATGAGTTAACATTACTAAAAGAAACCATAACTATCAGCGCCGCACTCTGACTGAGGCGGTAGGTGGTGATTTGTCGCTGCCGAGCGTAGTTGTGACCATGCTCGGCAGCGAAGGAGTATGGATGACGATGGCCTCCATCTGGGAGGAAGTTTCTCGCAGAAGGAGGCGGCGGAGAAAGTCCGAGAGTTGGACCCTCTTAGCGGCCCTCTCCACCAAAGAAGGACGGCGCTTTGTCCGCCTCCTTTCACCTCCGTAGCCGGACTAGATAGGGTGGGCCGGGGAGCCCATCTCCTCATTGCACAGGTCTGGCTGACCAGGGTAGGTAGCTGGTTGTGGTGTACCCAGTCTACCTCCCTATAAGGGTGGAGCCCCCTATAAGGGCGGAGCCCCCTATAAGGGCGGAGCCCCCTATAAGGACGGAGCTCGGCGGCCACCTTTGGCCGGGCTGACGTGGCGACACGAGCGAGTGGACATAACGCAATCTCTCCCGGGAGAGGGTGGGTATCCATAAAGGATTTCCCCAGGGTAATAATAAAAAAACCATAACTATGAGGAGGTGATTTTAATAAATTAAAAATAGTGACAATAAAATTTATTGTTATTACATAACTAATTTTCATTGTTTATTTAAAAACAATAATTAATACTATATTATTCTTTTCAACCTATTCTGCAACTGGGATATTTTTTAAGGAATCACTTGGGCCTTTGAAAGATTAAGTTTGTTTAGCACAGATGTTGCAAGGATATATTATATTAATGTTAACATGTGGATAAGTATATTAATGCTTAACAATGGCAAAATATATATTATAGTCATTTGATGATAGTGTAAGAGGTTTTTTGATAATATATAAGAAATGAGTAAACTGGGGCTTACTAGAATAACATTGTATATTATTTCATTTTGATTCCAAGAAGACATTTATGTATTATAAGATTTTATGTGTTACCTCTTCCACATGGAATTTATTTAAAAAGATGTTTGTTCTGTGTAAAAATGCATATAGAGCAAGCGGGCTACTGGATACTGTCTCTTTAGTTTATTATATTTGCATGGGTATTACTTACAGCATCAGCTATCATCAGTGTAAGTCCAGGCCAAATCGGTCCAATCGTTTCAGAGATTAGCTGGAGCAAACGGAGAGACAACATTTTTTTTGTTAAAGTATCCTAACAAACGCCTTACATTTTTTTATCTATAAAGATCAATTGTAATGCTGGTATGAAAATAATACTTGTTTTTAATTTTTCTGTATTAAATATGTATACTATTCACTTTCAGGGCCGACCATTCTATGCGGTGCAAGGTCGAGCTCTATGCGAGAGAGACTATCTAGAAACCTTAGAGAAATGTTGTGTATGCGGTGATCCCATACTCGACCGCATACTACGAGCAACTGGCAAACCTTACCACCCTCGATGTTTCACTTGTGTTGTATGCCAGAAGAGTCTCGACGGTATACCGTTCACTGTTGATGCTGTTAATCATATTCATTGTATTGAGGACTTCCATAAAAGGTGATTATGACATTTTATCTCATTTTGGGTGAAAAGATTGTGGTATATCTACTGTTGTGAGGAATAGGAGTATATTTAACTAAAATGCAAATCAGAAAAAAAAAAAAATTTGGGAACATACATTCATAGATGGACAAGAAGATACTATTATATGCCCCTTTCTACTTAAATCATAATATATATATATAAAACTTCATACTGCAAAAAACAGCAGTTCTTTCTTTGGAGCATAGTATTGATATTATGAAGTAATCATAATCTGATAGTAAGAAATATTGAGTAACTATCAACCATGAACTGAATAATAGTTCCAATTAGAAACCACTATGACAAAAAGTGGTTACATTGTCAAGCTAATTGTTAGATCGATGCCCTTTAATGGATCGCATTATCCTTAGTTACCTGGGCTCAGTGTGGTTTTAAAACAGGAATGGGTGGCTTAAGTAATCGAGTAATCGGGTGAAGCTGTAGAGGCCTATAAGTCGAATAGGGTAGTCAGTTGGAAAAAATTAGAAAAGGTATGTCATTCATGCCGATACAGATTGTACATGGTAATTCACGTTCCTAATTAGGAAACATTGATAGCAGTATTGTTCACACCTACTACATTTGGAATCAATAATCATTGCTCTTCATGCAATGAAGCTTGGATCAGTATAGTTTTTAATAGTTGCCAGTCAGTCGAAGGTGACTCACATTACATGACCCATGGTAATATTAAATATATTGATGACTAGCTTTTGCTCGCGATTTCACTTACATTAATCTAGATTTGATGTAACCTTCAGGCAAAGTACTTTTTCTGGATGCCCCTTCCTTATCCCTGAGAATGTGTATGAAAATTTCATAATGATCCGTTGAGTCGAAGTTAAGACATGAAGTCTTAACAAACAAGTTCACTTTCGCATATATAATATTAGTTAGAACAAGTTAGGTTTCCGGTGTGTGTGTGTGTGTGTTAGTACTTCTTCTCATAAATTGCTCATAGATTTTAATCGACTATTTTTGTAGCTATGGGGAGCCACCAAAATGGTTTTAGTCATAGTCTCTGAAAATATTTTCTGAATTCATGCCATTTTAAGTTCTGCGGCTAGACGTCTGCTTGCTAGATGTGCTAGTAATACGTTTATACATAGATATGCTCCGAGGTGCGCTCGCTGCCGGGAGCCGATAGTGCCGGAAGGAGGCACAGAGGAGACGGTCCGCATAGTGGCGCTGGACCGCAGTTTCCACGTGGCGTGCTACGCCTGCGAGGACTGTGGCGCCTCGCTCTGCTCCCGGCAGGAAGGACGTGGCTGCTACCCGCTTGACGATCACCTCTACTGCAAGGAGTGCAACGCCAGGCGCATACAGGACTTGTCCAGGAATATTAACTGAATTCTGAGCATGGTAACTCATCAGACTACACGAGTTTCAATCCTGTTTTAACCATTTCGGGGATATATGGACATATACAGACATGAGTTTTTGTGATGATCACCTGAATTAATAATCACTTTCAGAAATGCTACGGCTTATTCCGGCGTATTTAAACATCAGATTTCAAGGTTGGATATGGTGAAAATTAAATACAGTTAAACTCTGGGCAAGCATGTGCTACTCCGAGAAGTAAGAAGTACATCCAGGTTATAGGACTAGGCAGTGAGCTATTGTAGTATGGAGTAGTTACAATAGATATAATTAATCACAATGACACAAAACTGAATAAAGCATTATATTCAGATGAAAAGTAACAATAATTCCAGTATATGCTATCATCTTATAAAAACCTTCACATTGAATAAGATCTGGAATTATTAAAGTTTAATTTGTAGATAAAATAAATATAAAATAATGGATGTTGCAAGGAATATGTTTAAATTTTTTTTAAATGAAACTACAAAAGGTATTTTCCTAATTTTTAATATAACAGTTTTCTCTTAGAGTTCTAAAAGATCAAGAATGTTTGTAGACGACAATTAAAAGTTATCATTAGCTTAAATCTACCCTAATATTATTAAATAATGTATAGAAATGTAAGTAGCCAAATATATCGTTATACTTTTACCTGTTGGGTAATTTCCCATTAATAATGTCCCAGAAATTACCCAATTTTTATTAAAACAGTATTAAAATTTTCATAAAAAAAATTTTTTAACCATTCGGGTGATACGGTGCTAATGTTAATATATTACCGTTATCTTATACCCTTATTATTTGCATGAACCTAGACAGCCAAAACAACAATTTTTATTCAAAATTAACTTTTAGTGGCAATTACTTTTTTTAAGTCACTGTGTCAACTAAATCGATATACCTAAATAACCACTTACATTTGATTTAGTAGTCAAGATACGCTACTAGATATCTCTAGGTTCTAATTTGTTTTCAATGTTTTATATGTAACATTTTGTGGTTCATGGACCAAAATGCATGACGAGAAAAATATTTAGGTAGTTCACAAATTCCACTTACTGCATAGCTTACGTCTCCAGCACGTTATCTGCCTTACAACTTTTATCTAATCTATTCCAGTATATTAATAAACTACACTTCAGTGTAAGTAGCCTTTTAGAACATCACTAAAACAATTACAAAAATTGTTGTAATAGAAATTTTAAATATTACATTTACCTATTTATTAGTGGCATATGTTAAATAAGCAAGGCCTAAGGTCAGTGGAGAGACAGCCATCCCAAATACCGACCGGCTGGGTGGTAACACCGACGGTGAAGAACAAATAGAAATATACACAAAATCACCTAATAATGTCAACATACTCGTATACATATACGTTTTCACTCGTTTTAAATTTCTGCTCCATACTATAAAGTTATAAAAGTGTACTGCAATAAATGGCCACGTAACACAAAAATAATTTATTTCTGTATCTTATTAATTATTATATAATCTATACATATAATAAGAATGTAAATCCAACGTGTATGTACTTTTTTGATTTTTGAGAAAAAAATTCTTGCCGGTATCTAGGAATAAGTAATAAACTCCATTTCGATCACTTTTAGAAATGTTGTGTCTGTCTGTTTGTTTGAACAGGCATCACTGGTAAAGTACTAGGTTTCTAATAAAACACCAGCAAGAAAATAATCAAACATATTCCTGAGCAACATTTCGTTTTTGTTTCATTAAAATCGGTTCACTCTATCAAAAGTTATTGTAATTTTAATGACGACGGGAGTTAAATACGAGCGAAAAATAGATAAGTAAATGGACTTTAAGTCCCATCCAAAAACCAGGGTATTTTATAACATAAATAAACATTGTCACCATATTACATTACTAAGACATAAAACGAAAGAAAAATGGTTAACATTTTATTTTCACATAAATTAATATTAATACACAAAGCAGTTCAGTAATTAATTAATATGCATTATTACTAATAGATGGCGCTTAACCGCCATTTTCTAAATTTTTTACTACTGTAATATATAATGTAGAAATTGGCCAATTACATATATTACATATTTCTAGAAATTGGCCAATTGCATATATTAGATATTTCTATAAATTGAATAACTTACTTTGTATAAGTAAAATATGATTTTTATTTTTCGGTCACATAAGGTTTATGATTAAATTTGTAAATTTCTAATTATTATTGTGTTATAAATATTACAACTTATTGAACCTTATCACTTTTTATTATAATAAAAAAACAAAAGAGACCAAAATGATTCATTGAACATATAAGAAAAAATCGTCTTTAGAAGTAATAACAGACTACATTTTTAACAACAAGAGATGCCGCTAAACTTATAATTTTATTGGTTTACTGTCGTAAGAATATTATTGCAAGGAAGAGTATAGACAACAATGAGATTATTCTGTGTTTGTTAGGTTTATTTCATAAATTTACCTTGATCCTAATGTCTTAATTACGCTTTGAATTAATGAAAACCTTTTGGTTTATGCATTAGGGAGCTGGCATTTTCTTCCAGCGGTATCGCGGACAAAAAGACTGCGGGCAGTGCAAATAAAAGAAAAGATAACATAAAAACAATAATAATGATGAGCTATGCGAAGTATATATGAATAAATATTATAAGCCCTCGCCGGAATTTTTTTAAGACTCTGATCTCAAAATAGTGGATTATGTTTTCAATATTTTCACTACATCGTACATTGTAAATTTCATGGTTTAGTAAAAAAAGTTCATACAAATGAAAAAATAATTTAAAAATACATTTTACATGAAAATGATTATTTTACAATATAACATTTGTTATATTTCAAAGTTTTGTAATATATCAGGTATTTTTTTAGGCATATGCTACCAACAGTCTATTGACTAAAGCCTCATGAGGTCTACATTCGTTTGTATAGAACTAAAATCTTTATGGTTTTGGACAATCCAGGGGTTAATATTGTTTTTACAGTTGGTAAATTAGAATATAAGTGTTTTGTTACTCCTATACCTGCGTGTATCGTCACGAAGTTTTGTCCATGTTCGCAATAAATTTAGGTGTGGGCACACAGTACCGTCGTGTGTTACGAACTATGTGACTGTATGACGATAGATGCATTATGATAGCTGGGCTCACGGTTTTTATGCACATCAAAGAATTTGGAAGCCCTAATTTTGAGTTATTATTGAAGCGACAAAGGGGTACAACCATTATTAGTTTTTAGCCTGACAAGTATCCGAAGCTTCGTCACGCAATTTCGACTAGCATTAGTGTGCGTGATCTTAAATGGTAGGTTTATAAAAAGAAAAAAAAATACTTTTATAATTTGTAGATGCTGTTAAATTAATTATTTTATTAGTTTGCAATATTCTGGAGTATTCAAAGATGAACATAAAATTATACAACACTAAAATTGCGAATTTATTTTTGTTTGGCGTATTTATTTTGATTTAAAACTTTCACGAATTTGGCTACGGATCTTTTTCTGTTAGCGTTATAATAAAAGTAAATTACGGTAATACGAATATTTATTATGTGGTTTCTACTATGGTTTTTGTAGTTGTTGAATTACGAAGAATGTATCTCATATTAGACATCAAATTATTATCTCCAATTAACATGGCCGCTTTCAATAGGTTTTTGATTCGGTCTGTTGGATGAAATTAGAAATTCGCCGCTGAACAACTAAGCTCTTATTAGTTATTAAAACTTCTGAAAAATACCGGCTGTCTGTAATTATTGTATTTTGTTATTCTTATCAGTGATTGTGTCACGAACAAGTTTTTCTTAAATTTTACTGATAAGTTTTACATTCAGACAATATCGAATTAATATTTGGTTTTGAGTAATGAACTGGTATAAATGAAAGAGTATTTCTGAGATGAGATGAGGTGACAGTAAAACGGTTCGATGAGACTTGCTACTAAATGAGACTAATGTCGATAGCAAGCGGATCATTTATTACTTTAAATTCATACTTTTGAAGGCCTGCATGTCGATCATATAAAAATAAAAAAGTGTTTGAAGCACGGCTACCTGTTGTTTTGAGTACTAATCCGTATCCCAAGAGTCGGATCGAAAATATACAAGATATACAGATATAAATTCAGATTGTTTCATTAATCACTGTGTTTTTGTATTCCTTTCCATCCGGACGAAGTTACGAGCACAGCTAGTAAACATTATATGTTAAAAATAACAGTCCATTACCATATATAGTATGTTAATTAAAAAATTAATACGCTTTTAATGTGTCATAAGACTTAGGATATTACAAAACTTCGTTTACTATAGTCAGTTTTGTAATATCTAAATATAAATCGTTCGGAGTCATAATGAGATTAAATGAAGTATTTTTAGTAATAAGTTTTTATATAGAACTAAGGTCCTTTAAAGTTACAACATTCCCATAATAATTTATTTAATTCTAAGGCTGTGGTATAGTGCGACCGAAGTATTTTGACCGTTTTCATTTTTTCTTTGAAATAATAAATAGTTGTAAAATAAAAAAAAAGGTTTATGAAATATATATTTTTAATGGAATTTAATATAATTTGTCTTCGATAAAACATTGTTTGTTATATAACCATTTTCTTAATATCTATTATGTATTTATGATATGCCTAGTCTACTTTTGATACAGTCAAAATATTTCAGCTACACTTGAGTTGTAAAAAATGTTTTCAGTATTATTGTTGTATAGTTTCTGATGTGATCATTTTTTTTTTGTTTAATATTAGGTTTATAGTTTTCAGTATTTTTTAAAACTTCAGTTTTATTCAGAATGTTCTGTGTCTTCTGTATCTTAATCGTTCACCTTGAAATTTGAAACACATACAAACGGGGCATTTTATATCTGTGTAATTTAAACATTTGTAAACAATATCGTGAATTTTCTTACTTGACTCCAGTTTTTATAAGTCTGTAAAATAAATTTTCTAATCGTAATCTGAAGTAAAATGTACTTTATGTAGGAATTTGAACATTCTACATACAAAAACCTTATACGAGTGTCAACAGAGATATATTTATATTGTAAATAGGCAGAGATTTTATATTAGTAATTCACCTTTTATTAAGTTCTAAATCAATTCATATCTGAAATTGTACATTTACGTCGTATTTTATTTGAATGAAAAATTAAATTTGTACGATTTTTTAAACACTTTCTTTCATACAAACCTTTTCTGACAATTACATCCATAACAAAAACAGAATTAGCCAAATTGGTGTAGAGGTTTCGAAATGGTACGCTTAAATATAAAGATATATAGTGCATAGAAGACTACGTAATAGAAATATCGATTGAATATATGTATATTTACATTGAAATTAATCTGCACATGAGTTATAAATCGACTAGCTGGCTGATAATAAGAAATATATACTTATGTGCATGAAATGCTTAATGTAACGAATATATTTAATTTGATAGGGACTAATACTATATCCATCTAAATAGGCTTCCAATTACCTCATTGTATGTGACTATGTTTTTAGAACATAGATGGGTATAGTAAGCTATGTTTAAAAGATAGGTATATGCTATCACAGACGTTTTTTGGAGATCTATAAAAGAGGAATATCTCACTATGCATTGTTTATATCTCAAAAGTAATAGCTAGAGCGTTTTAGATGAAAGGTCCCAAGCGGCTAGACTCTTTTCAACACTTTCAATAATTATAGTTATATTTCAACCAATTTACACAAAACCTTGACAAATTACACACCTAAACTTTCCTCATGTATTACTCTATTTATTGGTGAAGAACGCATTACAATCCGTTCAGTGGTTTTCGATTTTATCGCGAACATACAGACGCGGCTGACGGCTTTGTTCTAAAATATGTAGAGATATAATTGTCTCGACAATTGCGTTCACGTATTTGAGGGTTTTCGTGTTCGGGAGTTTATTCGTAGTTTTCGATTTTAACATTTGTTACAAGAAATATACGAATTTGGAAAATATTTGCTTATTACAATGTCGAATTTGTATGCAATAAAAGTAAATCGTGATATTGTGTATGTACATATTTATGATAGTAATGTAATGCGTCGTTGCTTAGTTTGCTTAATGTTAAATAAGTTTAAGCATTTTAATATTAGACTAAATCTGGCTTTAAAACAGTTTCACAGAACGATTATATACGATATTGTCCAAATAATTATTTTGAGTAGATATTTACGGCTATTAGAGAATTGGCAATAACGTGTTTAAAGATTATGAATTATAGTGCCATTATTATTTAAGTTTTCCTATTAGTTTGTGTAAGAATAAACTTTATTGTATTCTATTTTTAAGTAATTTGAATATGTATCAATGTACTTATACACAAGTCAAAAGTTTAATAAACTGATGTTATAATGTGATTACTTTTGTTTCCTTTATATTGTTATCTTTATTATTTATATTTGAATACGAAAGAATAATATGCTTCCTATTAATCCGTCGATTATTAATTAAAGCAATCTTCCGTATACTGTGAGGTACAAATGAGATTATTGTGTTCATCTCTTACTCTTTGTCAAAATTTTAGTCCCAGTATCAAAAACAACATTTATGTTTATTAAAGATGATAATTATTGGTATTTTTACTTAGCACGCTAATTTTATGCGATAAATGATGCTATATGACCATAACGATAAAACCAATCGCGAATTTAATTTTAACAGAACGACACGTAATAATAAACGCCGTGATACGTAGAGCAAACGTAAATGATACACAAAATACAATGATTAAATAAACAAGAATTAAACGATCGTTGCAAACTGTTCTAGACTGATCACAAATTAGAGAAATCATAAAACGTGGGTACGTTTTTAAGATTTTCTCTATGATGAACTTTAAAATACATCACGGTCTTCATATATGACAAAGATATCGATAAAGATGGTACTCGGCCATTTTACTCCCGACACATGATCTTTCAAAATCGTTTTAAATGGCAAAATTTTTAGGCTTCGAAATTTTGAAAAACTTTTATGTTTATTCAAAAGAAATTAGTTCATCCATCGAAACGGTGAAGTAAACTAACGCGCACACACAAAAAGAAATTCACATAACGTTTAATAAACAACATTTTTCCTATTTATATTTACTAAATCTTCAATGTAAATAATGTACCTACTGAATCTAATATTTATATAGTTTACACAAAGTCTCCCAAGATATTATTACACCAGTGTGTAAGTGTAATAAACTGTATACAACGATTGTTTGTTTCCGGTAAAAATTCCAATACATAAACATGCTCTATATTCTGCTAAATTTCGTACCATACTGAATAAATGCGATTTATTATATTTAAGCTTATCAAACTATAATGACTAACCAATGCTATAACCTAACATCGTATTTTGAATAGATATCGCAACGTACTAAATAAATGCGATTCAACATGTTTAACAGTTCACCGAAACATAATTGCTATAGCTAAAATCGTATTTCGCAGTAATCACTGAAGTTCAAGAGTCAAGAAACACAAATCAACATACACTCATCAAAAAAGTCTAAGCAACATGTACTAATTTAAATTTTAGGATGGTTCTTCACATTATAACGTTGTATTTTATTTTTAAAATAATATCTTTAGGGTTCTATGATGTAAAAATAACAGCTGTTGTCTTTATAAGTTCTTTTAATAACAAAAATGAACAATATTAGAATATACTGTAGAAACTCAGATACATAAGAAACTAAACTTTTTTTTTACAAAATGAAATTTCAAAAGAAAATGTATTTATTATGAAAGAATAGAACAATTTAATACAAAGTATGGTCTCCTCTGCTATTCAGAACTTGTCGGCAACGATTATTCATTTAATTTAATGAGACTGTTTATGTCATCTTGCGGTATTCGCTCCCAATGGAATTGTAGCAAATCCTTCAGCTGTTGGGTTGTTGTCACTCCGTCCAAGTCCTTCAAAACACGTCTCTGGAGCATGTCCCATGTGTGCTCGATGGGGTTGAGATCTGGCGATTGTGCAGGTCAGGGCAATACCCGGATGTTCTCCGTTGCAAAGTATTCACTGGTTCGCCGAGCTGTATATGAACGCGCATTGTCATGCATTAACCTAAAATCGGAACCAAAGGTTTGTGCAAATGGATAGACATGAGGTCTGAGAATATCCTAATGTAATTTTCAGCATTCATGTTTCCATTTACAAAAACGAGCTCAGTTCGCCTGTTCTTCATAATACCCGCCCATAACATAACTGTTGAGCCGCTGTATGGATGAACTTCCTGAACGTACCTGAGCCTTTCAGTATTTCGGGGTCGACGATACACTCGCACCCTTCTTGTATCAGGCTTAAACCAGAATCGCGACTCATCGGAAAACATAATTTTATCCCATTGTTCTGGGTCCATGTTATGCGTTTTTTACACCATTCATTTCGACGAGCGCGATTCCCGTGACGTATCGGTGGGCACCTGATTGGGCGTCGAGCTCGTAGGCCGTACTCATGCAGTCGATTTCGCACAGTTTGAGGACTTACATCAACACCACTTGAAATTTGTAGCCTCAAACTTATCTGTCGAGCGGTTAACATCGGCTGGCGTCTTGCAGTCAGTTGTATGTACCGGTCTTGCCGAGTGGTTGTACTCCTTTTACGGCCTGGATGCTGTTCAGCGGGTTCTCCTGTATTATTGTAGCGCTGCCAAAGACGACAAATAACACTTCTATGAATGCTAACATGTCGAGATACCCGAGATTGATTACTTCTCGCTTGCAACATCCCTACAGCTCTTTGCATTTCATCTGCCATCAAATGACGTCGCTTCATGACGTAAAGAATATCTAACAATTCAATTTTGTCGCTAACTTTATTTAAATGGTTGGTAAAATTATAAAATCAAGACTAAACGTAACAATTAAAACGCATTTAAATTCAAACAAATTCACAGTCATTTGAATTTTATGAAAAAACAAAACATAATCGATTTTTTTTTACAACCAGCCAGTATGTCGTCAATAACAAAAAAGTTTACTTACCTACGCACTTTGTTTGAGTAAATACTTAGAAATTAATTAATATAAATGGTAAAATTTGTAATATCACGCATGTTGCTTAGACTTTTTTGATGTGTGTATTTTATATACAACGGACGACATCAAAAAACAGAATGTTGAGAAATGTTACCTTGAGCCGACACTAAACATTTGAAAACCAATTCGATGTTTCTATCTATTACGTATGCTTAGATTCAGTTACCACGACAATATCCTCACCAGGACTGGGAAATTATACTTTGATCCGGCACTATGAGACTAAACATAATAAAATAAATAATGTTCATGAAAATAAAATATTGATATATTTTTTAAATAAAAGTATCACAATCGTTTCACGTGAGTTGCAATTTCCCTGCTTATCAGACGTCACTGTGTGCGCGAGCCGAGTACCTACGTGTAGTAAGTATGACTCGGCGTCTAAAGTATGTAAAATTGAACACGCTTACGTAGCAGGTAAATATGTAGGAACAATCATAATGTATACGGATTGATTTACTGAAGTAGTTAATTAAAAAAAAAACGAGCGTACTTTAGACCACACGACTGAAGTAAAACTTCTTTAACTCCATTTATATGTGTGTAAATATATACATGTCTATATTATTTACTACGATTTTTTAACTTATTATGGGTTTTCATTGATAAATTAATATTCTTGAATAACTTTACCGTGACTTAGATATACGAAACTTAACTGGCCATAAGAAAATGAAAATGTGTGCTCGCATCTCTCTCTTTCTATCTTCGCTAACTTATATCTCCCTCTCAACTTCCGTTTGCCTCGCCCGATGACACTTTTTGTAACGCTCTCGTCACGCATTCGCCAGCTTACTCCCCAAGTCAAGCGTCCGTAAAGTTTTACTTCAAAAACATTTAAGGGGATGCATCGTATGGTTTCAATGAGTAAAGTTAATAAATCATAATACCTATTAAATCCTTCACTAGTTTGTCTTTGATATTATAATTTTGTATTTATTGACTAAATATTCAGATTTACTTTGTTTCCCATACATCAATAACAGTTTTATTCAACTTACTTTTAAACTATAAGTAAAATGTAATAAGTTGTTCGATTTATTTCTATTGCTTCTTATTAGAGAGATTAAAAAGTTTAATAAAATTACGACTTCATTTTAGTGCCCTGTCCGACCTCTTCTATGGAGACGAACCACAGGGTGATTTGACAGATCTCTTAACTAATAATATAAATGATAATTCGAGTTTGTTTGTTACGCATTCACGCCACACCGGAACAAATCAACGGATCATTATTAAATTTTGTATATATCTTGTCAGGGGCATCTTTCAATCAGTGGTAACTGTTTCCAAGGTCAAATCTACACTAATGCGAGCGAAGTCGCAGGCAAAATATATATCCACTATTTAAAAATAAAACAAACTTTATATTTTCACATTTAGTTTCTTCTTATTCTTCCATATACTATACAGAATATTTTATTAAGCGCTTCTTAACTTTATTCAAGATGTCATCTTAAAAAATCTAAACTACACTTTATTACAAACGAATAAGAAGACTTTGGCTTCTCAGGAAAATAGAATACATATAATCTTTTCGTAAAGCAGTTCGTTTAAAGCAGCCGCTAAATTTATATACAATCATTTGTTGTCCTATATAAAGTAAGAAGAGGTGATGAAAGAATATGGCAATTTTATCTAATAAAAAAAAATATAAAAGATAAATAAAATTGCTTTAAATATAATTTTTATTTGCATAAAGTAACTGATTTATGTAGTTATTTAGTCATATTAAGCGGTTTAGATAATTTCTCCAGCAGCTTGACTTTATTCTTAAACAAAAACTGAGATAATTTGCCTTCGATTCTATTTGACTATTATTTTCTTTTGAATTATATTTATGTCAAACCAAAGTAGCATACATTTTGTCCAAATATTTTATACAATGTTGTCTAAATTATATGTAATATATGTGGGAGAATCACCACATTAGTTACTTCAGACAAAGTAAAACTTAACTACATTAGACAAATTAACATTCTATTTTCATATAAAAATGAAAAAAGATTTTATCATACATTTATTTAAAAAAAAAAGCATTTAAACATGAATGAAATAATAGTGAGAAATAGAAATGATGCATAGATGCATTAATAATGAATGAATTTTTACATATGATTTTTACAAAAAAAAAAAAAAAACTCTTAAAGAGATACAAATCATTTGTATAGCCAGTCTATTAGTTACTATTCAGTGCCCTAATAATTTTAAATGTTTTATTATATTTACAAAATCGCTTAGCGCTAGAGGGCTTTCTTAAGATATACGTACTATATACTAAAAAAAAATACTATTTTATAATATAATTAAAAAAAAAATTATATTGAACACAAGTATCGGCTGTCATTTGGAAAACATCTAAGAAACATTAATTCAATGCTTATCAAAATTCATTGAAATATATATTTAATGATGTATATTTGTGTATAATGCTTTTGCCTTCCAATATAATATTCAGTGAATTAAATATTGTTTTTGTTCAAAATATAATGACAGAAAACAAGTAATATAGTACAATGGAGAAGTAACAAATGTCATCTCTGTTTAATATTCATTCTAATTTAATTTACATTTCATTATCTAATTTTCCAAATACTCCTTCATCTATTACAACTCCTAAAATGATCAAAAGCATATTTCGTTTGCCTGTTAATATTTGTTTAAATTACAAGTATATTTAAGAATTTGACACAAAAAATACACTGTTCAAAGGCAATACGTGTTAAGTCAATAATGTTTGAAGAATCAAAATATAGTACTTCCTACAATACTTTGAATTATTAATTTCCATTCCAAAATTATTTCCATACGAATTTTCAGTGAAAAAAAAACAAAGGTTTATATCTATCTTCTGTAATACATTTTACAAATATTTAATAGTTAAATGTTAGTGGTATTTTGAAATGCATAATACAACCATAATCGGTTTATCTGTATACATTTTTTTTTCGAACTGTCTGTCTAAACTGTTGACCTGATAATGTCCCTACAGTTTTACTCGACTACATTTGAATAAATTTCATACATATGTGATTATATGTATATAAATAAAATACCTACATACATTCGCACTTCATATAAGCAATTACTCTTTTAAATGAAAACCATATATAAGTTTTACAAAAGTGGAGAAAAATGAATGAGGAATGTAACAAAAGTTTACACACAAAAAAATAAAACAATACTAACTTCTTTCTTATAACAGTTAATTACATACATTTTTATCATTAGCAAGCAATGTTGTACACAGAAGGTGCTTGATTATTCTCCACTGCACATGTAAATAATGGAGAAAAATTCTCTTAAATCAAAATACATCACACAATAGTTTTTGTTCGAAATAATAGGCATTTTAATAAGAAATAAAGCTTAAAAATTTGGATACAAGTAAGATAGAATACTCATACAATTGACCCTGTCCCTACTATTAACCTGAACTAAATTACTACTGGTTCACAGTTAATGACAGCCAACACAAACCAATAGTAATTTAGTATGTGTCAATAGTACAATAATACTGTCAATAGTATGGTTTCAATAAGTACACAGAAATAGCCATACAAGAATGAATATCAATCACACTTTATTATGTGAATGCATGTTCCTGAAATTATTAATCTATGACAACAAAAAGTTGCAAACTGTGTGTAGTATTTTTTTAGACCACAATGTTACCAGCGATAAAGTGACTTCAATAAGCAAAATAATAACCCATTTTATAGTAATTATTTTTTTCATAACAATAAATACAAATCTTGCATCTCTTGTTAAAAAATATTTTATTTTTTTAGCAACTTACTGAGGTATTTACCTTATGGAAAACCTTTTGTAATTATTTTTGTCATAAGTGCTAATAGGAGTATTTTCTTTTTCAAGAATGTACAATTATATATTCTGGGTATTTAAGTTCTAACATTGTAGGCATTTTTTAATTCTTTATTTATAGACTAGGTCATCTCCTTAAAACGATATAGCTTAAAAATGAATGACAATTTACAACAAATAGTGGAGAGGTTGGAAAGAACTAAATATAAAAATAAAAATATTGTACTACTGCCTATCTCTATCATCAAACCGTGGCCCCACTAGGATTTGTAGAAAGGATAAAATATATAACAGAGTTGCAAATTATACATCATTTAATTCTATTTTTTTTAAGTTGTACACAAATATGCTTCATCAAATTTAGACCTAGAGACCGTTTACTGTTTACAAGCGTTAAAACACTGCCACTGATCCAGGAAAAAAATCCTGTAATCGAGAAGAGTCAGCAAGAAACTCCATCTAGTTGATATTCTTTCTTTATATTTTTTATTACAAATGTACAGACCATTATTACTCATGATTGTATTTTAATAGATAAACAGAAATGGGTATAGTGAAGAATTGAACATTTTATTATAACCTTTGGAAAGTCAAACTGGCTTGATATGATTGTAGAATTTGAATGCTTGATAAAGTATGGCCAATGAATTTATAAACTGATCACTGAAAAACATTGTTATCTCACATATGACCTGACGCGTTATAACGGTAAACATATTATATTTACTATGGTTTAAACATATTAAATACTATCAAGAAGACATATATATAGAAATAACACAATATTACGAGTGCCAAGTCACTGTCAAAACACAATCTCAAAACTATAAAAGTTAACCAAGTGATTGGAGTTCATTAGCATAACACCCAAGTTCACTTTATCGTTATTCCACGTAAAATTATCGTAAAACGATAAACAATGTTAATTATCTTACAGGGATGTTAATAAATTATTGTCACTTAACCAATTATATTTTAATATAAAGCTTTGTGAAAAGAATACTAATAGGAAATAATTCTAGTCATATTTGACAAATGTTCAATCACAGATCTCAGTCAAGATTTCATAATTCAGACAATGGCAGTTATATTTTAACCATATGGGCATATAATTGTGTTTAAGTCTTCAAATTCTTGAGATTGATAGGTCTGAATTATTATGAGAAATAAAAATACTCTACTTATTTCCCTTGTATCTTTTATGGTAGGATAGGAGTGTGAGTTGTGTGGAGGGGGCTCCACGTTATGCTTAAAATAGAAAAAAAAATCGCCAGACCATATCCTTTTCGTTATATATTTTCTGAGTCACTATTATATTTGCGCGTATCGCTAGTAGGTTTTATCTATGTTTGCAATAAATGCAGGTATGGATACACATTATCGTCATACCTTACAAGCTATCCAGTTGTATGATGAGAGACTCATAACATTTTTTCTAAGCAATGAAAAAATAATTTTAATGAATACATTTTACATAAAAATTATAATTGTATTGTTATAAAAACTATTTATAATTTATACTGCCAACATATCTGTTGACCAGTGCCATTAACATTGTCAGAAAAAAAGACATTAATTATGAGCAATATTAAAGGTATAATTCACATCTTCATCCGAAAACTAATGTTTAAGGCTGTATTAGCTTATGGGAATAACGAACATATTTCAAGAATATTTTAAGAATGATATGTTCATTACAGTCAATTACAGATAAAGCTGCTATACTTGTATACTATGTACTATACAACGGAAATCTTGACATTTTTTTTTTTCCATTGTATATATGCATCATAGGAACAAAATCATACGACATAAGATGAAGATACATGTACTTCTAACTTCAAAATAAGAGAGTCAACCCATAAACACAAAGGTAAATTGTTTTTTTTTTTAAACACTGCTTTGAAAAAGTTAAGCATGAGTATAATTACAGTACTAACATTTAAACGTCTGAACCCTGAAATTCTTCACTTATTTCCATTCATTTTAGACTTTTTTACACATGGCCGTTTGATTTTACCAAATCTAAATAGAACTAGTATAACCAAACAACTGTGTATACATATGTATACACATATCCAGTTTCAGAAATAACATTAGAGTTAATTATATTAGTGTTTCCAGTATAGATATCAATATTGGCAGTAACATCACCTACAATTGCAGCTCAACACTGTATCCAAACCTATTGGACCATAAATATTGGATTTTCATGGGAACCCAAAAAGTTACTAAAGAAGAGGGATAAGAAGTTTTAACTATAACAAAAAAATATAGACAGTTGTTGAATAAATTACCTTATTGTGTTATTTTACAACTAATCCTGTTACAAACTGCTATAAGACATTGATGATTCATGTTCTATTGCATAATTAAATAGATATTCATTGTTTGTATTGCGACTTTTAGTTTGAGCAACAGGAAACATTCTCTTTTTTTCCTCCTATTGATTGTTATATTATACTTGCTCACATACTCTGTATGATAAGAAGGGAAAACCATTGTCATCGTTAATAATAATAATAATGAGCAAAAGAATAATGTTTTAGTTATATATTATTGTATATTGTTGTAATAATGACCACCTCTATAAGCAAATATTACCTAACAGCAAATAACAAGGAGTTACTGGAGAGTAACAAATATTTAAACTTTTCATTGAATTACTAAACATAACATACCGAATAAACAATAGTCCATTTACCTTGACATTGTATTAAATATTATAAATTATTCAAAACACCACACTGAAACCGAATCCAAAGTACTTCACACAAAGTCTCCAATTTTAAAATCACATTCACTAAAATTCACAATTCAATATATTCGCCCAGAGGAACACCACTTTGCACTTATCTCAACGTACTTTTCCGTCTCTCAACTTTCTCACTGTTCGGTTCCCACTCTCTATCGTCAGGGTCCTCACCCTCGAATATGGTTGGGGAGAGCGGCGAGAGCGTGCTGGAGCGTTCCTCGGGGGGCGGAGGCGTCGCCGGCACCGGCTCGGGCTCGGGGCTGCTTTGCCGGTATCCGTCGGGCATCGCCGCGATCATGTCCGAATATATATCATCCGGCAACGGAAACTGCCGCGGCGTGTACGGTCTCACTATCTGGATGAATTAAATATTCTTAACTTTATTTATATGTTAAATGTTAGTAAAAATGTAATAAGAGATTAGTGAAGTACAACATTATAAAGCAATAGGAATCATTATCATCATCAAATTAGCCTGTTTGAGATTCACTGCACAACTATATGCCTTTTCTTGAAGTAAGGTTTAGGAATAAATCACCATGGCGTATTGGTGATTTCAAACTTCAATAGAAATCCTCAGTTCAATATTTTGCCCACATATAGTGGTGGTACTAAAAGAACATGTCTCAGGTCCAAATCTCCTCACAATGTTCCTTTACCGTCATCCGATAGGGTTACGAATTCATAGTCAATAAATAATTAATTGTATGAGAATTCCTAAAAATTTGTTTGTACAGACCGGGATTCGAACCTGCGGACATCGATACATTCGCTGGTAAAAGCACTTAACCACCACGACTAGTAATAGGAATATATATAATTTAATTATTGTCGAAAAATGAATATTCTTCTATTTCTATTGTAATAAATTACTAAAGGTTTATGTATAGGTGTGATGATAGATACAGTATGATCCAAGTGCAATGGCTACCATCGAAAAATGGATAATCTATAGTCAGTAGGAATTTTTGACGGAAACTTAGTCTGTCATATAGTAACTATTATATTTTATTCATAATCTTATGTTATTAGTGATAGAATGAATTCTGAGATGCCACAAAAACTCCCTGGTGAGTTCTAACAAGGAGGCTACCGTCTTGTTAGAACATTGAAATTATTACAAGGAACTTGTAATATTATTACCAACAATGACAGTAATAGTTTAGAAGATTGATTGCAAGGAAAAAAAACCATAGCTGATTGTCACTTTTTAGTATCTATACACTAGGTGATTCTATACGACATAAGTGCTTTGTATTCCGAATCTAACAACTTCGGCACGTTTTCAGAGTGGAGGCGAGTGCCAGTACGAGGAGTTCAAACATACTGTTATGACTTAAAATATTAATAAGAAATGCCAAGAAAGCAATTATTGTATTATTATAAAAGCGATTCTATATTGTATTGTATTCTCTATTGCATTATTATAACAAGATTCATAATTACAGTTATAATTAAGTAGTTATTGTAAGTTTCCTGCCAAGACAATACACTTTTTGCGTCTGATAAAAGAAATACGTGCGTGTGTGAAATTTTGCCTTTTTTAAAAAAAGAACCACAAACAGCTATGCTAACATTTAAGATGCCTAGACGATCGCGCATTTGTATCGAAGTGATATTATAAAATTCAAGACAATAAATTATACCAGCAGTACAACTTTGCATCAATATGTGGTTAAAGCAAACAACTACAATATGGTTAATAAAGCACAGTCATTAATTCCACATGTATAGCAAACTTTACATAACTACCTTTTAAAATAAGAAACATTCATTAACCCCTAGGCTGTCCAAAGCTATAACTTAAAAAAATACCTGATTTATTACAAAACTTTGAAAAATAACAAATTATGTATTGTAAAAATTATAATTTCTATGTAAAATGTTTTTTATTTTGTACGATTTGTTTTTTAATAAACCATAAAATTTACAAATGTATGTTGGGGTGAAATTAGAAACACAATCCGTCATTCTGAGATCTGGGTCTTAAAAAATCAATCAAGGGGTAAATAACGTCAAGTGTTTATCCATTTTTTTATATACTACGAAACGTCACACTTTAAACATTATTTAAATATAAACGTAGTGGAAATTGTTGTCTAACACTTGTGTAAATCGATACTTCTTACTTTATTGCACTTATGAGTTTATTTGTGGTAGCATAATTAATTTATACATTAATTCTTTTAAATATAAATCATCTTGATTATAATATAGATCTACACAAAGGATGTTCAATACATGTGTTAATATCTATGACAAAACCGATCCTTATTGGTAACGCCATCTATTATTCAATTGCGACAACCCAAGTCCACCCCTTTCCAGTCGTGTACTAATGGCAGATTTCCTTCTCGCTCCGTTACTCGCACCGACGTGACATACAACCGCTTACTTGTTTTCGCATTCCCGCCCTCCTGTATCTATCACAGTCCAAGAGATATAATCTCTGTTATAAGTGTAAAACCTTATAATTTTTTGCTTCCATCATTCCGCAAGGTGGAGTAACGCGAGTTACCTAATACCTTTACGGCGGCCTTGTGAAGGGAAAACACAGTGTGCTGCTGGAGGTGCTCCGGGCGACTGAACACGCCAGCGGTTGCTGAATTCTACGGCAGCAGAATTCAGGTCAGTGCACGACATCCCGCTTCCTATCTTTACTCGTCATTGTGAAGACATACCCACCGGTACTTTAGTTGCTTGCCTCTTCATACACCACTTATTATTTTAGACATGGTTATTTTTGAACTTGGATTTAAATTACTATTTCTTGAATTATGTACCCTTCAAAATTTTCTTTTTTTAATACATTTATTACTTGGATTATCATACTCACCACGCGGCACTGCCTTATTGTGGATAAGAATCTTATAGTATTACTTTTTAAAGTGGATTTATAGATTTAAAAGATTGGTATGTATTCTTTTAATTTGTTTACATTATAAATTATGATTATTATTTGATAAGTCATTTATACAATAATTTTTTTTGGCATGTTACTTCATTCTATATACAGATATATAGAAAGCTAATTTTAAAAGTAATTATAATTTGTTAATTGATACATTATCAATTGCATTTAATGTCTTTTTTTAAGCTAAATAAGTATAACTTCTTACGTGCGTATAAAAGTACACGAATACGTTTTTTTTTTAATTATCTTTACATCATATATTATATTACTCTCTGGAGTATATTATAGGCAAGCTTGAATTTACGGGAGTATATTCAGAACGGGTAAAAATATTGATGAGGAGATTATAACCAAGCTGGAATTTACGAGAGTATATTTAGAACGGGTAAAAAGATTGATGAGGAGTGTAAGTTGGCAAGACTTGCCTCTTGTTGCGGAGAGTCGCGATCGCACTGCTGGTGTGTATCCATGTGCGTGTGGTGGTCGAGTTCCTGCGCCTGTATGCTTGTGGTGGTGGGTATGGGTATGGGTGCTGGAGGCGGTGGCGGCGGCGGCGGCGAGGGCGGCGCGAGCAGCTCTTGGTGGTGCAGCAGCTGGTGAGCGCGGCGCGTGCTGTTCCTGGTGAAACGAGTCCGCTCGTGCCGTTCAGCTCGCGTGTGCCTCGCCGCTACAGCACACTCAGATACATCCTCCTCCTGTATACAACATTACCTACATTAACCTCTGGACTCTCCAAAACCACATAGTTTTAACTTCCGAATACTTAGCGAATTTATCTTAATGAATTTAAGCATCATAGAGGCACAGGTCAACAGACCGTTGCCAGCATAAATCTTAAAGAAATACTTGATCTATTGCAAAACTTTGAAAAATAACAAATGATGTAGTGTGTAATTATTATTTTTTTCTAATATGTTTTTAAATGGCTTTCATTCGTACGCTTTTTTTACTAAACCATGAAACTTACAGCCTACGATTAAAAACATAATCCGACATTTTGAGATCTGGGTCTTAAAAAATCAGCCGCGAGGGTTAAATCCACAAATTTTTTGACCAAATCTTAGACTCAAGAATATTTCTCTCAGGCTTAAGTCTCCGCGCGATGTCTTCCAAATAGTTATAATAATAGAACGTTTTAAATATAGTACTCGCTTTTCTTTTGGGTGATGAAGAAAAAGTATCCGTTTCCGTAATTATGTCCTTAATAAAGAACCTGAATATGGAATGATATATTGATGACTTGAATATTCATATAAACATATACGTGAACAATAATTTGCGACTTATAATTTAAGAGTCAAATGAGTAACGTGTTTTAATTATATGGGACGTCATTTATAGACATGATTACCGCCGAATATTGTTCTGGAAATTTCTACAAGTTATTTTACCTTTACATCATAAATCTTTCAACGATACTTGGTGCAAGGTTAACACTCCTTTAATTTATTGAGTTAATGATAAATGTTTTGGCTACACTTGAAGAGGTAATGCGAATATTCCGTATAATGTAACCGTAGAATAAACTTAAGTGTTAACAAGATTTTTTATAGGTTAGCATTTGACCACAATCTTATCTGATGTGAAATAATGATGTGGTATAATAATAAACACGATACACCTAGAGGGGACCTGACTGTCAAGTGCAGCTGCCGGAACACACCGATAGATTGATTGATAGATGACAGATACCCAATTTTGAAGGTGGTAACTAGTGGGCGGCGGTCTTAGAAAAAGGCCTATCACCATGCTATGATTTCATCACGATGTTTTCCTTCACCGGAAGCTCACAACTTACAATGATTCGAACCTCCGTCCTTCGAGCTGTGTCCAAACACGCTATCAACTAATCCATCATCACGTCAATATGTAAAATTGTTCCAAAAAAAACAAAACATGAATTCACCTCACTATCTACAGACATCCTGTTAGACTTTGATACACCATTGTTCAATGGGATCTCCAGTAACTCGAGGACTCTCCACCTGTAAATTTAGCAACCACTCTATTATATCTCTTGGTTTCAAATGTTTTACCATTAAATCATTATCAATAAAGATAAAGAAATTATATAAAAATGCTTTTATATATTAATGGGTAAAAAACAAAAAAAGTGACAAGCAGTTTATTTCTCTGTAAAACTTTTTATTACAGCAGACAATAGTTTGTAATTTAAATTATCATTTTGTCTATGTCATATATTATTTTAATAATATATTTATTCTATGGACACAGGAAAAACCATAAGCACAACATCGTTTGCCCCCACTTCATTGACAGGAAAAATTAGCCAAGAACTATCGCATAGTGTTAATAAAAAAACAGGGTGTATCATAAAAATAGACACGATAGAAGTGAAACTTTTGTATTAGAGGGAAACATTTTAACTAAAAAAGTTAAATGAAAAGTCAACGGCTTTGCTTAACTTCGGTTATCAGACGAAAACCGGCGCTTTCAACTCTCTACCCGACATAGTTTTAACCCCCACCACTTTTGATCAAAAAAAAGGTTGTCGATCATGATTTCGCCCTCCCATAAGAAAGTTTCACCCCAAAATCGTAATATATTTTTTAGACAAAGACTAAGTATCTAAAAAGTTAAAAAGAAATCTACATCTATCCAGTACTTTTTGAGTCATGTGCGTAAAACGGCAGAACTCTATTTTTTTTAGATATATATAGAATAAATAGCACTACTAATACTAAATAATATACTAGCTACTACCCAACACTTAGTCTGGATTATTTATTATCATAACGTCACAGTAAAATTTCTTTTTAACGCCATCTATTGGCTCATATGTCGTACTAAACTGTTAGTTGTACATGTAAGTATATTTTTTTGTTTGATTATATTATGATCATATTGTTACTTCATCATGACAAAACTATTACAAAAAATAAGTACAAAGTTTTTTTGTCACTTTATAGGTTTATTATTATATTAAATGACGATTTGATCTAAAATGGTAAACACGCTAAACCTATTGTTAACCTAAAGTTTACTCAAGTGCAGCTGCCGAAGCACACCAACACGTGCTTTGCGGCAGATTTTCAATTTGAGAGTGGTTGCTAACTAGGAGGACTTAGAAAAAGCCCTAATCACCTTACAAAATTGATTAAATGTGTAGGGTTTTACTTGGGGGTGATGATCTCCTTGTATGGGAGTATCTGCGGGCGAGTACTGGCGGCGATGCTCTGCGGGATCACGATGTTGTCAATGTCGTACGAGTTGCGTCGGTTTCGGGTCTCGGTGCTGGCTCGACCGCGCCCTCTGTCGAACACCACAAGTCTTGTTAATCGTGAGTTTTTTTTCACAAATATAGTCCAAGATACACAGTCCATTTTTGCCACTGATTGAAACCCAATTAATAATAAATTTTTGAAAGTCATCAAATCAACCTATTTTTGCTCTGCCACTCTTGTTAGCTACCATAATCAAGAATTATCGTACGACAAATTGTTGAGTATCTTATCGTAACGAAACTATTCACGAAGGTTCAGCTTGATATCAATTACTTTTAAGTCCGAGATCTGTACTACAACTTTTAAGCGTAGGTCCGGGATAACGTACCACGCAATTTGTAGTACAACGTGGCTGTTAAATTTTATAAATATGGACTAAACAATAGAAACAAAATCAGCTGGTTTGTTATCATTGTTGATGACCTCGTTATGTTATATACACTTTGAACGGAGGGGACTCTTGTATCAAACCATACATTTATTAGGACAAATATGTTTTCGAATAATTCAGACAATTATATTGAGATTGAACAAAAAAAAAATTAGTAATACATTTCTGAGTGTCATAAAGTCGACATGTTTTATCTCTGTTAGTTAACCCTGTTAACCACCACAATAGAAAATGTTTGTAAGAGAAAAAGTTGGGCGTCTCATCAAAATGACGCTATACTAATGAAAAATTAGCTTGATAGTAATCAATAACAAAAATAATCCGGCTATTCTGGACTAAAATACAAACAAAAACAACAACACCCAATCCTTTTCATAATTGAAAGTATTACTATTTCTACCGTATTAGACAATAACATCTAATTAAAATTATCTCAACCTTAGCTTAGCTTAAACTTCGCTGAGTACTTGCTCAGTGCAATCTTGGGTTTCAAATTTATAGTCGAACTATGCTAAGCTCGTGTTTAGTTTAAACTAAGGTAATCCCTGTTGAACTGTCAATTAACGTTTAGATATTGCATAAAGTCTGTAAAATTCAGTTTACTGTAAAACAAAAATTGAATCATGCGTCATGTATAAAATATTATAAAGTATTTATTGTGATATTTAAAATGCGCAATTTTAATATATTTACCTAGTTTCAAAGTAATAATGACAGTTTTCCGACACTATAAATCGAAAGAGTAATGTCTGGTATCAATCACGAAACGTTTTTTATGTATGTCAATGTGTGTAATCTACCTGTTTGGTCGTTTTGCATTGTGTATAGTTGCGATAATTTTGTTACTCTTATTATTTTGGTTTATACCATTCAGAATTAATATTCATCATATAATTTTTTGGATCAATGAAGTCATTTACAAAAGCAGGACCAAAATCCGTTTATTAATGCAAAGGTCGTCGTAAGAAAGCAGGTACTAAATGCGTATGAATAAAAGGGTCCGTTAAAAAATATTGAAAAAAACTAAAGAAGCGAGTCAACCGGGAATAAACCAAACAGTGAACAGCACAAAATATTATAATGAATACTTTTTTGACATTTCAACAATAGATTAGGTCACTGAGAATCGACCAATACGGATAATTTAAAAAGAACAATAATGGTACGATTACGTTATTATTTTGACGTTCTCTTTTTTATCTGCATAATACCCACGTTTTCGTAAGTCGTCGAATTAGATGACTTGAACTTAGCTCAGCACAAGCAAAGTGAATGCTAAGCTCACAACTATAAATTTAAATTCTGGACTTAAGGGTGAGATAAGTCTGAGTGCGCGCACTCAATAGATTTCACCCATAGTTATTTTCAGTGACAGTGGATACTGCTGGTTGTGTTTCTATATGATCGAAATATGCAAGGACGTAACGCAATATTAAAAACAAAATGTAATAGTTACAATAAGTCTTTCTTATCTTATAGAAGAACAATTCGTATATAACCGCGAATTTAAGAAGAAAAACATCATGACACTATATGTTACAGAGTTAAGTCAAATCAACGTGAAATTAAGAAGTAGGCTGAGTTTTCTATTACGTATATATGATAAGAAACCTGTTAATCACGTTTTTCATTTTTTTTAAATAAAATACGATTTTATTGCCATAAAAAAATAAGAGTTTGTGATACTCACATTCAATACCAACGTTAATCTGAATATAATTTCATCAGAATGCTTTTTATAGTTCGAATAAATTCAAACAACTCGAAATTAAAATCAAATACCTTTTATTCGCTTGTAGCATTATGAGGTTATCCATAAATTACGTCACATGAATTTTCCATACTTTGGTGAACCCTACACCTATGTCATATATGGTCAAACATGTGTGCCGTCACAAATTCTCCAATATGAAATTCAAAAATTAAAACAACAACACCAAACTTATTAGCATATACTCTTATTTAAATTGTTTGTGTTTTCCATAAAATCAGCAATAAGCCAAATACCTTAGATTTTAGTTTAAGTTCACAGTTTTAATACTTTCACATGTGACACCAATAAGCTTATGACTCGTTTCGTCACACATTGCTGACTCCTCCCTCCTATATTACCATGTGACTAAATTTATGGATACCACTTACTAACAAACTAATAACAGTTATTACACGACTCGGACTCTAATTACACTGTATTATTATTCTTTTTTTGGGAGATATGCCAAGTTATTTTATTTGATTGCATCATATATTTAAATAAAGACAATTACCTCTCATGTCCTGGTGTTGTATCGTCATCTCGATCTTTCTCCCTAGTCTTCCTCGATAGCGGTGGACGTCCTCTTTTCAACCCTGCAAATAATTATTATACAATGTATAACATACAAATAAAATTGTTGTGTTTGTTGTTTGTATGGTTCGACCATGAAACAGTTGACCCGTTTTTCACATTTATATTCGCAGAGAGAAAACTTTTCGCAGCATGACCTGGGTTACATATTACCAATCTTTTCTTTAGAGACTAAGCAGTAACAATTACATTTAATAAAAGTAACTTAAATTGGCATGATATGTTAAAATAAAAGTACAATAAAAAAAATAAAAGGCTGTGTAGTTCCCATGACACAAAACCATTTAAAGAACAGCGAATTTGCAAATCCTTGCTAAGCCATAACATATATTTTGTGGAAAATAAAAAAATACTTCATTACGGTAAAATGACAATTACCATATTTACTATTAAAAATTACTGAGATTTTTTTCTTGTAAATGTATAGATATTTCTCATAGTACTTCTAACATATAAATATTATTATCTGTACTTAATATCATATAAATATTGTAGATAAACAGACAAAGATTGTGAAGTATGACGAATAGAGACTTTTTTAGTAAAAATATGTTAATGGTAAAAACAGTTTCCAAATTTTTGTTATTGGTACCATTAACGTTCTTCTATAGCCATTAAATTTAAAAAAACTAGAGAAGAGAAAGATGCCGAACTGATTTATCTTATACCTATTTATAAATAGATAAAGTCCTCATGTATCTTTTTGACCGTTCTGAATATAGACGTACGGAACACAAATTTAGCTATAAATACGTATTACATTACGTATAGCACCACGACAACTTAAGGATATATAAATGCCAATTTCAGATTCTTATAATAATATTTTAACTCCAGTATTATATTAAACTCTTGACTATATTACGCTCAAGCACAAACTTATAGCTATATTCAGAGCGGACAAAAAGATTAACGGAGACTGTTTGTAGTATATAGATTAGTGCGATTTGTTGAATGAGTAGTACTTTTTGCGTGACGTTTACTCGACGGCGGCGTGTTGGGTTGGTGGTGGTGGTGGTGGTGGTGGTGGTGGTGGTGGGGCTGTTGGTGCGGTGCGCGCGAGGTGGAGGCGTGGTGCGCACCGCGGCCGGGCTTGGGGACAGTGCGCGCGCGGAACCACGGCCGTGACGTCACCGCCGCCACGTGGATCGCGGGCGACACATCTACAATCAACAATATTATATAATCATGTATACAAACATAATTATACCCAGATGTCTCAACTCATTACACGAACTCAAACACCACGGACAATATAAGTTATATCATACTTAACACTTATTATTATGATGATACCAACCAACTACACGATGTCCATCCGTACATTGCTATGATCCTCCATTGAAGATCAGTATTGTAGTATCACTTATTTGTACTGTATGTAACATACAGTTCAATGAGGGTGTTATTGTTGGACACATTTAATTATTCATATTTTTTCATTTTATCTTTCTAGAGAAACACAATGGTAATAACAACTATGATCATTATAATCGTGCACAATTAGGTGAAAATATATCACTAATTCTGCACAGTTGAATAAAAACATTACACTAATTCTGCGCAGTTGAGTTAAAATGTTACACTGTTTTTGCACAGTTAATCCTATCCTAAAGACAAATCTTACAACTTCTTCTGTGAAGTAGGGTAATAAATATATAAAATATTGAAAATGCTGGTGACCTCTAATATCGCTGAGCACAGGATGGAAGCCAGGGTCGAGGAGTGCGATGCGCTGTGGGGCAGACAGACCCGAGAGCGAAGGCATGGGTTGCGTGGGCTCCGCGCGTCCCGTGCACACCGGGCAGCTCTCACTCGGGCACTGGCAGCTGCAACT
Organism: Antheraea assamensis; assembly: GCA_035772565.1. Lineage (NCBI taxonomy): Eukaryota > Metazoa > Arthropoda > Insecta > Lepidoptera > Saturniidae > Antheraea > Antheraea assamensis. The sequence goes on from JAQQSE010000141.1 coordinate 1,038,519, forward strand.
GTTGTACAACATGCTTATATTCAACACTCAAATCCTTTCTATCAATAGATTATTATACAACATCATCATCAACATGAGGTCATCAACCTACTGCAATATTATAGGCATCTTCCTGAAAGAAGGTACAGGTACAATCACCACGGAAATCCAATTTCTAATTCCGAGAAATCCACATTTCTATATTTTCCCATATATGGTAGTACTATGAAAACATTTTTCAGGTTCAGATTTCCTTGCGATATTTTCCTTCACCGTCAGCCGATAGTGTTACGAAAGTGAAATTAGTAAATATATGAGTATTCTCAAAAATTCGATTGTAGAATAATATTCCACCGGTCAAACCACTTGACCCGCCACGACTTCAGATCATACTATAAATAACCACAAAATCTGAGAGACCCTTTATTCAATTTAGACCCTAAGAAAGCCCTTTATGAACGTCAAAACCATCATCGGTTCGGAAACAAACCAGTCATCGAGAAAAACCGGCAACAAACTCGATCTGGTTTATCGTTTTAACATATATATATTAATAATACATTAAAATTATAATTATTTTTGTCAGATGTACAGAGGAGTATCATTTCCAGACATCACAATCTTGCATATATTAATCCACTCTATAAAATAGCACTTTCACTTCAAAACCAGCTGCCACCTCAACCTATAATCTGGGTAATTGTTAATGCTTTGAGACTTATTGTAAAACCTAACACTATTTATCCAAAAAATTGTGACTGGAATTACTAAGCCTGAAACATGTAATGACCATACACAGGGTAAACTTCATATAAAGGACAACAATAAGTGCACAGAATAGGACTATCCGCACTTTATCAACATACATTTAATTGTTCTTTTGTTTGTGACCTTACATTGGGAATACACAATGACTGAAACAATAAACAGGCACTAGTTAAAAGTTTTAACGACTATTCGTAACATTTTGTAATACGCCAAAAACTGTTGAGCTAAAGTTACTATCATCATAATGGTATCGTATGTAGTGAAAACAGGAAACTGTCGTTAAGTCTGCTTAATGTTAAATGATATTTGTAATAGTGCGTTTCCATATATAAGCATATTTTTACAAGACTAGATTCTCATAATTGCGTAACAACGTCAAACCTGAAGGGTCGTTCAAATGTTACGTAAGGACCAAAGAGATATTGTGGAGTTTGAACTTGGCTTATTTCTGATAACAAAGAGAACAGCAAACAACCAGAGATCAACAATATTTTCTTTTTTTTTTCTTTTTCTTTTTTTAAATGAAAATCATAATATACTTTGGAGAAATCTTAAAAAAATTATGCCAATACTTATGTAACCATACGAGGGAGTGGGGGGCACAAGAGGACTGATACTTTTTGTCAAAAAGAGGGAAGGAGCGGGTCGAGTAAATTCTTTTAACGTAATATTTGAACGATTAATGAACAACTCAATATGAATTTGATGACTCGCGTTAAATTTTGGTTAAGATAGTCAGATTTCGGAGGAAAATTCTTGTTTTTATAAGGTCAATTTAGACGGTGAAATTAATAACAGTTCTTTTACTTGACGTCCGAAGGTTTGGCCGCCTTCCGCGTGGCTATGTGCAGGTTGTGCATCTGCAGGAGTTTCCTCTTCTTGAATGTCTCCCGTCGAAGCGGTCGCACGCGTGCGCATGTCTCCTCCGCCACGTCCTCGGGCTCGTCTCCTCCGGGCAGGCACCGCTCGTACCCAGATGGTTCTCCTTCGAACTGGACCGCTCCCTTCACCTCACGGACCTGTAACCATATTTTATATCATTTTTATTGACCCTATCAATATCAGGTACACACATATTGGATTCACTTTTCCCACATTCGCAGCACCAGGGACGCATGCAGCGAGTTCTTTCTAAATAGATTTTAGAAAGGTACCATTATGACAATGACATTAAAGTCATTAGCAGTCATACTTAAACAACCTTGAACAAAAATATATTTTCATAGAACAATGATCAATCTAAAAACATCACCGAGACAATCTTATTGATCCCATTATAGTTCATTTTCAGACTCTATCTCAACCTACAATTTTAGTTAAAACCAATAATTTTTAATTTATATAATATACCCATGTAGATATGAATCTATATATATCGCGACTTAAATCTTGATACTTATCCAAGGAAATATATCACCGCATCTAATACCCGTCATAATTAAATACGAATTCCTTTAATCGAACTAATCATTGATATCGAATGGTATAGGTTAGTATTTCATTAAAACCTTACATCAATTCTAAGTGACGACAAGTGATAAACTAAATATAGAAGGGAATGTTGACCACGTAAAACAAAAATACGAACACTTGTAAACATTTTCGGGCTATATTTAGTTCAATGAGCATTAAAAAAGGCTAAGTGGATCAAGATACTTTGTTTACACTTTACAGGTTTTATCGTTTCACCGCAATTTCATCTAATGTTAAATGAGGATGAATTTTAAGATGGCAAATACGCTAAGCCTAGAGATGGGCTGGCTCTCAAGTACAGCTGCTGAAATAGAGCAACAGGTACTTGGCGGTACTAATTTTCAAATTGAGAGTAATAGCTAGCGGGCGGCGGGTTTAGAAAAAGCCTTACCACTATGCTATGGTTTTATCATGATGTTATCCTTCATCAAAAGCTCCGACTCAGTTTCAAGGATTCGAACTACGTCGATTGATACGGTTTTTGTACACGCTATCAACTAAGCCACCATTGCTTTTATTTTCTTTGACAAATGGGCTTGGTAAAAGCCCTACTACCATGCTATGGTTTTATCATTATGTTTTCCTTCACCAAAAGCTCTGACTCGGTTGCAAGGATTCGAACTACGTCGGTCGATAAAGTTTTTGTACATGCTAAACCAGCATTGCTTTTATTTTCTTTGATTTAAATTATAGGTACTTTGCTACTCGCAATTAGGGTTGCCACCTTTTTTTTTGCAGATAAAGTACATTGATTATTATAGGTAGGAAAAAAAAGTACATAGTATTCAAATAAAGTACAATTTATTTTTTTATTTTTTGTTGTTATTACGCATAAATCTATACAACTTTAAATCTTATTGTTATTGCATTTAAACCGCTTCGCACGAAACAAACAAGAAATTATGACAATTAATGACAGTGACATTGTTGACAATAAGTTGCGTTCAGAAATAATTGGTAAAGAAACGAGTGCTTAGGTTAATGTGGCGTTAGCGAGTGGCAACATCGATTGAGTAATCGATATATTTCTCTTAACGAAAAAATACACATGAAAAAACTTTTAAAACCCCAAAGAAACCAAATCATATCAAATAAAGTATTTTCGTGTACTTTATTATTCACGTAAAGTATAAAGTACAATTACCTGAAATAACGTACAATACTTGATTATAAAGTACGGGTGGCATCCCTACACGTAATAGAAATACAAAGAAAGGTCGAAAACACTTAAAATTCAACATAATCGACAAATATAGACTACTGTGGAATTCCTCCCAGAAGTCCTCATGATGTGTACAATATCTGAACACTGAAAAATTATTATATTCGTCCTACCCATGACTTATACTAGACACATATGAATTTGAGGTCAGTAAACTTTATAAAAGAAAAGGCCTTGAAATATAATCCGCTATTTGCGTCATTGAACGAATATATTACAAACAATGATGTCTACGTACACAATGATTTCATTTACCAATGGGGTCAGTTTTTATGAAAAATACACCTGGTAAAAATATTACTTTGTTACAACTTGCCTTGTCCTGGTGTTTTATTATTTATTTATTTACTAGTTCCAGTAATTACCTGTACTGTATATTTTTAAACTGTAAGAATAAAATGCCATGCCATGCCATACATGTTGGTAACAAAATTAATCTAAAATAACAGCTTTAATGAAATATTATTGTATGTAACAGCAGACATACTAGTTTTATTACTAAACATACTCAAATGAATCTGTTTCGAATGAAAGCACTCGTTAATACTTTTTGTTAAACATAAAGTGTAGAATTATTACTATTTTTACTTAGCACGCTAAATGCAAAATGCTAATATTATGTCGCGCCGCGATAAATGTTGCTATAATTATAACGACCTTAAAACCGTGATTTTCATTTTAACCAGACTACTCGAAATAACAAACGACGAGAAATGTAAAACGAAATGTGATATGATAAAAAAACAAACCGATCCAATAAACAAAAATTGAACAACTCGTGCAAATTTTTCTAGACTGATTACAAATTACAGAATTCATATAACATAGATAAAATTATGAGTTTTTGTCTAAGATGAACATTTAAATATATTACGGTCGTCCTATGTGATATAAAATTTCGAAAGAAATGTCAGTCAACAGTTTTATACCCGTCACTTGATATCTCAAAATTGTTCTAAATGGTAATATTTGTAGAATTCGAAATATGTATTAAATACTTCAGTGTTTAATTAAATTTAATTAGAACAACCATCGAAATGGTGACGTCAAATTATTTACGCACACAAAAAAGATATAATCGCTTATTGTCAAAATAAACAACATTTAACCATGTACATATACTGAATCTACAATTTAATTAATGCACTGAATCCACACACACACACACACACACACACACACACACTTTACACAAAGTCTTCAAAGATATACATACATTATACACAAAATATCGCAAAGTTTAAAAATCTCGTTATAAAATAAAAGTTTTAGGCTGAGTTGCACCAAAATCGTGGTTATTGTAATTGTTAAAGTTAACTTTAACAATGACAAGACTTGCTAACAGTTACATTTGCCAAAACGAGTTGCACCATCAAACATTTTGTAATTGTTAAAGTTATTAGGGTTGCTACTTCAATAAGCCAATTAGTCCCTAAAATCGAAAAGGGTAATATATTTTACTTGGCAGGACTTTGTTATAAGTGTCACCAAGTGTCACTATTGTTATTCTGTGACTGTCAACAGATTTTTGATGACAGATTTCAGATGTCAACGACAAAACGTTAGCGTTTGTCGTCCTGTGGACATTTTCCAATTCTAGGAAATTAAACTTTTTTCTTTCTAAGACGCAAATTATCTTCAAATATATTGATTTCGTCATCGGAAGAACTATTTTCAGTTTCCCACAGGATTTCTCTTAGCAACGACATGATATTATAAAGTTTTTTCTAGTGAACATGACAACCGATTCAAAAATTGACATTAACAATAACGGTAACCGGCCAACATGGAGCGGTAATAGTTAACGTTAAATCGTGACGTCATTTTAACCATTGTCAATTGGTGCAACCTATTTTTTGCCTAACAATAACTTTAACCGAATTTTTAACTTTAACATTAACTGGTGCAACCGAGCCTAAATCAATTAAAGACATTCGTTTTCATTCAACATTTGCTTCATTTGTTTCCATTTAGAAAATAGTGAATATATTATTTATTTTACAAACTTAAATGTGATTGATTTGTCAATAATTTAACTTGTCGTTAATTTATTCCGTCTACGTAAGTTTTACGTTTATCGTATAGATGACGCTTACTTAACTATATATTTTAATGAAATCGACATATTTATCATTTTCTTTTTAATACATTGTAATTATAGCAAATTTATCGTTTATATTATTATAACGAATAAAATTAATTCTGAAATTAACGTTACAATAATTGTTAATGAATACATTGACCGCCACTAGTTAAATATTCCATAAAAAGGTAGGCAATATAATTCTTCATCCAAATGTTAAATATTCATAGCCAATTCCCTTGCGGAGTATTATCGCAGATGATATCGTGTCGAATTTGTTCTAAAATGTACCACGCTATTTAATGTATAGCGTTGCCTCGTGTCATTTAAACCACAGCATTGCGAGGATATATATAGAAAGTCGTAAAAAACGAATACCTAATTAAAAAAAAATAACAAACATCGCCGAATAATTTCAATTTAGTTATAAAGTTATTTATAACTCGTTAAAACTATATCCTTTATTTTAGTATTATTTATTCCGAATAATTTCTAGGGATAGCTCAAAACTATCATAACTCAATTATCGTTAAAAAAACATTAATTATAAAAGACAACCAAGTTAACAAAATCCACGTAAAAAAAGTTTTTTTTGTTAACATACACCATCAGTAGTTAAGTCCATTAACAGATTAATAATATAGTTTTATATTGATTATAGCAACTTGATGACTTCTAATTATGTTGTCATATCTAGTTACAAATTGAAACATGTCGTAACTCCACGTAACATCCATACGTTCAAGGCTGTAAGATACAAATTGTCAAAAGTATATTTTTACTCAATGTGCACGACTTTATAAGATACTATTGAATTAAAAATACTTGTGGAATATAGGATTTTGTTGATGTAACAACCATTGGCTTGGTGACAAAATGAGACCAACTTTTTCCTTTACAGTAGAAAACCTTATATTACATGTAATCAACTAAAATGGCAACTGGACGTCGACCTGTCAATATTTTTGAAGGTCCCAGCTACAGTTTTCTGTCTCACTCAGTTTTTGGTATGGAGATTTTTTAACACGGGTTTTTTACTTTTCCGTACTTCATTTACAAACAAAATTTTTTTTTATCCGAATTGGTGTAGCCCTTCTGGTGCGGTGCGCATACATATATTCCGCAATTGTTTTTTATTTATATATCGGTTTTCTTTAACTGACTCCAAAATAAAAAAGGTCCTTTATTTTTTATCGACATGTTTTTTTTTTCAAAAACTACAAAATCGCCTCTCGTGAGTCTTTTACTGGAAAAGGGTTAGTAAATAAAATATTAACCATTCTTATATTTACAGAAAAAAAAATGTCTTTTGTTAATCTTTAACTAAATCGATTCTCCATTTTACTTTTTTTTAATATATCTGAACCGTGCATCACATATCGACACAGAGAATGGGGGGAAAAAAATTGAAAAAGCTAATATAACAGCAGTGAATTAACAAAAACAATGTCGTGTTTGTCCCATTAACGAACCATGAGGCACGCCAGTTACACACCTACATAGTTTTAACAAGGTCGAAGTCTCCACTCCATATAGAAATTATGAGTCACTATCTCTTTTGATAACGTGTCATCATCATAATGTAACCTATATCAAAAATATTAAATATACATAAAATGTTTGAGGTCAATGTACCAGATATTTATACAACGAGATTATAGCAGAATCCATCAATTAAAACAAAATGTGTCGGACATATCGCAGTGTTATCTCGTTTTAACTCTGTAGTTTTGAGTTACCTCTTATATATAGTTCATGCCCCAGATACCACGTTTTAATTTTTTCTTTTAAGTAGGTTATATTTTCGGCTGTTATGTATTGATATGATGGTCGATTGATAGCCAATTTTAGTTTTCGACTTCGTTATACTCATGGTTGGTCCCGTTAATATATGAGGACAATATTCTACCCCTAAGGGAGCAAAATACCGCTTTTTTGTTTTCACTCTCTTCTCGTCTACGTATGTTCACTGATATTTTCGTCAACTTTAAATCGATTTAAGTAATTTCTAAAGTGCATGTCGCATTACAGCCGTCACGTACTCAGCAGCCAAGGCCAATATATCGCCACCCCTGGCACAATTCAAAATGCTACAACCCGTAAAAAAAGTTTCACTTGAATCGTAGTTTCATAAAACCACACAATTTTTATTTTAGTTGAATTGTTGATAACAGAGGGTAGTCTCATTCAAATTTGAAAAAATATTCCATTCCAAGAGTGGAAAATTATAAAAAGTGTTTGAATCAATTTCACTCACTTCCAGTTAACCAATTTTAAAAAAACCTATGATTTTGAAAACAAAAACCCATAAGGGTTCCTAGTATACATAGGTGTACGTTTACACTATATAATGGTGGTTCAGTCGTCGAAATTCGACTGTATTGCATATCTCACTTTGTTAAGTTTGAACGTTAATGAAGACATTTCCAATTATAATAACGAACAATGAGGATAATCAACAGAAGAATAACAATGTTTCGAATTATTTGTTAACTATTGCTTAAAAATAATGCATTACATTATTAGTTGTTGCAATAACGAACACATCTTAGTTACGACTGATAAATATACTGTTTATTTTTATCGAACTCACTATACGCTGTGGGCCTGATACCTTCACAGATTCACCGGACTCACAGGGCGAGCGCTTATCGCGTCCGGTCGATTGGCAACAAGCTCAAGGGTGCAAAAGTGGCTGAACCTCTGCTTGGGTTGCTGCCTTGGATCGCTCGATTGGAATCGCGAATCTATCTAAGCTAACCTGGCCAAGTTAATCATACATATTCGAAATTCACAAATATACCGAATCTTTCATTTCTACTATCGCTTAGGCTTTAAATACGGGATATTTATACAAATAAAATCATAGAGCTCTGCCGTTGTACGCGCACCACGCAAAAACTACTGGATAGTAAATTTTTCATTTCACTTCATAGGCTCGGTCCTTATTTAAAAAAATATCACGATTAATATAAAGTTATCAAAGTTTTAAGAGACGATTTTTATAAGCACTACACATTCAGTAACATGTTTTTCGCAGTAGAGAAATGAGGCAAGCGGTGTGTGCATGTACAAAAGAGAAGATAATTAACATTATTTACAATGAAATTTTGTACGTTTTTGCTTTCGATTATTTTTTTCTTCTGAACATAAAATATATAGTTCGTTAATAAATAAACGAAAACGAAGTAAACTTAAATCAGCAAGTACAGTTTAAACGTTTTTTTTTAATGTGTAATACATATAGACGGAAGTGCATATTTTAGTTTATACTAACTGGGGCCCGCGATTACGTTTTCGTGAATATGATTCGGTTGTTTCATGGGAACTAACCATTTATATGGTTAAGTTGTCCTTCATTTTTATATTGCAATATCTCATTAACTCACGTACCATTTTCATGGATTTTAAATTACGTTAGTACAATTTTATCAATATTCCTTAGCCTTTATGCAAAACAAGCGACATAATACTCTGAAAGTCCTCTATATGCCAGTAAAAGCCATCTCAAAATAAGTTCAGCAGCTTCTGAGATTAACCCGAACATACAACAAATCATCACCACGTCAGCCTATAAGGGACCCACTACAGGGCCATAGGCCTCTTCCCGGAGGAAGATATGGGCATAATTACCACGCCAGCCCACGACATGTTTACTATATCAAACTACAAGAAATCCAGTTCTACATTTTCCCACATATGGTGGTACTACAAGAACATGTCTTGGGTTCAGGATTCCGCACGATGTTTTTCTTGACCGTCAGCCAACTGTGGTGGTACAAAGCAATAGCAGGAAATGTATGCGAATTCCGAAAAAATAGTTGGTTTCGAACCTGCGGACATCGAATTGCTATTCCACCGGTCAAATCACTCGACCACCACGACTATAAAACAACAAATAAAATTTTAGTGGTATACAGTAATATTTTGTCAATTTTATTAGGCGATTTTTAGCCATTTAAACTATCGTTTGGCTCTGGTGCAATAAGTATTAAAAGGCCAGTAGCTGTTCAAAAAATGACAATCTTCTATAACAAATTATTATGCGATGGCAGTAAGGAAGGACACGGAAAAATATAACTTATTGACTACGAATATCGCGGAAACTACGTCCAGCATTATTGCTCAAACCGAATCGATAAGAAACACAAAAAGCATATCTAGTGATTGTGAAAGATTGTTGAGTAACTGTAGAGTTTTAGTCCGTGCGAGTCGGAAACAACCCACTCTCTCCCCCGGGAAAGTGGGTATCCATAAGGGATTTCCCCACGTTGATAATAAAAAAAAATACACTACAGATATATAAATATTTAACACTCGGATACAGAACTGACAATTACACTAATCACATAAAATCATGCCAAAAATCAGCCATAAGAAGGTACCGAACCTACGACCTTTCGGCTGAATAGAATAGATGCTTTCTAACGACAATTGAATATACAAAGAAAACGCATTAAACGTATAGAGTATGTAAATCAATGGGAACAGAAATACGCCAGCATAAATCTTCATACACAGCACCATTTTACAGTCGCACCAAACTCACCTGTTCGTGCAGCTCGCAGTGCTGCCGTATCTTATATTCGAGTTCCTGTATTTGCGCTAGAAGCCAGCACCAGCGCGACGCTATCGACGCCCGAGCCCTCTGCCACGTCCACAGCGCACGTTTCTCACTGGAATTAACCGAAAATATTTAAGCTCATAGGTGAACAAAAAATGACTATAAGATATACATTTTTCCTGATTTCGAACATATACATTATTCAGTATTGCAAAAAACAATAGTTGCATGTAAACAGGGAAAAGCATTTTTTTTTTGGATGGTAGAATTGTAAGTTCCATTTTACTTTATCAATAATTATAAGACTACGAGAACATCTGTATATAAATAGGTAGAGACAAAACAGTTAAGTACATCTCCCTACTCTGTTTCTCAATAGATTTTTTTATTGTTTAGTCGATATTGTCGAGCTATAATGTTATATATAAAAAACTAATAGTTCATTCTATTTTTATATTGAAACTTAATAGATTATGGTCGAATTTCAATGACTAGATTTTAATTTGTAGAGATTAGAAAACACACTTTGTCAAAAACAATGAATGAATGAATTAATTCATTAATTAAATAAGATTATTTTATGACTACTATTTACTGTTACCAACTTCCTACACATTAATTTACTATAAAAATTTTATCTCATTAAAATAATCAAATGTTATGCAAAAATAAACTTGGCTTGTCAACAGCGAAGAATTTTCATAATAGGATTAGTAGTTCTGTACACCACCTACTACAAACAGACAAACTTTTGTAATAAAAGTATAGAGAGTATTGATTTGCCTTCATAAAATCATCTTGACAAAAAAATATAATTATTTGTAAACCAATGACAGTGTGACTTTTGTGAATTTTATGTGACAGGTGGAAAAGTACAGGCTTGCATATAATGTTATAATAAACAAGCAGAAGTATATGCAAAAATGACCACTGTACTAACAGGACACCATTTACAATAGATTACTCCTAACGACTCTAGTTGAAATCAGAATAGCTTTTCAACCGTATTTTAGACCAGAACACAGCAAGCAGATTACTACTACTTTGAATTAAAAATTGGCACAAGTTCATCATCCTTAATTATGAAAAGCTTATATGAACTAGACGAATAGTTTAGAAACCATGAAACTATATTTAATCAATTTTTCATATTAAAAATTAATATGTATTGGAAAATATCATTAATCTAAAAAAAATGAATTTAAGCTATATAAGATTATATTTCATACAAATAGTGAAATTAATTTTTAAAATATTTACTAGAATATACTAGCTACACTTATTTATTTCAAAGAAAACTAAAACTTTATAAATAAGATAAAAACTTATAAAGGTCAGATTAACCAACAGTTATTTCAATACATATGCATCTTCTGAGAATCTATCAAAAAGTAACCCAAATGTTTTAGATAAAGCAAAATATCTATCTGACACACACACAAATTGAGGTAGCTCTCAAATGACAAGATTTTACAATGTATTTGACACTTTATATTTTATGCCCGGTTTCTGAAGCATTTTTAACTGTAGTTTATCTGTTTAATAGCGCTATCGGTTCGATAACTTGTCAAATTGGGTTTCTGAATACAAAATGACACGAGAAATGTCAGTCTACATCTCATTCTGTATTCAGAAACATTGACAGTTAAACGTCGCTTGTCTTATGGATAACGTTATTGAATCAATAGCTATTGATAGTTTAACTGACGGCTTCAGAAACCGGGCATTAGTCAATGAATTTACATCTCCATTTTATTCAGTCTACAGGCTATTGTGATGGATATAGCTAAATTAATTTAAATTTTCAACCAAATTATTTCCAAAGTTTTTGGCTGAAAGAAGAATAAACATCCAGCCATTCACACAAACTTTCTCATTTATAATATTAAGTTAACAACAGCTACTTTGACAAAAAGATATATCATTTTGCATGCAAAGTGCAGTGATATAAGTGTACAACACTGCTATAATAAATAGCATAATAATAAAGCCATATTACTTCAATTAAATTCTTACCATTAACTATACAGGTCATGGATATAATAATGGGCAGTTTTTTTATTAATAATACAGACAATTTTATAAGATTAAGTTCTTAGGAGTTCTGTTAAAGATTTTGCAGTGCATGATTTTGTTGATAACTATTATACCATTCTATGACATGTATACACCAAATTAGGTGTGGAAAAAATGCAATGGAAATTTATATTTCATAATTTATAAAATAAACATTATCACTTTCCATTAACATTAAAAAACAACAAAAAAAAAACTAAAAGTATGACTGTATGAGACTTGCTAAGATGTTTTAACTTGCAAATTATTCATCACCCATTCAATAAGTGGTAGTAACATTACAATCATCTCTACACCTATGAAATAAAGTAGCAAAACACTTACTATTTTGGACATACAATTATTATGTATGCTTTTAAATTAACTATAAACATTCTGTCAAAGATTAAGGATTTTTGTTATGTTGTTTAACAATTTCTACTTAAATAACAGGTCTGTTGATGAAAACAAAAAAGGGCCTAATAGTATAAGATTCTTACTGTGTTCTATTTTATACTTTGAAATATATTCCTTATGAAAACTTTGATTTCAAATTTCCTGTACAGTTAATCTATTTATGCTAAACACATTCACTTTTTCCCTACTATTGAAAATTATAATTCAAAATAAGAAATAAATAAAATTAACATAACTAAAATTATATAGTAATCCAGTACATGATACCATACTTGTAATAATATGCTTTCTTTTATTTATTTTTTATTGATCAAATATCATGGTTTAGTAAAAAAACTTCCTACAAATGGAAAATAAATTTAAATATAGATAAATAATAATAATATAGATTTTACATAAAAATTATAATTTTACAATACATCATTTGTAATTTTTCAAGGTTTTGTAATAAATCATAAAAAATACATAGAAATATCCTCTACCAGCCAAAAAAGAGCTCATCACAACTGGTTCAGTCTTTGCGGAAATATTACCCAGGTCAACAACAGCTATCTAATTAATATGTATAAATTAAATAGTACCCCAATCTTTATACTTATTCTAGTAATATTCAAAATATACTTACATAGGCATATGCTGTTGATGTTGATTATTATATGCAACAGCTTCATCATTACTCTCTGCTCCAGACGATGATACTGTAGCATCAGAGTCCAATTGATGATTCACCATTGCCAAATGTGAACGAAGTGCACCGGCAGTATCTTCCAAGCCGGTCAATGTTCCAGGGGCTATACCAATTGATGCAGTATGGGATCCATCCTCTTTTGATGTCCCAGCATGATAGTATGTCGGTTTATCAACTGTGCGGCATGCTGCACTAGCCTGTAATGCTGCAGTAGTTTCAATTCTTTTCATGAAAGCTTTTAATCCTATTGGACGTCCACAGCCATCTCTACGAGCCCCACGAGTACACTTGTCAAATGTCAGTACAACTTCTTCAGATATTCTCTTTCCTATGGCACGGGTTTGTAGAATCCGTAACCTTCTTTGAAGGAACGCACAGCGACGCTCGAGGCGCGCCTGCGTCCCTTTTATATTGGCTTCGTCGGATAATTTGTCAGAGACGACATCAGGATCAGGCTCTTCGGGCAAATCGAAGTCCGGGAGAGGGAAAGGATCCGCATCACTCATTGTGGATATGTTATCGCCGGCACTCTCGAAAGTTTTAATCGCTTGAAGCAAGAACGGGTTTCCAAGATCACTTCGACCTACATCGACCAAGATCTCTTCCATTTCTTGTGAATCCTTCACAAGAGTCTCTTGATTCTGCAGGCCCATGACATCCTCATCCATAGGTGTCAAGGAATTGCTTCCGGACGTAAGCGGCCGTCGTGAAAGCGAACGCCTGTCACAATCGAGTGTTTCGGGCTCGTTGGAGGGCGCCAGCGGGAGCGCCGGGGCCATGACAAGCCGCTCGCCGCCGGACGCCGCGGCCCGGCCCTTACGGCGCACTCCCGAGGCATACCATCACCGTCCTTATATAACACCGCAATAACCTGCACTCCACTCACTACACTAAGTTCACTGCATTTCAAATTTACGCTCTGCAATCATTCTCACTATAATCAGTCCCCCGCCGGTTCCATTAGAATCAAGGATGTTCGGTAATTGAACAACGACTCGGCGCGCTTCTGAAAAACACAATGTTCACTTTGTTCAATAATGGTGCAATAAAAACATATTCCAACTTTAGCGTCCTCTACTACACAGAGAGTTCTAAATTGTCGCAAAAAACAAATAATTCGACGCGTTGTAATACGAAATGCGACCCACGTGATAATAAATGCACTGTTCAAGCGGCTGTAGTTGCCTTGTTTCTGTCTCGATTTGAAACAGGAAATGATCCACTTGAAAACACTTTCGGTCCACTATAGTTAAGTTATATGGGCAATTGTTTACTTATTTCACTAATAAGTAATACTGTTGTGTATATCAATTAGGCCAATAGTAATTTTCAAAGTAATAATGGCGGAATTTGACTAAAAACACTATTCTACTCCGTATGTACGCGCTCGCAAGTCCAGTGACGAAAACCAAACGATCGCCGCACAAAGTTTGCCTAGGGCGACCTGTGTGTAAAAGAGATAGATGAGGCGTCCTTGAGCATTGATACCGGTAAAATCAAATAAGTAATCAACTATTTACATATAATTTATGTTTACATATAAATAGATCTTTAAGATCTTTATTAAAGTTTTTAGTATAAAAAAAATAAATCTATAAAGCCGATATCATAATGACTTGATTTACAAATAACGAAATATAATAAAATAGTATTTAAACGACTTTGGAATTACCGCCACGGTTCAAATCTATTCCTATACTTTCAAATGTAATCAAAATAAGAAACTGAAAAAATATCTTCTATTAGCAATGTTGTGTTAAAATTTACTGATAATATACATTATCTACATTCATTTAATATAAAAAATGTATTAACTTCTACAAATACATTAATAAGTATACAAAAAACTTCCGGTCTGCATCTACGAAAATCATTAAATCTATTCCAGTGCTAAAATATGATATATTTAGCATGTGTACATAACCTCTTTTCGTTTTTGTTAATAATTGTGTGACTATAAGTTTTTTTTATTATCTATACATATATACGTGTAGGTACATATACTGTTTAGTCATAGGTGCCTATTTGTTTTTTTTTGTGGCTGGACTGGTTTCAATTTAAACCTAGGAAGTATAGGAAATTGTATTATGTTTAAGATCATATTCTGTTATTTGTAATACAAGAGAATTGGAAGTAACATTACAGCAGCCGAATTTTGAACTAGCGTGAAACCTTTGTTTTTGCTATTATGGTTACCTTCTTATAATGGATTAAACAAAAACAGTAAAATCCAAAAGCCCTAAGCTCAATGAAATAAAACATTAACATTAGTAGATGCGCAAATGGTGTCTTTTCAAATAGAAGAAAAAAAGTATGATTTTTAATCTGATGACGTTGCAAAAGAATTTTCCAGTATGAATAGTTTGTTTTTATGGTTCTTATTTTCCTGAATGAACGATTCATTTTCCCGCCAAAAATAGTAAATAAGTAAACGTTCCGTTTCACATGTTCTATTTGTTCTCAACGATAGACTGTAGTTTTTGTTCACAGACAAGTACTATTTTTATTTTACATCATTTACTATTACACAAAGGTGTGTAACTTCATTGCCATCATATAATTATGAACAGTAATATACAGAATTATTATGAATAATAATAATATTTGCATCTAGTCTGTCACTATTTGATAAAAACTTCTTTACTTCTTCCCACAGAAAGAAGGTTATAAATACATAACTTTTGTTAACAGCCAGTTACTTATTTTCATTACCTTCATGATATGGTATTCTTTTACTATGCTTGTAGTAAATAACATTTCACTATGACTGAATAACAGTAGATATTACAACTCATTAGTACACTTATCATTTTCAACCATAAAATTGAAATGTAGTCTTCAATAGTAACTCCAAAAACCACTATATGTCCCTAGTACTGTACACCGTCATGTTGTAAAGACATTTGATTATAGACGATATTGTCTTATTGAAAGTGTTATCTCTTTAAAATATATTAAATTATTGATATTATATTACATTATTAATTTAAAGATATAAGGTCAAAACGGACTTTATAAATACACAATATGAGTTGAATAAAAAAAATAAATGTTTTCCATTAGTGTATGAACCAAACACATTGTGAACATACTTGGTTTTCATTAAATTAATTAGAATTAATTCCTTAAAACTGAAAATGTTATTACATTATTTGAGAAAATAATACCACTATTGTTAATTTCACACTTGGGCATCATCAAAAGTATTAATATATTTCTTACCTTAGACATAAACATTTTTATATGCAGTTCTATCATGACATGAATGTTCTGTTTCATAGTTATCTTCCAGCCTTCAGACCGCATATTGATCCTAAAATTATTATCATTTACACTAGAAAATGATTTCTTCTGTACATTTGTAATACATTTTGTTGCATAGACTATTATTATGACACTATATTGACATAAAAGTTAAGAAATACAGTGTCACTAAATGTCAATTAATTAAGAAACAGTTTTATAGTTTCACCATAATCCATAATAATTTATAACTATACATAATAAACTAAGCTTATACATTGTCAAGCATTGCTTAACAAGTTTTTTCCCACATTATACATACGCCTAAGATGTTCATAGTAACTATCTTTAATGTTTCTAGATATTCAATCATGTTGTTTCTTGGAAATTTATATTGTATAATAAGCAAAAATCTTTATTTTTCTCGAAGTCTTTGATATTTTTTTGTTAATATACATTTTACTTCATCTATATACATTTGTAAATGAAATTAACTCATAACAGTAATGGTGAAATATTACTTTTATTATTTCTTACAAATTGTCATTGATAAAGATTTATTTATTAAGAAAAAACAGAACATCAAAGGGTACTCCAGAGATTTAATTAAAACATGATATATATAGGCACTCAATGAGAGGTCAGTATTCAATATTTTGTTAAAACCATTTAAATATAAAACTCTGGCCTTGATTTACACTCATGATTCCTGAAGGTTTAAAAACAACATACATCAACTTGTATTGAAAGTATCTAAGTATAACGATACATAAATTAGTATTAATAAAATACGATTTGTGTATGATGTTAATTAAGACATTACCAATAAAAATTATGTCTACAGATATTTTCATAGGTTTTTGTACTTTATGTAGATAATGAGAACAATTATATGAAAATAATTACCTAAATCAGTACAGTAAACGCGTAAACATTTGGATTTGGTTCATAATTTATGTTTGAAAATTTTCTAAGTTTAAACTTTTATAAAAAAAAAAATAAGATGTAATTACCTTGTATCAAAGTTAATATTTATTGTATTAATACAAAATATTATATTACTATGGGTAATGTATAAAGTAATTATGAATTGTTATTTTGGATTAATAAAGTATTATCAGCTCATTACTTGATTATTTATATATTTAACAGCCTTACCTTCGTACGCAACGACGATAGAGAGAGAAAGGTAAAAATAATGTAGAGATAGACAATTCGTACGAAAAGTACAACGCAAAGTGAAAAGTTGAAATCTGACTGGTTACAATAAAAATATCACATTGAAAATTAATGGAAAACAATATAATGTTTCACTTTATTTTAACGTGATCTTTATTGACAGCACATATACATTGCTTAAACAACAGCAGAATTAAAACAGTTTAAAATCCCAACTTTCAGTTTTAGTTTTAGTGTTGCTGAGAGACAGTTTAAAAATCTTATACATTGTGAATAGTCAGGAAATTAAAATATAAATTATTTATCATTCATTATGCAATACCTATTATAAAGTTTATTACAAAGTTTATAAATTATTTTTATTAGGTAAGACAATTATTTGTTACTATGAATGTAAAGGAAGTTTTGTACATTACGGTATTCTAGGTATTAGAATCAATAATTTTATTACGTTTCTGTATTTTGTCACTTTTAAACTTCATAAAAGTAATAAAGAACTGTATAGGTAATATTTTGTTTATCTGGAAAAAAATTGGCTAAACAATATAGTTTTAATCTGTCAGCTTAGAGTCAAATAACGGCGCGTAACTGCATGTTACAGGTGTAGAATAATTTTGTAATGCTTTGTGTATAAACTGTAAAAAAATATAAGATGTCTCTAAACTTTGATACAAGCATGCAATTGCATTCAACCCAATATACTCCATCTAAGAACAAACGCTCCAGGCAATTTCTACAAAGACAAGAGGCATTAAACATATCACCAATTTTTAACGATACTTCGATTTTCAAAAATCTCAATGACACAAGCTTGCGACAGGTATTGGATGAAACTTCTATGACAGTGAACCCTGGAAACGCCGGTGATGGATTAAATGAAGCTTTTTTCGAAGTAATTCAAACGGGTCGTGCAAGTGACGTCTTAGATACATTGTCGAGGTTATCTCAAGTGTGTTGCGATTCATTAGAGTTGGTGGAACCATGGAATAGGTATAACACGCAAAATTATTGGTTAGCGGAGGAAGCTAACACTTGGAAACTTCTGTATTCATTATATTCTGATTCCCTAATGGAACATCCAGAATCATTGGATAACCTTATTACAGATACTACCTTGTCTCAACAAGTATTAGTAGATGCTTTGTTCAGAAGTGATTCAGAGTTGAGACTTTTACAGTTGCTTGTAGATTGGCTAGAATCTACAGCTGCATATCAGGAAGATGTAACTCATTCTTGTGGGCCAGTTATTGGTAACAATATACATTGGGGGAATACCTTACACGAGTTATTAATTGGAAGCAGTTTATTCAATAAAGAAAGAAATAAGTCAATGGTCACATGTATGGACCCTGATGCCCCAAAACGTCAAAAAAAGGTCATTCATTCTGATGACCTGAAAGATGATAATGATTTGTGTAAAAAAATATTTACTGAAGTAAGATGTGGTAAGTTCAAAGAAGCGGTTTCAATGTGCATTAATGCAGGACAAGCTTGGCGAGGAGCTGTACTACAGGGTTGGATTTTACTTCACTATTTACCTAGACAGGAATCAACAGATTCTTTAGAAATTACTGGCAATCCTTCAAGGGATCTTTGGAAATGGTGTGCATTGGGTATAGCCAACAATGTTGCAGAAAATTGTCACTACAGGGCAACAATTGGTATTCTAAGTGGACACCTTGCTAGTGCTTTACCAGCTTGCCATGGCAATTGGGAAGATTTACTATGGGCTCATTTAAAAGTACAAATTGAGGCTAGGGTTGATAAATTTTTACATGAGCATCATGCCACAGTTGATGCTAGTACAACCTCAAGTGAAGTTTTAGAATTGCTGCAATCTGAACTTCAAGTTGAAGAGCTAGGACTTCAGCAAATTTTCAGTGCTATTAAATCAATGATGGATGGAAAAAAAGAATCATACTATCAAATATGCCAAAGACATCTTATGCTTGGTCATATTAGAGCTATTCTGCAAGACTCACTTGATTGGATAGAGAACACCGAAGAAAAATTTATTAGGTTCTTAGCTCACCTTGTTTTAGTCCTCAGATTGATGGGAAAAGATCCATTGCATGATATTGGAGATAAAATACTGGAGAAATATGTGATCTTATTAGTAGCAAGATTGACCGATGGAGTGGTAGAATGTCCAGAACTTGTGGCTTATTATACATCCACTGTGCCAGTTGAAAGACAAATTGTTATTTATGCAGATTTTATGGATCATATACACAAAAGTGATTATAGACAAGGAGTAGTCAAAGCCGGTTTGAGTGCAGGTATTGATATAGCAGCATCAGCTAGGGTGGCTATTAAAAAAGCTATCACAGATATCCAACAAAACCATGGTAACTTGGACTCAACATTCACTCGAACTACTGCTTTGGAAAAAGATAAAACCCTTATCAATAAAGTGATATCATCTTTAGAATGGCTATCATTGATTTCAAATCAATTTGAAGAGGCACTATGGTTGAGCAATGCTATGATTCGTACATTTATATTTATAGGAAATACTGATGCTGCATTATCATGCATTAGTAATGTTAATAAGCTCTTTCCTGAGTTTGTGAATAAAGTTCCTACAGTTTCATCGGAACTGAAAGAGCACTTATGCCTGAAGGCATATTTAGATGGTTTAGAAGGATATGCTACATGGTATAGACACTTCATAAGTGGTCAACCAAAAGATGTTGAGCCTCTGCCAGCAGATGCAACATTTTCTGACAAAGTTCATTACGAACAGAGATGTGCACAAGTGGAACAGCAAAAAGCAAGATGGTCCAATGCTGTATTACATCAATCAAAGCATGCTAAGAATTTGCTCTATAATGTCCTGCTATTTCCTGGTGGATGGTTGCAAGATGAAAGTGATAGTGTTGCATCAGAAAAATTCAGTGAAAATGAGAATATGGATAGAAATAAGCAATTAGAAACATTAAGGCGCTTATGTATTCCAGAAGTAGTTATTTTGATTTTGAAAATTTTACAGAGTAATGAAGATATCAACAGTCACAAAGAAGCTGTCAAGTTAAGCAACATTATTGCTGGAGAGAACAGATGTTTGTACAAAGTTTTCACTAAAAGTAAATTAACAGAAATCTTAGAGAGAGTCAAAGAGTCTTCTTTATTTTTGATTGAAAAAGGGAGAGATATGTTTGGGTATGAAATAAATGATGACTAAATTTCTGTGTCACATTTTTAATAAATTTTTGTAATAATTACAAGTTATTTATTTATTCCTTATTGTGGTTTACTTACAAAATTATTAGTGTGACCTTCATGAATCTTCAATGAAAGGTGAAATTCTTGAAGTATTATATGTATATCCTTAAAATTACTTTTACTGACTAGGTACAAGCAGATGAGCAACAAATGTTTAATTTAGAATATAAAAGATATTTAAGAAACATTTACAGGAGTTAAGTTGATTAGGTCATTACTACATTCAGCCAATTCTGAGATGGATACTCTGCCCCTTTGTTTGATGAATTTAGCAAAAGATTCCAGTTCTATTTGTGATATATAGATGAATTTTCCCCTGTCGTCTATGACACCTGTTAGTTCACCTGTAGCTTGCAGTTCTGTGATTCTGTCAATAGCTGCTTGAGTCTTCAATTTGAAATGGCCTGCCAAGTCTTCCAGGAGAACTACTTTTTGAGCCTAAAATTAACAAAATTCGTGTTATAAAGGCTTTTGACGAAAATGATAAATGTAAATTTGCATTAATATTTATGTTAAAAATGTTTTTACTATGTAGTATATAAACTTGAGTTTCTAATGTTCGAAATGAATTGCCAGTTTGATAAGCCAGATAAGTTTTTAAAGTGTTTAGGTAATAAGCTAAGAAGGCTCCTTCTAAAATGTAAATTACTTTTCATATTATTATTTACCTTGATATACTCAATAAAGTCACGTAGGAGACTATTTTGATCTTGATCTTCATTTTCTTCATAACCTTCACTATCCACTGTGAATGCTGATTTCATAGCTTCATATTCTTCTTGTTCGCGCTTTTTCCGTTCTTCTTCAGCTTTACGTTCAGCTTCTTCGCGCTGTCGTTCTTCTTCCTAAATATATCAACAATTTTAATTTCATAATAATTTTATTAAGTAGGATTTCTTAAATACAATATTAAGAGAAAACTCACTTCTTCTTTTTCTTCTATTTTCTTTCTCTCTTGTTCTATCTCTTCATCTTTCTTCTTTTTCTGTTCTCGTATGTATTCTTCAGCTTCTCTCGCTTTTTTCTTTTCCAACTTGGCTTCAAGTTTAGCTCTTTTCTATGTTAAATAAAATAAGTGTGAAATCAGTAATTACTTTATATTATAGGGACTGAAGTTTTATCTATGAATTTAATGTTACCTTCTATTATCAACTTGAACTTTAAGAAGTAGCATGAACCCTACATTATTTATTTGTATACATTACATTTTTTTAATACATATATGGAACATTCACATATACATTAATGTACTGTTCACATATATGAACTCTATAGTTTTGTTAGTACATTTTTTTCCAAATCTTGTGCTAGAAGTATGATACCCAAGTCATTTCATAATTTTTGTTATTGTTTTAGTTGTTGCTTGGTCCTTTGATCAAAATTCATTATGTACATTAGATGAACTAAAGGAATACACAGACAATGACTTTATTTCCTACTAATATTTGTGTTAAAATATTAAACATTAGTTTACTTTTATTATAATGCACATAGCAATATTGTTTAATTCCTCAATGGATTTTCTGTAATCTTTACTATTTTTTTCAATAGGACTATATTTTATTATCCTTAAGAAGTATCTTGCAAATAACATAAAAAAAGTAATGTATAGTTGCTTCTAATAACTATAAGATTATAAAAATTGTAATTTATATGTTCAATTTACCTTTGCACCCATTTTATCATCAAAATCCAACTTGTTTTGATTATCAGGAGGATTTTCCTCATTGACTTCCTCAGCTGCCTCTCCTTCCTCTTCAACAAGCGCTGCTTGATGACGGGCGGCTGCATTTAGGAAGAATGACAAGAATATTTTATTAAATATATTTTTCTGCTTTTAGCATTGAAGTTTATGACATAATTTATGCAAAATATGCATCCTTATTGTAGTTTCATATAACATTTTGTTTGCTGGATTTCGACAGATTGCTTTATAATGACAGACAAAATCTTAATTATTCAATAAACATGTTGATAGGGTATAAATTGCACAGCTACAAGATTGACCAGACCATATACAATATAAAGAACTATCTCTCCACGACTAGTGTTGGAGGCTTTTGACAAATTTATCAGCTGAAGAAGCTAGAATGCTGTACCCGTCCTCACATTAGGGGCACCCATGGAATTTTGCCTTCCTGCCCTATTGTTACACTGCTGCTAACTCCCTGACAAAGTGATTCATTTGAAATTTGAATTGAAATTAGAAAACAAATTAGAAAATGATAGAGATTGCATAGTGAATTATTTTAATAAATATCAATTTTCAAGTTTATATATTTTTGGTAATACTAAATTTTATATCAAGTCAGTCTATAGGAGTTTGGCTTTTTAATAAAAAAATTAAGAAAAATTACGTTAAGTCCTAATTATTTCTTGTAAAAAATGTAAGTTTAGTTTATTCCACATTAACTAAGTATTACTGGTAAATTAAAATATAATGCCTAATAATGAAATAAAATCATTGAACTAAATGCAGAAATGTTGATATAGAACTTTATTAGTAAAAACTACCCTTATTATTAATAAATTATATTTACTTCTAGATACATCTTTCTTCATTCTCACAATCTTCCTCGATACTGTGTAAACATTCCTAAATATGATTTGGGAATAATTTTTATACGAATCCTGATACTTATGAATTGTTCATAGGTATTGAATAGTTGTAGAATTTAGAATAAGCATAAAAATGTAATAAGCTCATAGCAGTGGTACAAATTTTACAAATTATACCATTGGCTCTCATCCTTGCCCTCTGGTTCCTGACAGCCTGGACCCGTCCAGCGGCACCATCTCTTTGGACAACTGCTCGCGGTCTCGCAACAGCTGTCATAAAAACAGGATTTGTTCATATAGAATGGACACATATAGCAGGAAAAATTGTATATATAGGCTACTGGATATTAATCTACCTTGTTTCACCTGTGACACTTTCAGGAAGGCTATGGATAACAGAATTATAACCAGTGCGCTTATAAATGCAGCGATTATAAACGGATCCATCATTATGATACAAAGGTACAACGTGAATGATTTTAGAAGTTGATATTGTCATATAATACACAGTGACATCTGCTGTAGTGTGCTGTTTACGATTTACAGTTCATATTCCAAGTTCCAACATAAAAACTACGAAATTGTGAGATTTCAGAAACGTCATCAACAGCAATACGGCACACAGGTGACAGCACAGAATCCTAGTTTCTTTCTTATACATTACTAGCAACCCAGGCCTTTTTAAAAACTATTACTGTCATTATCACGTACTAAATTAGTCTCTTCTGTTTTATGCCATATTCTCCTTATAAAAATATGTCCTAGGCTATTAATAATGACTGATTGCCAATTCTGGAGTTTCTTCTGATAATTTTAATGTTTTAACCCATTGTTAGAACTTTCCATGGGGTTTTTGTAGCATCTCAGAATTCATGCTCCGTGGTATTATTTCCGATACATTTCATTTGTGCACAATAACTAAGCTATATTACGTAAAACATCATCAATATTACAAAATATGGAGTCAAATACCACGAAATTATTAATAAAATGTAAAATCCAGTACATCACAAACTAAGATCCCGCCAAAAACTCCTTTGCGGATCTTTAAAAAAAAAGAAATTTAGATAATAACATTAAAAAAATGATGTGATCTGTGAAATGAAATAAAATCAATAGTATTTTATACAATTTAGGCCTTAAAAAGGCGCATATACACGTCAAGATAATATATATATATATATATATATGCCTTACACGTTAGAATACGGTGTCACTGAATGATCAATTGTAGTGTATCTCTTAACCGTCGATAACCTTTTGAGAACATATAGTCTTGGTAAAATATAAAATCCTCTGTTTCAGAATTAAATCCTACTAAAAACTAAAAAATTATAGAAATCTGTAAAAATATCACAGATCACATAAATTTTGTTTATATACCGACTACTGTATCATGACGGTGTATGGGGAAAGTAACAAAGTAGAAGCAGGGAGTTTTTGGCGAGATTTTATTATTTCATGAAATTGTAATAAAACTAGGAGCTACTGCTGAAATTCGTCCATAATAAAAAAAATCATTAGCCTTTTTATGTTCCCATATTATTGAGATGTTTTTGTCAAAGACTGTACAAATATTGCAGTTTATACACGTAGGAAGCATGAAGTATGACCAATAGCTTTACCTCGTCGGGTCGATGGTACTTACTGCAGATATGGATTTCCGTAAACTAACGTCTTCATCAATAAAATATTGAGTGATTTTCCGTTCTTGTATCCCTACCGAGAAAACCTTTAAAAATAAGATTGAAGCCTTACCTACAAAAGAAGTTAACGCTAACATTAGTTGTTAGAATTACATATATTTTTGTACACATTTTACATATCTTCAATTTGTATTATCGACTACAGTTCCTTAATGCATACCGTAATTAAAACAAATCTATTACCACCATAATGAGTTGTTTCTAAAAATGAAACAGAACAAATGATTACCATGTAAATTTTATATTAAAGTAAATATTGTTACATTTGGAATACATAATATAGCAACATGCGAACATCTAAAATTCTTGAGGCCAGATAAATATCAATAATTCATAATTTTCGTTTTTAGTGAAGAAAATATGATAGTTATAAGAAGTATTATTTTATTCTACAATTGCTGCCATATGAAAGCGAAGGACATATTAATGCTGAATATGTAACTTTTATAAATATTTGGATCGAAAGATTTGACGTTTCATGTCGATGACGTGTGTCATGTCATCCAAAATATATTTTGCGACGATATTGCTGAAACCATGGAATTTTTCAAATTAACTTCAATTATTGCTTTATTTCTATTAATAGATGTTTCATCTGCTTTATATTTCCACATCGCAGAAGGGGAAAGAAAATGTTTTATAGAAGAAATTCCAGACGATACAACAGTTATAGGTAAGGTGTAAATTAGTTCATAAGTTTGTTGGTTTCATATACACCGGCTGTATAATATTGTTCGTATATTCTTTCTGGATATGAATGTTAGGTTTGTCATTTGCACATATATAAATCGACTGGAGAGCGTTTGACTGAGATAAAAAACCGCTACATGTCAACAGGTAATATGTACATTGCAATATGAAAGCGTGTATGCATGTCCTACACTTAGCCTGTATTGTTCTATTAAGACTTATATTTGCTATGATATATTATTATGTAAGAATTATAGTTAACATCATTCAGCATCAGATTTCCAAGTTTCTGTGATTTTTAATGTTGATATTTTAAGTTTACATTGTAATTAAAGCAAACAAAGCCATGACTAGTTGTTAGTATATATATAATTAGATATTTACTCAATTGGTAAAGTTTTTGAATATATTAATAAGAAATAATATCTGAAACTGCTGAGCTGATTCTAAAAATTGTTTCACTGATAGAATACTACAATACTACATTCAGACTGTTACAATATGACAACATGTTATTCTTATTATGTCTTATATTGTAATTAACATGGAGAATGTTACAGGTCACAATAAAGTATATAAAAGTATAAATAATATAGTAAAAACACCCCACATTAACTGGTAGGATATTTTGCTTAGAATATTTCTTTTTACCTTTCACTATTTCTTGAGATATATGGAAAATATTCATTAATCTGAGCACTTAAATTAAATGGATTAACATTTGTGTTTTCAGTAAATTACAAGGTGGAATTATATGACCCAAAGTCCGGGGGTTTTATGCCTTCGACCCCTGGCATAGGCATGCATGTGGAAGTCAGAGATCCCAATGACAGAATTCTATTGTCAAGAGTATATTCTTCTGAAGGCATGATTTCTTTCACATCCACCACACCTGGTGAACATGTTATATGCATGTACTCCAACAGCACTTCTTGGTTTAGTGGCTCTCAGCTAAGGGTGGGTAGATTTATATGATAAGTTTGTTTATTTTAAAACACTTATATATATATATATATATAATATATATATATATATATATATATATATATATATATATACATCCCGGGAATGAATTTCCGTCCTTATATATGCTAACATACTGACGTCTGGCACTTCTACTTTAGGTAGAAGAAAAATCTCTGCGAATGTCGGTTAATTAATTAATTTAATCGTATGAAAACGACTTTTTATTCCAAAATATTATAACCTGTTAATATATAATTATACGTATATCACTGACGACATGGCAAACTCTCGGCACTCCCACCCGCACTTCAAATCCTATAGCGTCTGGATATACTAATTATTATCTTTTATTTAACGGATTCTGGTAACTCCTAAAACAATGCGATGTTGCCAAACTTCCTACGCAGAGCAGTGCGGTATATTATATCCGTACTCTTCACTCAATAAATCTAATTTCAAAGTAGACAAATTTGGTTTAGGCAATTTTATAGCCGGAATAATGATTTTTTTATAGTAATTTATCACTATTTTTACGCAATTCATTACAACTTATAGAAGTTGCTGTACATTACTTGTTGGCCGATATTATTTATTTTAAAACGATGATGACTTAATGGTAGACGTGCTTAGATACCGCGTTGCTCGGTGTAGATTCAAACTCCAGCAACATACCGGATTTTTTGTAGGATAAAAGTCAGGTATATTATAATGCCCATCTGATCATGCTCTGGTCAACCTCGAATTAGAAATTTGCCATCAAAGACCTACAGATGTGTCCAGCAGCTGCAGTTGAGAGCCAATCCATTTCAACGTTTTTACTAGCTTACCATCTTAAGCCACGTCGTCACTTAATATTAGGTGAAATTATATTCAAATACTAGCATATTTAAAGCATATAACAAAAAAGTATTCAACTGAAGTTATGGCGGCGTACGAAAAAGCAAACAATATTTGATCACCTATAGGTATGAAAGGGACAGCACATCACGTTGCTCTCGCACAAGGTCACACACAGTAAGGACAATTAATGTCCCAAATTTACGATTATATCTCTTATGTCCACGTCATAAAGTACACTTTTATTTTACTATTGTCAATCGGAACCCTTTATTGGGGCCTTATTGATACGTCGTCTTATAATTTGTGATTTATATCGCTCCTAATAATAATGATTTTAAAATTTAATGCAATACTAGTAAACTGTACCAATAATGTCCAATTTTATTATGGTTTTAGAAGTTTTCTCATTCAATCAATATTCGTTTGTTTTTATTACGTTTTGTGACAATAAATATTACTAGTACAATAATTATCTGAAAAGCTTAGTGCGTATTCGAAATATTTCGATGGTTTTTTTTTTATTTTGATACATAAATATACTAGAATTTGTCCGTGGCTTGTCCGCTCGCTTTTTATATACTAATTATTTTTGTTTCTTTGTTTTATGTTACTAAAACATAGATCTATTTTATTGTTTCTAAACGTATTACTAGTAATTTTATCGTTGTTAATGTTGCAAAATAAACTTAAAATCGGGACATTGAATAAAATTTATTATTATATTTATATCGTAAGTCGATATCGTGATTTAATATTACACGCCACAAAAAAAAAAAAAAAATGTTGAAAGATATTAACACAGCTTCATTGAACTGTAAATATGAAAGTCTATATAATGAATCCAAATCCTTTAGATACTTGTGATGCACGCGTAGGTAGTTGTGACGGGGTGATAGTATGAATAAAATTAAAATGTTTATTGTTTGTTTGTTCTAACCTCATAAACTATTGAAGTGTTTTCGAATTGACTTAGAAAATATGTATTTTAAAAATGTTATATAAACTATTAATTATTACGTTTTTCCATAGGATCAAAGCAACCATAATAAAATTAAACAGAGGTAATTCGAAATAAGTAAACATGTTAAACACTAACTACAATTACGAAAAAAAAACGCTTTTAATAAAATTCAGACGCGTATTTTCCATAAATACAAAAAAAGAAAACAATTTCATTAGAAGGAAGTCGCGGGTAAGGCATACTATTTGAGTATTCATTTTATTCGGGTATTCGCCCATATTCTCTATTCGAATAATGCTGGCCAAAGTATTCGAGATCTTCGAATAGTTGAGCAATCCTAATGTAAAAGAACTATACACCTACATAACCCTGAGGAACTTTGTCATTCAATATAGCTGGAGAGGACAAGAACGAACATTTTACTATCACCGGCACTCTTAACTTGTAACATAATAAATCACATGTGAGTCTCAAGTAAAACAATATACAACTTCCTAACATCAATCGCCCTTACAAAGAAAGATAATTGCAATAATTTTAGTCAATAAATATTGTATGTATCAATTTGTACTAATATCGACACAATATGTTTTTAAACTACGAAGCATGTGTTCTTATTAATAATTAAATTTGTAATTTTGTTATATTTCTTTGTCATGATTATTGCCTTCAAATTTGATTTATTTTCTAGTATGTCACGCCAAGGAAATCATTGATGAGAGTACTTATTAAATATTTAAAACTATGACTTCTGTGTTGTTCTTGCTGCAATACTCATTAATGTGCTTTATGTTTGAGCATAAAGCACAGGTTTAAGCTACACATTTTAAAAGGAAATGCTAGTTGACTAACATGTATTTGGCAATCTTTACATGTTAGTTAATTTTTAGTCCGGTAAAGCTGTGAAGGCCTCTCATGCCAACAGCGTAAAGCCAGTTCCCAAAAAAAATTTTAGTCAATTATTATGTTGTCAATATGTATCTAGGTAATCGTGTTAAGGCAATTATAGGTATGATTGTTATGAAACAAGACTTACAGCATATTCATCGTTTTAGATATTCAATAATACAAAGGTATTCGAAAAACTCTTAAAAGTCTAATAGTACTGATAGTGGTATTCGTAAAACTCGAATAATATAATCAGATGAATATTGCATGCCCTAGTCGCGAGCGCACTAGCTAGTGTTTGAATAAATCTATTCACTGATTCTATACCAATTTAAACAATTTTTTTATCAAAATGTAATATTTACTGCTACTCAGCCAGTAAAAAACAATTCATAATATACTAAAAGCTACATTTAGCCATGTTATATTAGCAGAAGACAATCTCTAAACGATGGTGAAAGCTGTATCTAAATTTGTTACGTAGTGTAGAAGAACTTGGAAAATACAGATAGCTGAGAAATAACTTTGTTCTGTAATATTTATAAATAGTAGCAGGCTTCAGAATATTATTACTTTAGTATCCACCTGCATACCCAAGTATCAATTAAATATCTTCCCGGGACCAATCGCCAATAGTTATAACATTTGCCAAACTGTTAAGTGTAGATATCTTTACAATGGAATACAAAGTTCTTTAAAAGGAGTAGTTTTCTATCACCGATGTCTATATATATTGAAAGAGATTTAATTATATAACGATTCGAAACATTCAAAATGTATCTCTATTATTTAAGCAATATAGACAAAATATAGAACCACATTGCATAATTACACCACATTATGATGTATTAGGCACGGCTAAATACAGTATGTTCAACGACCGTGCCTTTGAAGTAGGCGTCAAAATTCATGTCTAAACCCCGCGAAAATCGCCAAAAAGCATGTCAGTGTCGTTTTTGAGAAACGCGGGGGTAATCTTTGACGTTATTTCAATAAACTTTGATAGATTTGTTATTATAATATGAGTACACTTAATTGTTCCAAAAACTATTATTCATATAAGCCACGAATTTAAAATAAAATACTCTCTCTGTATACAATATGACAAACGTTAAGACACTTTTTTATATTTCTCTGATTCAGGAAAGTTTAGCCCCAGTATCTGTTTTATCTTCAAAATATTATCAAACAAAAACGGGTTATTTGCAACGGTATTTAGATCAATATAATAATTAATTGTTATTGAATAATCCAATTATTATCGGTGTAAGCATCACATAATTCAATGTTATGGTTATGTTGGGTATTTAATAACGATAATATTGTGCATCGCACAATTTTCTATGATTGTCTTATAAGATATGACAGGTTTAGTATTACACGATATAAAAAAAATGTTTGTGTAGATATACTTAACCTTTTTTTACTTTCCTGAACAGTAAAAGAGAAATATACAATAAATAATTTAAAAAACCGTTCACAATCTATCCAGAAACGAAGAAGATAACAGAGAGAAAGAAACATTTTCACGCAAAGCAAGTCACGGATACTGGTCAATATGTATATAAATCTATTTATTGATTTCATAACAGTCATACCATACATTTCATTATATTTATTACCATTTCATACCAATTATTCGTAATATTCCCAGAGGTAATTAAGTACACATATATCTTAATAACATAAAGTAAAATGAGAAGAATTAATGTCTAGCGCATAACAACAAGGGACACCCAGCACAAGAACGTATTTTCTACTAACACATTATGCAATGTCCATTTCCCTGCTCCCGAGCAATGCCCCCCCCACCCGCAACACGAACGATGGTTATTTTTGGTTGGTATCGGCATTACATCAAAAGCGTTTACCGAGGCGAGTGTTCAATGACCCTAACACATTCCGTTGTGTCTATGACATAACAATATGACCGAACTATGTACTACGTTTCCGCTGTCAGTTTATCAGTTACTTTAGAATAATTCAAAATATTTACATATACATGATATTAAATTACTTCATTTAATAAATTCTGAATTCCACTGTCACTCTTAATACTTGAAAGTTATGCAGGTGATTATCACAATTATTACAATAATTATATTTTGAGGCCCGCTGGAATCTATAAATACAATATATAAAACAAAGTAATTTTTCGTATCTTTGCTGTACCTTTATTTGTAAAGTAAGTAATGAATTTTAATACACTTTTCATGGAGTTCCGATCCAGTAGCTATCACGTAAGGACGTGTCCGATGCGCACCAGATGTTGTTTCGTGAACTAATAAATTGTCTTTTAGGTGAGCAGTACTATCGAAGGATTCATCGCTTAATACTATTGTGTTTTTGAACTTCAATTACTTTCAAGAAACGCACCTGTTTAAAGTGTTTTGTGCAATTGTTTGTGTGATCGTAAACCGCA
Source organism: Antheraea assamensis (assembly GCA_035772565.1). Lineage (NCBI taxonomy): Eukaryota > Metazoa > Arthropoda > Insecta > Lepidoptera > Saturniidae > Antheraea > Antheraea assamensis. The sequence continues at coordinate 1,070,447 of JAQQSE010000141.1, forward strand.
CTTTTTAGTGCGACCCGCGTGTTAACGTTAACTGTGACAACAAGTGCGTGGAGCGTTCCGAGAATTCGTTTTTGCGCACCCTCTTTTGTTTTGTCGTCGTTTTTCCGTTAGACCACGGCATGGCGTCACTACAGGAACAGTTCAATAGGCTGCGATATCTTGTCGCTACTCGCGCCCCATCGTTATTCACGGAATTCGTTAACGTCATCGGATAATATTATGTGCGTTCCCCGTCTAGCAACCACGATTTCTTTCGCGTCATTGGCGCCACCTTTATTCCAGGAGATACCGGTAGATACAGGAGTATTTGAAGTTCCCATGTCGAGCTCTAGCCCTGATTCTGACATGGAGCTTGATACCAGCGTGACCCCCGCAATCACGAACGATGATTTTACAAACTTAAGCCGAAAGCGGCAACTGCCCGTTACCGTCACGTCACACGCCTCAGATTCAGAATCGGGTACGGAAGTCCCGATAACTATGATACTACTAGTAGAGGGCGTAATTGCATCCGTCTCATCTCACATGCGTGCTGGCTTAGGTAGCTTCCAAGCCCATGCTACGCGTTTTGTAGCTGAAGCTAAGAAGCCCCGCACCCCGCCCCCCGTTACTATACAAGACAAGTCATCCACAATATCTACTTGGTTAAACGAAAAGAATATCCGGTACACATCCACCTTGAATACTCCCACAGGTATTCAAGTAAAAGTCTCGTCCACCACTGACCACCGTGTAAGCTTACCTCTCTTCTCCCAGAGAGGAAGCTCGCTTATTTCACTTTCGCGCTCGAGGAAGGGCACCTCCTTCGCGCCGTAGTTAGACGTGTTCCGGTCGAGATATCGACCGATGACTTCTCAGGCTCCCTTAAGGAGCAAGACTTTCCTTTCCGAGAGGTTCATAGGATACCTTATATCCTGGTCGTCCTTGAGCGATCACAAGAGTCATCACCGTTGAAACCCCTTGCAAGTCCCATACTCCGTCGCAGTGCCATAACTGTCACAGTTATAGTCACTCAGCATGCAAACTACCATCTTCGTCCCAGGTGCGTTAAGTGCTTAGAGTTAAGTGCTTAGACCACCCTACGAAGGAGTGCGCACGCACTCTTGACACTATCGAGCCCACGAGCCACGTCCTCTGAGGTAACGTGGGTCACCTTGCGACCTATGGCAAGTCCCCCACGCGCTGCGCACACATCGTCCCCACCAAGCGAGACAAGCCAAAGCTCTCAAATACGTGGAGGCCTTCCCTGACTTGCCGGGTACCTCCTGTATCCCGGTAGCGCCGAATCCCACGTCACGCGAGGCACCCTCTGTGCCGCTCGCCCTCCAGACTTGGCGGGCCTCCGTAGCCCACTGGGCTTTAAGGCATAACCTCAGGTTCTCAAGCCTCAGACGCAGCCCCAGCCACAGAGAGCGATGCCTACCCTGGGTGTCCACGTTTTCTCAATCTCAGTCACGCATCGATTGGCTGACACAGGTCCTGCTTGAACACGATATTGAGGAGATCGTCGCGTTCAATAAAATAAATAATAGTAATAGGGACATTGGCTTCCTTAACGTGCTCTCTTCATTCCCAGGCGTTGTCGTGATGACACGACGCCTCGCCCGCGCCTCCGTGAATAGTAATAAATAAAACTCGCTGCGTTAAATAGAATAAAACCGCGCGGTCTTTGTATTTTGTTTCTTAACGCGAGAAGTCTCCATACACAACGCGACTTAGTAACCGATTTCTTACGCGATAGACAAATAGATATTTCTTTATAGTTTAGGAAACACTACCTACAAAACCGAAAATGGGCAAACCCCGGATCGCGAATTATAATATAGTCAGAAACGATCGTATCACCCGCGGGGGCGGCACTTTATTTTATTATAAATGTTCGTTGTACTGTATGCCGATAGAGACGCCCGTTCTTTCTAATATGGAAGTGTCAGTGTGAAGGGTATCTATAGCATATCTTTCACCGAATAGAGAGCTTCTCAAGTCCCACTTAGAGGCGATGTTCGCGCGAGGAAACTCGGTCATCATAGTCGGGGACCTCAACAGTGGAAACGTTTTCTGGAACAGTCCGAGTACTTCTCGCAACGGGCAAATTCTCGACGAGCAAGGTAGCGATCTCAATTTTTGACATCGTAGCCCCGCTGGAACCCACTCAATATTCGAATCACTGTCGTCCGACACTAATAGATGTAGCACTTTTAAAGAATGTCACGCTTCCGATACTGCTCATACAAGTTGTACATGATTTGAATTCAGACCACCACCCCGTGATATAACAGCTAGGTTCGAATTCCCATATCGAATGTCAGCCCGCGTGCGTAGCTGATTACGCGAAGCTCAGTAGATATTTAAAAGATAATCCCTCCTCGGATAGTTTACATAGAATCTTGGGCGCGTTGGTGTCTAAAGCCGACGCGGAACAGACTATCGATTTCCTGGTTGACTTTGTTCAGACCGCCGTTAGGGAAACCTCGAAAGAGGTACAAGCGGTGAACGATCGTCGCTCTATACTCCTCGACAACGTGAGAGCGTTGGTCATGGAAAAGAATGCCATGACTCAAGCCTATGACACTTACCCGTCTGTAAATTATCGTGATCGGTTACGTTCGTTACGTAAACTAGTTAGATCTCGTATTTCAGAAATCTGAGCCGCCAGGTGGGACAAACTTCTGGAGGAGATCCAGCCGTCCCACGTGACGTATTGGATAATAGTACGTAGATTCAAATCAGATCTTAATGCACCCATGCTCCCGTTAGAAATAAGTCCTGGATTTCCTCCCACGTTCGAAAGTATCGACAATGCGGAATATCATACCGCGAATTTAGAGGAGTAATGTTCTCCGAACACTGCTAACACCGACCCTGTCCATATAGGATCGAACGAACACCCGTTAGAACGTTCTCTCACGTCTCTTTGAGCGGATACCGTAACCCCGGTTAGTTTCGATGAAGTGTCGGCCGCCATCAAGCGTTTCAAGCTTAGATAATCCCCAGGTCCTGATGGGGTCCTTCTTGACCACATCATAGTTCCCCTGGTCTGTATCTTCAATACGGCAATTTCTCGCTAAGCATTCATATACGAATCAAGTACACCACCTCACGGAGTCCATTTTTTCTAAATTTAACGAAAATCCACGAAAAAAGGTCACCCCGCATAAACCTATACCGAAACGCAATATAGCAGTCTTTTTCGATGTCGCCAAGGCCTTCGATAAGGTCTGGCACACCGGTCCCCGGGGATCGAATTAGGTTGCTATTCTGATGATACAGTTATATACGCTGCCAGTTGGTGGCCGGACTTTCTTAGAAATTGAATCAATCGGGCCATCGTCACACTCCGTGAATGGTATCGTCAATGGAGAATAGAGTTCAATCCTGAAAAAAGCATCGCGATATTTTTCGACCCCGTAAATCGTCCGGGACCTAAGAATCCAAAGCTCCTCAGGCAATACGAAACCGAGACTTCTTGGGCCCTTAAGGTCATATATCTCGGAGTTACATTAGATAGGCACCTATCTTTTAAAGCATATGTAGAAAGAGTGCGAAACAAAACCGCTATGGTTTTGGGTCGTTTACATCCGTTAATATGCTCAAAAAGTAAAATATCCCTCAGACATAAGACTACCTTGTATAAGATGTGTATTCATCCTATTCTGACATATAGCTGTCCTGTTCTCGCGCATATGTCAAGGTATAACTTTGAAATATTACAAAAGCTATAGAACTGTTTTCTACGTAAAGCGGTGGGTACCCCGTAATACACCCGGAGAGTCAACCTCCATAGGGACCTGGAGATGCCGTCTATTTGGGAGTACGTCAAAACACTCACAACTAGTTTTTTCGATAGCGCTATGTATCATCCCAGTTCGTTAGGTGGTATCCGCCGCAACTTATAACACCGTACCCGACGCGTCGCGGTGCAAAAGACGTCCGCGATTTATTTTCACTGATCCTCCTGAAGAAATTTCGTTAGCTAATTTTCAGTACCCTTACGTCCCTCGAAACAGAGCGTGTGCGTGCTCATGTCCAAGTAATCACATATAGTGAATTTTGCCCCAGCACACATACCTAGGCCTCCCTCAGCAGCTGCCTCAAGCCAAGGTCTGATTCTCCGGAATGGTGCCCTCGAGCACGTTGCTTGCGCAAATATAGTGACACTGAATAAATTTTCAAACACTAGTTATTACAACACAACACAGATCACCCCACACACATGCACATACACACATGTAGGTACACATATTGCTTGGATTTGTTTTTATCCCTTTTTCGAACGGAGTTAGTTTACATTAATTTACTAGTCAGTTTTAGTAGTAGTTTTAATAGTCAGATATAGAGCATGGTACACGTCTATATTTCACAAATTCATATTTATATGAAATAACAGTTAGCTTAGTTCGACTCGGGATATTCGGTGACAATTCAAGACCAGGCGCACCGTGCGCCCCTGTGATGGTTGCCTATATAAAATCAGGTGAGTGCCTTTAGCGCTCCCTTTAGTTGTCCGATAAAACTGTAGAGGCCTTGCCAGACCAACAGTGTAGTCAGTTCGAAAAGAAACAACACTTTTCATTGACGATTATAATATTTTTCCTACATCTTATATGATACAGCTACGCTCTGAGATTTTAGTATACTGAAACAAACAAATGTTAAATTGATGTAAGTAAAAAAAAATCGGACTACTTATATATTATTGAAATTTATGATACATAATTTATAAGTTTTATTTGCTTTGCTGCACAACTTGTTTTGTTTCACAACACTATCAATATCAATACACATAGTAACGTTTAAATTTAGGGAATATTAAGTAAAAGTTTTATCTAACAGTAAATAGATTTGGGAATAGACTTTGTGCAATCACATATAATCATTACATTTTAGTAAACAACGTACTCATAGGTACTTACTAAATAACAAATTATAATAAAACACGCGGAGCTGACTCATCACTCTCATCACTCGCGTATTCAAATACCACGTCAGTGAGTACTTCGAAGGAAAATGTCCTGCTGAAACTATAGCAATGTGGCAGCTCATTTTATAAGTTCGCCAGGTTAGCTTCTCGTTTCAGTTTGAAAATATTTTTTTCGAAGCTAACTAATTTATTAGCCTCATAGGCCTTCACGGCTTTACTAAAACAGTTTCAAAATCTTTTACCAAGTCTCTATGAGTGTGGTGTGGCAGACGCACTATATATTTAAAGTATTTATGCTTTTGAACACATTAATATTTATTATCAGTCAATATTGTGGTTACAAGGTAAATCCTTTAAAAGTCAAGAGAATGTATTAATTTTTTTTTTGGCATATATAATCAAAGTAAGTGGATAGTAATTAGATAAGAATCTGAAATGTCTGAGTGACTTTCTGAAATGATTTTTTCTAAGTTTAGTTTTATGCAAATTATTAATTACGTACATCGTATATTTTTCAATGTTTAGGGTTCACAGTTTGAAATAACGTCTACAATATTTTTTAGATATTTGACGCTACTTACAAATTTGTCCTCAAACATATAAGAAAAGATGTAAAAGTAAAAATGAAGTTTATTTAAAAATTACTTCAATAAATTTAAGTCTAAAATTTTGTTTTTAATGAAACATATAGCATATAAACAACTATTAAAGAACAAAGCGTTTATCTGTGTTTTTTTAGCTCCTCTGAATTATCAAAGCAAAAGATTGTGATACGGTTTTCACTAATATTTGAAATATTATATGTATATTATATTCATATAAATCAATGATCTATTTCATAAAGGTAACCAAAAAGTGAACATTTTTATCTTTTACAAATTATTATAAAGTAATTTGTTATCATCAGCCTGTAAGAGACACACTACAAGGCGAATGGCTTCATTCTGATTGAAGGCATGGCCACAATCACTACGCCAGCCCACGATGTATTGGTGATTTTAATTAAACTCTGAGAAATCCATAGTTCTATGTTTTCCACATACAGAGGTACTAAAAGAACATTTCTCAGATTCAGATATCCCCACGATGTTTTCCTTCACAGTTAACCGATAGTGTCACCAATTTGAATGAGTAATTGTTCGTGAATTCAGAAAAATTCATTGGTACATGCCGGATTTGCCGGACATCGGATTGGTATTCCACTGGTCAAACCACTCGACCACCACGACGCATTTTATACTTTTTTTTGTGTATGTTGTATTTGATAATTAAATAAATGAATCCTTATCCAATTATGTATATCTAGGTAACTAAATATAACTGGTATATATTGGTATAGAATGTTTAAATTGTCCATCTTGGCATATTGTTTGCATGAATGACTTAGAAGATATGATAATTTTAAAATTATGCATAACTAAATTAGTATTGGGTGAAGGTTACTACAAAACTTGTATGTCTTTGGTAATCTATAAATATTGCGTACTTATAATTCATCGTTAGTACATTATGCCTGTGCAAAACTGGGGTATCTATTAAGTCTTAAATATGTTACAAACAAGAAAATAATCGAATTATTAAGGTAGAATTTCCCGCGGCTTGTTAAATTAAATTTCGCGCCAACCGTCTAGTTAGCTAACGGTCGCGAAGGCATGGCTTATCGCGGCTATATCTTGTTGGTGACGTAATTACGTTAAAAGAATTTTACTTTGATAGTATGAATGAAGTCTACACGTTGTGTTGACTAAAGCAGCTATACGTGATTTATCAGTTAAAATAAACATTGTGACGGATACGCACTATAGTTTTTTCAGAAATCATTGACGTCTAGATTAGATTAGATTAGACTAGATTAGATTCAAAAAGTTATTTGATGTTTAATATATTTTTTAATTATAATGAAAATAAAACAACACCGTTTTGTTATCAAAATAATATACAACTAGGTTTTGATTCCGGCTTCGTCAATCTTAAAGTAGATTTGATTTATCCTTCAGCAACAATACTTTTTTCGGGACGAAATTTACCATATGTCCTTTTCTGTACTCCTGTTAATGAGTATGCAAAATATCCTGGTAATCGATTGAGCCGTTTAGGCGTGAAAACATAACGAACGAACAAACTCACCGTCACATTTATAATGCTAGTAAAAATAAGGAAGTAAAGATTAGGAATTTTTCATAATTTATTGTGATACTACGATTCCAGAGATTTAAAATTACGAAAACACAAATAAAATTATGTGTGCAAAAATAATTAAGAAGCTTCTTTAAACTCGATGAGCTGTAATTATCAAAGCATAAAAAATCTGTTATACACCTGTGATGCACATGTTAGTAAATTTTATCGAAAAGATGTTGGTGTAGATACCCGTATAAATGAAAGTCTTCTATTATGTGTCCATACTAATTTTCGAATCGGCTGAATTGATTGCGATGAGACCTAAAATGAAAACTTTAAAGTAGTGATATATGTGTGGGTAAAGCAACAACGATAAAATTAAGGAAAGAAAGTTTATAATCTGTATCAGAATCAGAAGACTTAAATAGTAAGGTAAAATTTCAATCAGAAAAAGAAGTCCGCTCATGAATCCATATAACACTCATGAAACAAAAGACATTGTTGCAACATTTCAACATAGTAATTATAAATTACTATCTATTTCTATGAATATAAATATATATTTTATATAAATATAATATACATATATAATACATTAAACTATTTGAAATAAATTATTAAAAAGATACTGAAAACCGTATCGAAAAGTGACATTGTTTTATAATATTTCAATATTATTTATAGATATAATTTTTTTTTTGTTTTGGAACTGGCTGCACTGTTCGTTTGTTAAGGCCGCTACAGTTTCACCGGACTACGGGAATAATGTATTAAAATCCAATACATAGTTTATTAGCACTCACAGACACAGAGACGACTCGAGAAACGTCTTTATTCTGTAATATTTATTTTAGATCGCAATGCGTTCAAAAATAATATTTTATCAATTAGACACACTGACTCTATATCAATTTGATATTTTTCTGTAGCCCATTACGTGTTGTTACATTTGAAGCGCATTTATTGACTTGTTTATTACGAAAAAATAGTAGAATTCAAAATTTACTAAAAAAGTAATTTACTATGTGCTATAAGTAAATATTACTAAAGAAATATTTAATTACTATCCGCTATAAATAGAAATTATCTTTGTTGCTTCAAACTATAAAGTCTAAGTCTAAGAATGTTTTGCATATATCGGTCATATCGTTACGTAATAATAGGCACAGCTGAAAGTGAGGTGAATAAACTTCGACCATTACAAAACCGTTGGCTTGTCTTTGGCGCTCACTGGCAAGGGAAGGCCCGCCCCTGGCCGCACCACAGCGATAATGTTTTGGCGGGAATTGCTTGCTGAATTATACCTCATGTTATTAAAATTCAATACTTTGAAAAGTTTTTAAAACCATTACTGGTTATGTTCATGTTCTAAAAAATAATATTCTATTATTAAACGTAACGTACGTCTAGGTAATTTAAAACTCAAAATGTTAAGAATTTGTTCAGTTACATTATGACGTCATACCGATTAACCGTCGAATTACTCGGCACAAGGGGCATGAAAGCGGCAGAGGCGGGAAGGATAAAAGATGCGCTTGTTCTGTTTAGGCGCGAAAGACTGTTTAGAGATATTATGAAATATTCGGTTGATTACTCACTACCAAATATCTTTACTTTTATAAAGTGTTTATTGTTTCTGGTAATCGGGTCCGAATAGACGTCTAAGCTTAGACATATTGATGCATGTAACATATTTTTATAAGAGTATCTCAATCAGAATGATGTCAGTTTTAATATTTATTACATTGCTACTTGGGTGCAATGAAGAAATATAACATTATTGTAGTACAATTTTATTTATGAGAACAGTTTATTCAATGCGTCATGCGTTCAAACAAAGCTTTTTTAAATATCAGTATCTAGTTTCGTTTTAGTTTTTTTGTCTATACAATGTTTAAAACAGTAAAAACTTAATATAACTATCGTTAATAATCACACTATTCATAGACCAATGAAGTTTGAAATACGTTATAATTGCTCATTTTTATTTCTTTTATAATTACTAATTTAACATTAATTCTAACAAACCTAAGCCTGTACAAAATTAAAGAGAATGTTATCAAATGAATTACGTAATGTTAAGCAACACATTACATCTTATCAATCTCAATGTCTATTTATCTATCGTTACAATTTAACGTACAATATAAAATTAACTACGTGATCCCATGACGGAATAATTGAGAAGTGTTTACATTAATTGTTATAAAATAATGATACTACGGTGTAATTAACACATAGCTCTTATTAGCATTACGGTTAAATTACGATGTAATAATCTACCAGTTATAGTGTTTTATCCATAACTCCGCGATTGCGTCATCGAGCAACGTTACATCACCCTGTCATATTTACGCGGGTAAAATTTTTTGATTAGCATGTTGTGAGGTTCTCTGGGGTACTTATATACCCGCATATATTGCGAAGTTTCTCTCTGGAAAATGTCTAGAATATCTCAGCGGTTAGTATAAATATACTACAGGGGCAGGTTTTATTTCAATTGTATTGATAAACATTGCAAATATTATTAAAATTAGTTATTTATAATGAACTTCAAGCTTAATCAGTTTTATGTACAAAATAATCTCATCCCTAGGTTAGCGCCATTATTGATCGTATTGTGCGCGTGAAATAATTTCACGAGACTAATATCAACGGTTTCTACACACGTGTTGATTAAAACTTGCATGTCATGGTGAGTACAAATAAATATCGTTCCGGCATACGTTTTTGAGTTTGTTCAGAAACTTTTGACGTGACCTTGACACTGGATTTAAAAAATTATTTTAAGCTTAATATTATCTTTTAATTACAATGAAAGAAAAAAAAATATGGTTTTACCATAAAACTTATATATGTTTTTTTTTCATAAATTTCAATACTAATAGTATATTTGTAAAGCTCATACTATTAAATATACAAAACTGAATTTTAATCAGTTTTTTATTATAATTTAATAATTCTCACATATAAAAACTCATTGTATTGTTACGTCATGATTATCGCATTTTGGTATCAGCTGCAGTGTTTGTTGTAATCAAGCAGAGCTATAGATATAAATATTTGACTGGAGTCGCGACCAATATGCAAATGTTGATAAACCGATCATAGCGAATTGTTGTAGTTAATCGTAACTGCTACCTTATAAATATGTTTACTTATGTAAATTTTATATCTGTGTTATATTTTTCTTGCATTAAAATATAGGCATATCTCTAACGCTATCTTTTAATTATTAAGCTTCTTGAGTTATATCTAAATAACATAGAACAAAAATGTTTATCTTGAAACGCTTACAGAAAGTTTGCGAAGGTATATGTCTATCACCCAAAGATAACCTTAATACTTATAAAAAAATATTAAGGTTATTAGTACAACAATATTTTGAACATAGTAATTAATTCTTATTGAATAATCCAATTATTGTCAATTGCATCGCATAATTTTCTATGATTATCTTATAAGATATGACAGGTTTAGTATTACAGGATACAAAAAAAATGTTTCGTAAAGATATAACTGTACAAGACAAAAATGCAATTAAACAAATTAGAAAAACCGTTTACAATCTATCCAGCAACGAAGAAGGTAACAAAGAGAAAGAAACTTTTTCACGCATAGCAACTCACGGGTAGTAGCCAATATGTATATAAATCTATTTATTGGTTTTATAACAGTTATACCATACATTTCATTATCGTTATATTCATTACCATTTCGTACCAATTATCAGTAACTTTCCTAGAGATAATTAAGTACACATATATCTTAACAACATGAAGTAAACTGAGTAGTATTAATGTCTAGCGCATAACGACAAGGAACACCCTGCACAAGAACGTATTTCCCGCCAACACATTATACCATGTCCGTTGCCCTGCTCCCGCGCAATGCCTCCCGCCCCCCGCTCCCCTCGGACTTTGTCGCCACCCGCAACATGAACGATCGTTATTTTCAGTTGATATCGACATTACATCATAAGCGTTTACCGAGTCGAGTGTTCAATGACCCGAATACATTCCATTTAACAAATTACATAATAATATAGCCGAACTGTGCACTACGTTTCTGATGTCAGTTTATCAGTTACTTTAGAATAATTCGAAATATGTACATATACATGATATTAAATTACTTAATTTAGTAAATTCTAGATTCCACAGTAGCCAATTATATAATAATAATTTAAGGCCTTCTTCACTCTATAAATACAATATTTAACATTATTGACTGCTGTTGAAAAAAAACGTCGTGAGAAAATCGGTACGTAGGGAATGTTGAGGAAAAGGAATAATGGAACGAATAAGAAATGTGAAATTCTTTATACTTAACACAACTCTACGTCGTGGGTTGGTAGGTGTGCTTACGCACATACCTTCCTTTGGAAAGAGGCCTTTGACCTTGCAACGGGTCGCTTATATGCAGATGTGATATCATTGTACAAAATTTTATTAAATAGATTGAGTAGATGCTTTACCTATTTCTGTATTCATTTACAATTCTTCTTCGTTATTATTAAGAAATGATATTAGTTTCTCATGTGACTTCATTGGAATTGATTTATTCGTATTTTAACTCCGGGAATACTAACAGATAGTTAAATTTATTTTTTTACGCCGTAGTTGACCAGTGGCCTTTATTACAGGTATCTACAAAATAAGTTTCGAAATAAATAAATTGTACAATCTGAATTTCGAATTTAATAATATATTCAGAATCACTCAACAATTGCAGCTGGTAAGCTTTTCATTAATTACAAATACACGGGATGATTTCGAAATGCATGTAACCATACAAAAGTCAAATTGTTTTCTTTGAAGACAAAAGTGATATACGAAATTATTTTGATAAAAATTTAGATAAAACATAAAATGTGTATTTTAAATTCAGTACAAAATATAAATGTATGATTGATTCACTTTTTTAGCAATAATGTCTTCCATATGAAGGTTAGATGTTGTCGTTGACTTTCAAATTTATTCGACAAAAACATAAAATTTAATAAAAAAAAATATTAATACATAATTTATAAGTTTTATTTGATTCACAACTTGTTTTGTTTCACAACACTATCAATATTAATACACACAGTAAGTTTTAGTTTAGGGAATATTAAGTAAAAGTCTTTATCTAACAATAAATAGGTTAGAGAGTAGATTTTGTGCAAATACATTTAATCATTATATTTGAGTAAGCTTACAACGTCACCGTAGGTACTTACGAAATAACAAATTATAACGGTCATTATAATCAACACGCGGAGCTGACTCATCACTCGCGTATTCAAATACCACGTCTGTGAGCAACTCGAAGAAAAATGTCCTTATGAAACTATAGTAATATGGGAGTTCATTTTATAAGTTCGCCTGGTTAGTTTCTTGTTTCAGTTTGAATATATTTTATTTTTCCAGCTAACTAACCTATTAGCCTTATAGGCCTTCACGGCTTTACAAGACAGTTTGAAAATATTTTACTAAGTCTGAATGAGTGTAGTGTGGCAGACGCACTATATGCTTAAAGTATTTATGCTTTTGAACACATTAATATTTATTATGAGGCAATATTGTGGTTACAAGGTAAATCCTTTAAAAGTCAAGAGAATTTATTTTTTTCGGCTTATATAAACAAAGTAAGTGGATAGTAATTGGATAAGAATCTGAAATGTATGAGTGACTTTCTGAGATGACTTTTTCTAAGTTTAGTTTTATGCAAATAATTAATTATGTACATCGTTTCTTTTTCATTATTTTTAGGGTTCACAGTTTGAAATGACGCTTACAATAGTTTTTAGATATTGACGCTACTTACAAATTTGTCCTCAAACATATAAGCAAAGTTGTAAACGTTATAATGAAGTTCATTTAGAAATTACTTCAATAAATTTAAGTCTAAAATTTTGCTTTTAATGAAGCATATAGTATATAAATAACTATTATAGAATAAAGTCGTATTTCGTGTTTATCTGTGTTTTTTTTAGTAGATTAGAACTTACTAAATAAGTTATTGCGTGAAGGTAACCTACGTAACTTGTACGACTTTGGTAATTATAAATGTTGTTTACTATAATGCGACGTAGTGCATTAAGCCTGTGCAAACTGGGGCATTTAGTAGGTCTTGAATATGTTACAAAGAAGAACATTTTTGAAATAAAATTTCGCGCAAAGGGTCTAGTTAGGTAACGGACGTGAAGGCATGGCTTATCACCGATGTATCTTGTTGGTGACGTAATAACGTTAAAAGAATTTAACTTTGGTAGTGTGAACGATGTCTACACGATGTGTTGAATAGAGCTGCTGTACGTGATGATCAGTACAAATAAACATTGTGACGGATATGCGGTATAGTATTTTCAGATAAAATAGATGTCTACAAATATCAGATTCAAAAGGTTATTTGAAGCTTAATAATTATTTTAATTATATTGGAAATAAAACAACACCGTTTGCTTTCAAACTGATATACGACTAGGTTTTGCTTCCAGCTTCAACACTACTTTTTGCGGGACGAAATTTACCATATGCCCTTTTCTGTACCCTAAAAATGTGTGTGCAAAATTTCCTGGTAATCGATTGAGCCGTTAAAGCTTGAAAACATAACATACAACAAACTCACCTTCGCATATTTAAGTTTAGTAAGGATAAGGAAGTAAAGATTAGGAATTTTCATAATTTCTTGTGATATTGCTATTCCAGAGATTTAAAATTACGAAAACACAAAAAAAGTTATGTGTGTAAAAATAGTTAAGAAGCTTCTTCAACTCGTTGAGCCATAATTATCAAAGCGTAAAAATTAATCTAAATCGGTCATACACTAGTGATGGAGATATTAATATATTTCACCGTTAAGATGTCGTTGTAGATACTCGTATAAATAAAGTGTCTATTATGTGTCCATTCTAATATTCGAATCGGCTGAACTGATTTGATAAGACCTGAAAGAAAATGAAAAAGTATTCATGATATCTGTGTGGGCACAGCAACATTATCCATATAAGACGAGTAGTTCTCATGAAACAAAAAAACGTTGTTACATCATTTCAACATATGAGTTGCCTAAGTCCAAGATTCTATTGCAGATCGGTCAGAATCATTACGTAATAATAGGCACAGCTGAATGTGAGGTGAATAAACTTTGACCGTTACAAAACCGTTGGCTTGTCCTTAGCGCTCACTGGCAAGGGCGGGCGGGGGCGTGGAGCCGGGCCGCTTGCACAGCGTAGCTCGTGGCGGGGGTAATGTATGTTGTGCGAGGACGATTTGCTTGTGTTCTGCTCAACAATGACCAAATAAAACTAATGATGTGTAAATATCTAATGATTTAACGCAACGTACGTCTAGGTAATTTTAAAACTCAAAATGTTAAGAATTTGTTCAGTACATTATTACGTAATACTGAGTAGCCGTCGAATTACTAGGCCAAGGGGCTTGATAATCGGCAGAGGCGGGAAGGACAAAAGATGCGCTTGTCTGTTTAGGCGCGACGACGGTTACAAACTATAGAAAAAATGCGTTGGATTAACATTACCAGACATATTGTATGAAAGTAG